>BPTQ01000007.1:138305668-138340280 GCA_019973895.1 Chrysanthemum seticuspe | reverse complement strand
CTAGGGATATCCTTGTTATTTGTAGTTGGGTACGTTTATATCAAGAACAGCCGGTAGAAGAAACGAGTGTGTCAAAATTAGTACTATAATATTGTGTTGCACACATCTTCTAGTGATGGGGCTTTGGTATATCCTAGCAAAACCGAACGAGAACGAGACCGAGGGAATAATATGCATATGTTCATCAACAGATTTTTTCCAGGATGATTGTTGGGGAGATGATGATGTTGGGGAGATGAATGATTTGGGTAGATGATGAAGAGGATGAAAGATGAAGGGGTAAAATATAAATGTGTTATAAAAGTATAAATGTGTATGGACTAAAATACCCTTGACTACAAAACAAAAATCAGAGTTTGACTTGGTCAAAGGACCAATCTGGCATTTAATGGCTACTGTTTGGACCCGTGGCGATGATTATGGCCAGTTTCGTCCCATCGCGATCCTCCGATACAAGTTTAGGGACCAACGGTGTATTTTAGTCTTTATTTTATTTTTTTATTCATTTAACCAATGCAAATACAAACCATTCCATGTGACGCGATTCACATTTCATTTGGAACGAGCTCACACGTGTACCAAGATAATTTAACAAACGAAATAACTAAACCCGGTAATTGTTTGGGCCTTGTAACATTAACCCGGCACACCCTTAAATAAATTGGGCCTTGGCCGTTTCTTTAACAAACCAAACCGACACCCTTGTGGACTGGGCCTCGCCTCTTTACCTAATTAGCCCAACAAACAAACCAACCCACTTTATATTTTTTTTCTTTCTTTGTGACATTACCGATGCTAGCAAACGCCCCCTTACATTTCATTTTTTTCTCTTCTTGTGTTATGTTGAAACCAAAACGCACCCCTTGAAATCCTATCAAAAGTATCCTAACAACCCCATGACACACACATGTTTATTTGAAGGAACTAAGTCAAGTCAAAAGGTGTAATCATACACCATCATTACCTGTGAGAGTTGAGTTGTCAAATCCTATTGAAACTTCACATCAAAACCCTTTTTCCCTTGCTCTTTGTCCTCCCAAAATCCTGCTCCCTAAATACTAATTAAGATTCATTTTTTTTGACATGTGCTAACTTCCCTTATTAATATCCCATGCATTCCATAACGGGTTCCTCACAAACCAAAAACAAAACACAAATGCAAACCATTTTCTTTTCCTTGTTTACTGTCGTATGAGAAGGAAAGAATGATAAGCAAGGTTTGGGTCATTTCACAAGGTTCTAAAATTCTTTTTGGTCATATACGTAACGGGTTAAGATTTGGACTTGGTTTCGCTTTGTTCCTCGTTCACTTTTTCATTTGGTCCTCACCACCATTTTTGGTGTAGTAAGTTTTCTCAAGCCTTTTTCAATACGTATGCATGTCTTAGTCACGTTAATTAGTTTCTATAAAACGTACGTGACATGTTTAGATTGCTAAACACTTCTCACATCTTTAACGTATCACTTATAAAATTCACGTTTAAAACGTATCGTGATCTTGTGTGGCCATGCAACGAAGAAACATGAACAAATAAACTACATACGTACATACATTCAAGCTTATAAAAATGGGTTTTGTTGTAGAAGACTTATGAGGCAATATCTTTTACAAGCTTAACACTAATAAGCTCTATAACTTGTGCTTATTCTTACTCCATTCAACCCACTAAAACTAAAAGAAACTTAAACTTAAATATTAGCTTATTTGAGTTCTATTAGAACTTGTTAAGAACTTGGGTTATTTTTTATTTGAAACCCATTGTGGTTCATGTATTTTGTCGAGAATTATGCCCATGTCATGTGTCGTCATATCAAACCCCTTGAACATGCACATACACAAAGTCAGTTTTGATTAAAGAATATGGAACAAAAATGTTTTTGTAAACATAACACAACCCACGACCTCAGTATGTTCCAAGTGAAATACATAACAAGCAGTCGAAAACCCCTTAAATATACTTAAACTGCGAGACGTAACATCAAAAGAGCTCTTGGCTCAGTCATGGTGTCGCTTAGTTTTCTCACGAACCACCTAGGTTCGAACCCAAGCGTGGTCACAATTGAAACATATTTTTTTATATAAAAAAATGTGTTGCCTCGTTTCCTTTTGAAACCAAAAGCATACAAACTGGGCCTAGAAGCCCCAAAACAATTTTTCTAATAAGCTAGTACTATAAGCTGTTAAGCTAGACCACATTTTTTTGAACATACGAAAATAAGCTCTCAGTATATATTTTTAAAATCAAACGAACCTTAAGTGGGCTGATAGGCCCAATAACGAATTCAATAAACCCAATACAAAATAAGCAATCCCAATAAGCTAAAAATAAGCCACTGGAGCTTACCATGGTAAAGGAAAAGTAAATTTTATAACTTATTGATTTTTGGACTAAAAATGCAAATTCTACGAAACTTGGGTGAAAAATTTACTTTAGGAAAGTATAGGGTAAAAACTGTAAATTGCGATTTATAATTTAAAACTGAAATAATTAACTTCGGGTGTAAACTGTCATTTTCTGAAAGTACTAATAAAAAGTACTGTATAAATTTACACTTTTGGACTAAAAATATAAAACTTTTAAGATTTGGGTAAAAGGTGTAATATTTATAACTTAAGAGTTAATTTTAGTAACTTTATAATATTTTTGAAATACTTATATTTACAAACTTAGTTAGTCAAAGTTTTATAAAAACTCTAATATAAGATTAGAAACGACAATATCAAAATGTAAATAATGTCGTTAATTTTTAAACGAATAATAAATAGAATAACTTAAAAATAAATACTACAAACATTTTAATAACTTATCATTCACCAACTTAAAATATTTAAAATAAATATTTTAACTTATCATCACTAACTTTTAATTTAAACAATTGACGACTTCATTATAAACTACATAATATCGAGGAAGGATATACTATATGTAATACACACAACTTAAATAATAGAGTTAAACTCCAAAATACATCCCTGTGGTTTACCCTGTTTCGCACCATACATCACTCTCGCAAAAGTTTCAACAGATACATCACTCCGTTAGTAAAAGTTAACCTACATACATCCCTCGGTTAAAATATGGACTAACGGTGCAAATTATTTCTCCGTTATCTCCTAACGAGATATAAAATATTTACATCGTTAGTCCTCTGGGTTAACGGTATTTGCACCGTTAGTCATTTTTTATGTTTTCGTCCGTTTTTTACGTTTTTGTCCCGTTTTTTTACGTTTTCGTACGTTTTTTTACGTTTTCGTCCGTTTTTTACGTTTTCTTCCGTTTTTTACGTTTTCGTTTATTTTTTTATGTTTTCGTCCGTTTATTTACGTTTTTGTCTTTTTTTACGTTTTCATCCGTTTTTTTACGTTTTCTTTTGTATTTTACGTTTACGCCCCTTTTTTTTTACTTTTCATCCGTTTTTTTACATTTTCGTCTCTTTTTTACGTTTTCGTCCATTTTTTACGTTTTCGTCTGCTTTTTATGTTTTCGTTCATTTTTTTACGTTTTCGTCCGTTTATTTACGTTTTTGCCCTTTTTTTATGTTTTCGCCTGTTTTTTTTATATGTTCGTCTGTTTTTTTTATATTTTCGTCTATTTTTTACGTTTTCGTCTGTTTTTTACTTTTTCATATGTTTTACAAAATGGATAAAAACGTAAAAAATAGACGAAAATGTAAAAAAACAGACGAAAACGTAAAAAAATAGGCGAAAACGTAAAAAAATGGACGAAAACGTAAAAAACGCACGAAAACGTAAAAAAAAGGGCAAAAACGTAAATAAACGGACGAAAACGTAAAGAAAACGGACGATTACGTAAAAAACAGACGAAAACTTAAAAAATGAACGAAAACGTAAAAAAATAGACGAGAATGTAAAAAAACAGACGAAAAAGTAAAAAAACATGCGAAAACGTAAAAAAACGTACGAAAACGTAAAAAAACAGAAGAAAACGTAAAAAAATGGACGAAAACGTAAAAAACGGACGAAAACATAAAAAGGGGTAAAAACGTAAATAAACAGACGAAAACGTAAAAAAAATGAAAGAAAACGTAAAAAAACTGACGGAAACGCAAAAAAAGGGACGAAAAAGTAAAAAAAAGACAAAAACGTAAAAAAACGGACGAAAACATAAAAAATGACTAATGGCGTTAACCCAGAGGACCAACAGTGTAAATATTTTATATCTCGTTAGGAGATAACGAAGAAATAATTTGCACCGTTAGTCCTTATTTTAACCGAGTGATGTATATAGGTTAACTTTTACTAACGGAGTGATGTATCAGTTGAAACTTTTGCGAGAGGGATGTATGGAGCGAAACAGGGTAAACCATAGGGATGTATTTTGAAGTTTACTCTAAATAATATTTAGAAACCATATTTTTGAACTTTAAGCATTTGCCACACAAGTAATGATGATACAAATACTTTTCAAACATTGCCTTTTGAACATTAAGGTCATGAACATAAACCATCGAAATCTAAGGTTGCCATATTAATTTAGGTCGTGTGATTTAAGTCGCTTCATTCCACACTTGATATTTCTATATCTGGACTACTGTACCACCAAGGTGAGTTCATAGCCCACTTTTACACATTTTATAAATTCCCGTTGGGGAGATACATGCCATAAATCTGAACACAAGTATTTTTACAAATGTATGCTATTCCTGATCTTATTATTGCCTAAGTACCTTGCCATAAGACCCTCATATCATGAACCCTTAATCACTTGCGAGTGAACGCGAATATTGTTGCTAGATCTATTTGGGGATACGACCCTGTTTGTGTTAGCTGGAATGGTAATCAGACGCATTATATTTGAATCCATTAGGTAATTGGCAACTACATACCGGAGGCATTGTCACTTATATCATTGTTATGATACCCAGTTAACGTTTTAGGTGTCATGAGCTTAGTTTTATAATATTGTTTTATTTCCTTGATATTTGTACTTCGAAGCGAATATCAACTATATCTTGTGTTCAACTGTTTAACTATAAACTTATGGATTTCACTCAACAATTTTGTTGACTTTTTAGCATGTTTATCTCATGTAACTGAAAAGGCATATCTGGAACGAAGATGGCATGGGACCCTCCTAAAGGACCTCATCCGAAAATGTTGTCCTTCATTTTAAACTTAAAATGTTTTATTTGTGTAACTTTATTACTGGTGGAACTTCTTTTGTAATCTTGAATGCTAAGTTTTATTTGAATGATAACGGACATTTCTATAACGTCTCTTTTGACTCGTTTTCTATTATTATGACTGTGATCTATGAAGTAATACCCCCAAGTAGTCTTCCGATGCTTTATAGAAAATTTTGAGGGTGTTACAGTGATATTAAAATTAGTGTTTAATCACATGTGATTTTTTCATGAAAATTTCAATAACGAATTAAAAAAAAACGAAAATTTGGGGGTGTTACGACGATATTCAAATTATTGTTTAATCAAATGTGATTTTGAGGTCGAACCCCACGGTTTTTATGCTAAACCATGAACCAAATAATAAGATGTGCCATTAATCCAATCCTACAGTGTCAAACCCCACTAAACAAACAACACCTTAATATTTTAAAAAAAAGGATAAAAGTATGTTTTTTAAATTGTTGGGATTGATCTCATCTATTAAATTAAATGAAATTGAGGGAAGATAGAGGGTGGACATTGATCCCTTGATATGTAAAGAATATTTTGTCCTCAAATGATCTTAAATCTTATTATGGAGTATTATTTTAGTCACTTATTTTATAAAAAAGAAAAGTAAAAAATTAACTTATATTTTCATTTAAACTCATTTTAACCCACATATTTAAAAATTACGTATCCTAATATCACTAAATGGTTAACCTACATAAGCTATACCAGCGTAACAAATATTTAATTATTTTTCAACAAAAGGGGCACTTTATATATACTTCCGACAAACCATTTTTTTTTTTGTTATAATTTTTTGCTTTTATATATCACATGTGATATAACATTAAATATATAAGTACGAACACTCAATATACAGTTGTAAAAAGACATGTATTTGTTTAAACCTCCAAATTATTCATCGTTTTAGCATTAAAAAATACACATCTTTAGTTTTCAACCGTATACCACACATAATTTTTGAACCTCCAAATCAATACAGTTTATTCATAAAAGTTGGAGAAAATAAAAGAATAGTTTTTTTAAGTCAAACTCGGTTGATGTACCACATGTGATATAACACTCAGTATGTTATCGTAAAATGAGCATAGTTATGTGTATAGAACTCCAAAAGATTCATCATTTTTTACATTGAATCTAATATATATATATATATATATATATATATATATATATATATATATATATATATATATATATATATATATATATATACTAGTTTTCGAAGCCCGCCCAATGGGCGGGCATGACTTATAATTATTTGTTTGTTATTTGTTGTTAGGGTAAATATGTTTTAAAAGTTGTCATAGAATATTATAAGACGATTGGTTGGGCATTTTTTTTAACCATTTGTTTGTTGTTTTTTTTTTAATTTTGTTGGTGTTAGTAAACGGAAAATTATTTTTAACGAAGGCGAGCTTGATGTATAATTTTCATTGTAAACAAAATGAAATTGCTTAACAATACAGATGTGATAACTTTTTAGTTTTACTATTTTACAGACTTGTTGGATGTTTGGATGGTTTTATAAAGACGATGTGATATCAGATACATGATATCAGATACAGACAAAAGATGAAGAAAACATACCTCCAAAAGACCTAAAGTCTGGCATTTTCAAAAAAACTACATGTTCCACAAAACTTTCATGTGTCAATGGTTTTCTAGTTTTAGTAATATTTTACCACGGATACTTCTCGCTCAGCTTTTGGAGGGCTGAAGGGCAAGCCACAACAGATTACCTACATGAATCGCCAACCTTTAGTTATATGCAATGTGTAAAAAAGAATAAAGCCATGGCGGCTATGGCGCTTGGCGGGGGTCAACCGCAATGGTACCGCTGAGCGATTTTTACAACCTTGCCCACCGCAAGATCAGAGGACCATCATAGCTCCATTAGTCTTCTCCACTCAGGATCACACAATCTCTTGGAATTGTGGGTCTAAGTGTGTTATTCATATACCTTTTGCAAAACAAACAAACATACAATAATAATTAAGCATTTGTATGGCATACATAAATATACCTTCCTGCAAGTAAAGATAACAAAAGATGTATAAATGTGTGTTTTGAGTTGCATTTTGGAAGTGATGATATGATAATTAGTGACTTAACATGGCGTGCACTGCCCAATTTGATAAGTCTAAGTTTCTTCCAACCAACAAATGAAGCCTTTGTTGATCCAACAATAGATCCACTCTTTTGCAAACTAACAAAAGAAATTCATATCATATATTAGTACTTTTTTATACTACACAAAGTATAACACTTATATGCATGTTGCATTAAACAAAGTTGTTACCTAAAAGCAACAACTACAATGGCAAAAGAGGCACACAAAATGGAAGCCATAATAACATCCATAATTGATCCATTTATCAGTAAAAGTTTGATCAGATAACCATTATATGAAAAAAGATGATTTAGATTTGGTTTATCTGTGCAATGCCATTGTCTGCAACTTTATTGTCAAACAATCTGTCTCAAAAAATAAAGTTGGTGTTAACAACCACAAAGGAATAATAAACTAAATTCTATGTGGATATATATCATTAGTGTCATTTAACATGTAAATTTTCAAAATAACTATACCTTGCCACACACTCAAAAACTGACAAACAGCATAAGGACATATAAAATTCACCGTAAAAACGCACTGTAGGTTGCAAATACCACACTATATGTATAGCTATATGATAGATTACTTGCACCCTTGTAAACAATGACACTCATATCACACAAACCAAACAAAGATTCATGTAAACCAACAGAAAAATGCACACAACTGGAGTCTCTATCTCATGGCCCATTTTAATGCCTTGCCTAAAAAAGAATAAGGATAACAAAGGATCATTGGCAAGATTGAAATCCTATTCGTTGTTGAAAAAATTTGGAACTTTTGGCTGTAAAAATTTGAATTGCATTAGTACTAAGAAGTCTACCTTGCGTTGATAATCCTACATACTTCCATTACTTTGGTAGCATATTCCTTGTTAAATTTGAAAGAAATGATAATTTATCTGATAAATTTACCAGATATAATATATTTTTTATATGAGATTCTCTTATACAGGTGATCATTAATAGTCAAATATACAGTCATTTCATGCTTAAAATTTGTCATCATGTAAGTGACTATATGATTTACAGTACATGAAGATGCAGTTGGCCAACCAGGCTGATCTGCATGAAGAAATTTACCACTGAGAATGTATTAATAATCGAACACATTATAAACAGATAAAAGTATACATGGCATAAAATGATATTTATATTCGCGATAATTATTTCCGCCATCAATTCTTAAACATGTATATTTGTTTAGCCATATTATCAGGCTTTCTACATGAACAAATAAAATCCTAAATAAGCTAAAGGGAAAACCAAATAAGTACAAAAAACTTACTTATTGCTGCAGCAGTGGGATTCAGGCTAAAACAGCCCCAAAGAGGCACTTTTTGAGCTTATTTTGAATAGGCTAGAGTAGGAAACAGCCTCTGAGCTTCTGGCTACTTGAAGTCCATCCAGCTAGCTGTCTTTTGCCACCAATATCTGCCCTAAGATAAGCTGATTCAGCTTATAAATAAGCTGAAAACAGATAGAGTTAGGAACAGTTTGTACTGAGCACAGGACAAAAAGTTGACCAAACCAGTCACTTCCACTCCCTAGCAGAGTTAGTAAAGAATTTTTCTGAATTTTTTCCTTTTGACATAAGTTAAACCAACCAGTAAACTTTATATTTTTATTTTTTAAAATTTTTTAGTACAACTAAAACTTAACTAAACTGTTTCATCAAAACATGACAGAAACCATTTTTTTTAAAACAAAGACAAATTTAAAACCTATTGAACCCACTTTGACCCATTTAAAAAGCTTAAACCAAACACTCCTTAATGGGAGTGTTTTCTTTAAAAACAGATTTTCTAAAAAAGAAGACTTGGTTTTTCTTAACAAAACTTAACTAATGAATGATAAGACTACTTTTTAACAGGTTATGATAAGTAATAAGCAATTAAGCAGTTTAGTGCTTATTTGCATAAAAAAACTGAAGACGGAAACTTAAGTAACAAAAGAACTTTTCTCATTGATTAAAAATATTACACTGGATTTAAATGTCTGATGTTCTGGAAGAATACAATCCATCCTAAACTGATTCGCAACATATGATTGATTACAGGACTCGATTGTGGATATATTTTCTTAATTACTCGAGTGGCCACATAAGGGAAGTAAAGTCATTTTTAAGATAAATAGAGCTACATAAGAAAAGTTATGCCAAATAAGGGATATTTAAAATTATCATTGCGGGACTTTCACACAATTTATATTGTTTTTTAACGAAAAAGTCAATTCCACTTTAGTACCTTAGAGGAAGGGAGTGGGAGAGAGGCTTGACGGGTTGGTTCAGTTAGCTTTCTTATTTCCTGAAGTTGGCGAGCTATATCTTCCAAAAGTTGCAACTGCAAGTTTTCTTTTTCACAATTATCAATGAAAAAGTTGAGGTTTTCTCTTCCAATTACTAATCAGCAAAGTTACATTCTTGACGTTTGGCCGTCCTGAAGCGATACTCTATGCAAATACTCCTTGATACCTTCAACCTGTATCCAAAACAAATACAGATGAAACTCAGTAACCAGTTGTATGCACATGAATAACAGGGTTGAATAAAACACACCGATATGGTACTTGTGCTTGGTTGAGGCCTGATGGAAAGACGCAAGTGACGATTGAGTATCATAATGATAATGGTGATATGGTTCCTCTTAGGGTTCACACTATTCTTATTTCGACTCAGCATGATGAGACTATTACTAATGACGAGATTGCAGCTGACCCTAAGGAGCATGTGATTAAGCCTGTTGTTCCTGCTAAATATTTTTATGAGAAGACTATCTTCCATCTTAACCCGTCTGGTCGTTTTTTTATTGGTGGACCTCATGGTGATGCAGGTCTTACTGGTCGTAAGATCATTATCGATACTTATGGTGGTTGGGGTGCTCACGGAGGTGGTGCTTTCTCAGGAAAAGACTCAAAACAAATAGAAGGGAGCACCTCCTTCAGTCTGCTTCCACAACCATTCAGAAACTGCAGAATCGTAAGCAGCACAATGTTGGATCCATGCCAGCTTAATTTCTTCGAAATTGTTGGTCATCCGTGTTTCCTTTCAGGAATTCCAGAAGTACGGGATAGTCTTGTGAATCAACTGCAACCAAGACATCCTTGTGGTTGTGTTCAAAGAAAACACTCCACTTAATAGACATCCTTGTGGTTCTGTTCATTTATCAATGTTATCAGCATGAGATACACAAAGGCCAAATTTGCAACTCATAATGAGGCATGCTAAGGAAATATCTATTTGGCTTAGAGATAGGGTATCATCTATGCATGTGAGACGAAATTATGAGTGTGCAAGTGGAATTACAGTTAGTCTAATATTTACTACATCAAAAAACTAACAAAGTACAATAAAGTAAGTTTGTTAGTACATTAGTTGGAGTTATAATACAAAAATGACAAACTAATTAGCAGGAGAAATGTCTAACCTGGACGGCAACCTCACTGATAAAGATATATTGTAATATGTTTTCTGTCCAGTGACTACCTTTGTTCGTATAGTTCCTAATAAAGCTAAAAAATACACTCACACTAATTAGAATGGTAAATATTTAGTCCAAATAAGTAACATTGTAGAAACGAAATTCGTACTAAAAGTGACCTGTTGCAACCCAAATCTATATTTATCTGGTAACGGAGTTGTACCCGTTTCAATCGTAGCTTCAAAATATTTGACTCTTTAGAAGCATTAACTCTTTAAAGTGCACCAGTCGAACAAATACCACTTTTGATCCATGGTTGCTATCTTGCTATCATCATCAAACTAATATATTATAGGTTTTTATGTAATTGCCTAATATGAATATAAAGAGTAATGAATATATACCTTTTAGAGTTTCCTCATGTTTACTATTTGCGACTGCTGTGTGGCCAAGATATTTGAAACATCAAGATAATATATGCATAGAAAAAACTGTACATATACTTGGCAGCCTAGTGAATGAAGGATCGAATAACCAAGTGCCTGCTGTAACCCCATGTGAACTCGTCACTGTTTCCTCTGTCACCACAACCGTATGATAATACAACCGTCGTAACACTAAGGCTGCAACAAATGGAAGTCAACAGAGATGATTGGCTGCTGGTTGTTCCACCACCAGTTGGTATATCTAACCTGAGAAAATAAAAGGTATGTTTAGGCCCATCTTTAGATGGATTCTCATTATGAATTCTTAAAAACTCATAGCCCATCCCCAAGTCGCGACACAACTGATCCATCATATGTATCATCTCATTTAAGCATATGTCCCCAGGTAGTGATGCACCAAAGTCAGATGAATCTAGGGGTGTCAAATGGATTTTCTGGTCGGGTTAAGGGCTTATAAGATTGATTGCGGGTTTTCCAGACGGGTCTATCGGTTATTTATTGGTTGGTTTTAAATGAAAGTGTAAGGTATATCCTGAATTATATATATAGGAATCTTCTTAAGTATATATTATGTCTCTGAAATAGCCCTTTATAGTTATTAGCAGTTGACAATAAGTTAAACTTCAGTATTTTAGCCTGAATTTCAACCATTGACACACAAAAGATATATAAAAAATACTGCTAAACTAAAATTACCTGATGACAAATATTAGGTTCTACATTTAAGGGAAACAAATACTTGCCTGGAGCAATATATCCGTACACTTTTTATCCAAAGTGAAAGAGACATGATGATCAATTTATTCCTTTTCTTTTTAATGCAGCCCCATGCAAGGTGTTGCTAATTCCAGCAAAACTGGAGCTGCAACAAACGTTATATTTGGCCTTGCATTGGGATACAAATCTATAATCATTCCTATTTTCGCCATAGCTATCAGCATCTTTGTGAGTTTCAGCTTTGCTGCCATGTACGGTATTGCAGTAGCTGCTCTTGGAATGCTTAGCACCATTGCCACTGGATTGGCTATAGATGCTTATGGTCCCATCAGTGACAATGCTGGTGGCATTGCTAAGACGGCGGGTATGAGTCACATAATCCGTGATAGGACTGATGCCCTTGACGCTGCTGGAAACACCACTTCTGCTATTAGAATGGTGAACATCTGCTTGACTTTGCTACACATACAAAGCTGATCATTTTATCATTTCAACTTCAAACAGTATAAGCACATATTCCGAACAATGTCTCCCCTGCAGTTCGTTTTATTCATAGTGACTATGATTATTTATCATCACATAAAATGTTTCAAATTGCATGTCCTGCATACGGTTATGGTTCTCATGTTCAAACTATTCAATAGAGCTGTAAACCTAGACCCCTTGATTATATTATCACTTGACTGTTATTGAAAACACAATGTTATTTGTCTACTTTCTAAGTACTTAAGTTAGGTGTCAGCTTTTGTTAGCATTAAGGGGAGAGGGTCATGCATGAAACTTTAGCTGTTTAGCATACTTAAATAACGACCACATGGTTATTGCGTGTATTAGATTAGTTACATACTTACATGCATTCCACAAATAGTCTTTCTCACATCCACTGTAAAAAGAATAAGATCAGTACAAACATTCTCTTTAAGCGTTGTTCCATTTTCATCCTTTAGTAGCTCTTATTCCTCATCATTACTTGCTCTTATGGAATGGATTGTATTATCGTTGAAATTTGATAGCATTCATATGATGAACGTATGGCTGGACAGAGTTCACCGATAATCCGAGCCAATCCACATGAGCAACTATACAATACCAAGAATCTCATAAAGTAAAAATATATATGTTATTCAATATGAACAATGCTATTATAGAGAAGATGTGAGACAAACTATTTGGGACGAAGCGCGTAGACTAACATAAGTCACAAAACAACTCATCTACCTCGTTATTTAAAGGCAAGTTTCATGTAAGCCTCTCTACTCTAATTAACTCCTACACAAAACACACTAAACATACTTGCTAGAACATACAAAATCACATAACACACAACTTAGCTCTCTCTTAAGTCATAAAAATCCCTAACTAAATCATATCTACAATGTCTAGTTATGCCCACCACATAAAAACTAATCTACAGCAAACACCAATAAACCGTTAAATCCGAAACACATACCGATCATTTTATCGATAAGTATAAGCTCATCTTTAGCCTCCTCAATAAGCTCCTCAACTTGACCACACCCAAGTTTCTTCTCAATACTTTCCCAATCCTGTTCCTCCTCACACACCTTCAATCGGTGTCGCGTAAAATTAGGACCCATCACCTCAAACATAACCCTGATTAAATGCTCAGTAGTAAGAATTCTATAATTTTTAAAAAGTAAAGGTACTATCGAATTAAAAACCATTTAGGGATGCAAAATATTGAAATTTTAGTGTACCTTTAGAACTGATGACCAGGGAAGCCGAAAGACTGTAGCACCACCTTGAACACCAGCTAACTACACGAAACAGATCAAACTGAGGCTTATACGCTTCGCTATTCTTCCTTTCCTTACACAAAACCTGATGACCACTAATCGCGTTACTCAATGGATCAAACCACCCGCTGGCCATATACCTAGTGGCCGAGCACGATGTGACCGACAGTTTGGCCTTTTTCCTAGAAACAAATAAATAAACGCATACATAAAACATGAGAGTCATAAGATAAATAAAAAAGGTCATTCGAGATAAAGTAACTGTACCACGACGTGGCTCCTCTGATAATCCTCACAAAGCAAAGTGTTGAAGTTTGCATTAGTATGCGTGATTAAAACGAACCTGCAAATAAGTTTGGAATAACAAATAAATTTGGGCTAATAGCAATTGATATGGAACAAACATGAATAAAAAAATGATATGCAACAAAAAAATAAGTTAGTATGAACACAACAGTAGAAGTGGTTTACTATGATTTGTATAACAAACTATATGGTAACATGGTATCTAAAAGTGAGAACCAAAAACCTGATGAAGTTGATGTTGAGAAAAATATTGATGCCATGTATGAATCATTGATACAGGATGATTTTTTTTTTTTATGTTGATCGTGTTTTATGGATCATAGGAAAAACATATATTAGGGTTTTAAGAAAAAAATATTATGAATGTGATAATTTTTATACGTAAAAGCATAATATGTTTTGGATTATTATTAATTTTATTTACTATATGATTCTAATAAAATTATAGTCATTTATATATTATAGCATGCAACATAATTATCAAAATAACTTGTTGCCTAGGTGGTAAACACACAAGTTATTAATGCTACTCTTACAAACAACCCAAGTTAATTATATACTATTGCTTAGGTAGATTAATAAATTGCTTAGTTGGACCAAAAATGCTTATGTGGCATGAAAAACAATAAAACATAAATAATTTCGGAAAAAATAAAAAAATAGCCTAAAATTCAAAATTAATTAAATGTCTTCAAATAAAATAAATTTTAAAAATGCTTACATGAATAAAACATAAATAATTTCGGAAAAAAAAATTCAAAATTAATTAAATGTCTTCAAATAAAATAAATTTTAAAAATGCTTACATGGCAACAATGTGATGATATGGCTAATAATGAATTACTGGGCAATGAGGTGGCGTTTACGTGGCATTATCTACGTGTAACGCCTCCTGTTATATATAATATAGAGATATATATATATATATATATATATATATATATATATATATATATATATATATATATATATATATATATATATATATATATATATATATATATATATATATATAGGCTTGGTTCCATTGAGAAAGTTTTTAGATTGAGAAGTAATCTTGACCAATAAAATCAATTAGTTTTAATGCATTGTATTAATTGTTAATTTAAAGAAAAAGGGTAAAATAGTAATTGAATCAATGAAAAATTGATTGAAAAATAAAGTTTCCAAAAATTCATATTTGATCGATCATGGGACGACTCTTTAATTATTTATTCTTTTTAATGATTTTGTGAATCACTCATTTTATTAACATGTTTTGATGATTAAAGAGGTATTTTTTATATAGCAAACTACGACTAAAGAAAATTTATTTTCTATACAAGATTCAAGTTTATGTAACATCTATGAAGCATATGTTTCGGATTTTGAATCATTGTAAGCCACTTTATGAAAATTGTTAATCTCTAGCAAAACCAACTAGCGTTTAATGTTTCAGATTTTTGAATCCAACACTTAAGTTGATTTTTGTCTTTTATACTTTAATTTTCTGAATTATTTGTTCATTTATGAATCATACGTCATTTGTGAATCGTGAATCGTGAATCATTAAAGATGTTGTTCTTTTGTTTTGAATCATTTAGAATAGTGAATCGTGGTTTATTGCATTTCATTTTCTTTAATCACTACATACTGGAAAAGAAATGATGAACTAAGTCAACCTTTTCTTTTAGTCCATACTAATGGATACAATAAAAATGAATCATGTCACAAATAAATTGTATTAAGATAAAAAGGGTTGTCATTGTATGAATCATTATAAAATTAAATAATAAAAAAGGAGCGGGAGTAATCATAAGTTTTAGAATATTGCTTGAGAGGTGACGAACAGAAACAATAAAACGAATAAAAAATGAATTGATTGGTCATTTCCAAATTAATACTTGAAGTCTTGAACGATGGAAAAAAAACGTATGCTTAGTGGTTTAATTAGGTCAATGGAATATAAGACCATGAATACCCATCTTGCCCTTGTGTTGGTTTAAGAAAATGAATGATCAAGATCGTTTCTCACTCTTCTCAATCTTAAACTCTTCTCAATCGATCCGGATTATATATATATATATATATATATATATATATATATATATATATATATATATATATATATATATATATATATATATATATATATATATATATATATATATATATATATATATATATATATATATTTCGAGTTTTCAAGATCATCATGTCATGTAAATAATAGTTATAGCATAAAGATTGTTAACATGAAATCGTAACCAAGAACACTTACATTGATTACGAGATGGTATCACGGATCAAGGCCTCGGACACTACCTAAATCTGTGATCCAAGAGATAAATCGGATCACCATACCACACGTCCACTTTGGGACGTGTAAACCTAAAGGGTTAACACCCCGACGCTTTTCACAAGTCCTTGTTTGCTCGACACCTTTCACAACAATACGTTAATATGTGATCAACCTTTGATAAATAGAAACAAGAATAAAAAACACAAAATGGTGTTTTTGTGTTTGTGTTGGTGCATCTCCCCTTAAAATTCTCTCTTATTTGATATATATATATATATATAGAATCCGGATCGATTGAGAAAGTTTTTATTTTGAGAAGATTGAGAAGGTTTTCAAAAATGATAGATTTTTAACTTTGATTCATGTTTTTCAAGCGTAAAACTCATTTTAATGTGATTAAAATTCCAAATGTGTAAAAAAAAATTGAATCAATGTTAAAAATCTCTAGATTGTGCGATATATGTAGAATACTGAATCATCTGTACAAATTTAATGAATCATCATCATAACTCGATTTTAACAATGATTTGTTAATCAAATTTGTGATTTATAGATTCGATTCACTATAAAATGATGTTTACTTGTGAATCAAATAAAAAACATGAATCAATTTGCTCAAACGAAGATTTCTCAATCTTCTCAAAATAAAAATCTTCTCAATGGAACCGGAGCCTATATATATATATATATATATATAGTTAGGATCAAATAAGAAGATTACTTAAAATAAGAAGGAATAAGAAGAACTGTAACCGCAAATCCGAGATGGACCGACCTAAATTAGATGCATCCCTATAATCTTTGATGCATTATAATACACCATAGTGTGTTTTCTAGCTTTTAATCAGATGCATATACGTATATTAGATGCATTTCATGATTTCTCTTGTTTTTTATTCCTTTGCACGTGTGATGTGCTATTTCATTCTGCTTTTAATATTTATAAAACTTAAATAACTTAGGATAGACACATACTAACGGGCAGAGTACCCGATCAGATGTAGTAAAGCCTTAGGTAAATCCGAGTATCGTCCCAAGAGAGCTGTAACCTTGAAAGAACTAAGATGATTAGATAATATATGGGTAAAACAAAGTTGATATAATCCATAGATATGCTATTATTCTTCTTACATAGACACCAGAAACTTAGGGAAAAAAGATAGATAAACGAAGCTTAATAAAGAATACAAATATGAATTGATTCCCGATACCAAGATTCAATATAGTGGTTAATTATCACCAGACTCCTTTGGTCGATTCTTCATGGCCTATGGTTCTTAGATTCCTCACCAAGATGAGCAAGTCACCCGAGATCATTCGACAACCTAATAGCAGTCATTAAGTACCAAATCTACTAGATCTAGACGGTGGGAACCCGACCGTTAGGAACTTAGATTCCCCATAACCTCTTAAATACCTCCACTTGATAAGTGATCATTTGGTCAATTCGCACACGAAGAGTGGTCGTACTATGGCCAATTCCTCCCATACTTCGCTATCTATTAGACTGGGTGATACGCTTACGCAGCGCGTTCGGGGTCAAAGGAACTTCCTTTTCGTCGAGCAAGTTTTTCAACAACCTAGGCAGTGAACCTAATCGTTATAGTGTAGTATTAGGGTAAGCCACGGGTATTGATATCGTTCTCTAGGGGAATAGGAATGCTAGTAAGAAGTTACTACGCTAAGGTTGGGTTTGAGGAAGATTATTTTTTAGAAAATGGAAAGGTACGAATCTCGGTGTTTGGATTTGGGGGTTGGTATTTCTATCGATTACTATACTTATCTAATTATCTAATCTAAGCTAGGGGTAGTCTATGTCTATTGTTGTGTGCTCGTATGATGATTAAAAATGTGTTTACTTAGATTTTATTACTCCCTAGTTATCTCCTATTGATGGTTGAATTGTCACGTCCTTATTCTTTACGCGTTGTGTTTCTAAGGTCGTAGGGTATGTGTTTATCCCTAACTCTTTGAAGCTACCAAAGGTTAATGACTACGAAATCTCTAGGATTCATAAACTTAACACTAAGGTATTCTTTGGATGTTTAGCCTACAATTACACTAGTAACTATATGCTAAGGTTCAACAAAGATTAATCAAGCATTAATAACACAACGAATGACCTATCGCAATACTAGGTCAATCACAATTAAGATAAGAGACAACCAATCAATATTCAATAACTAGGTTTCATATTACCTAAGCAAACACACAAGTAAATTAGCCGGACATGGAGAACATGCAAGCATACACACAATCAATTGAAGACATAATTGAATCAATGAAGTAAAACACTGATCTTGATGTAAAATAGGGTATGGAACCCTAAAATACTGTACAAGACAGCCTTGCTTCGGTTTAGGTTTTTACTCCACAAAATTACCTCCCTAAAATTGAAAAATTCGGATTCTATATATAGTGTTACAAACTGCGACGGCGTCACTCTTTAATTGTGACGCCATCGGGTCGCCGTCATTAGGTTTTCGTCTTGGCCACGTTATCATTGTGACGGCGTCACCTTATGCCTGTGACGCCGTCTCCTTCAGTCTCTGACGCCGTCTGGATCAAATCTAGGCCGTCTGAGCTGCGACGCCCTACTCTTTTAAAACCTGATGCCGTCACTTGTAAATAAGCAATTTGGCTACTGAGTCGTCCCAAAACATGTTGCGACGGCGTCGCAGTTAAACGCTGACGCCGTCCCCTTCAGTTCCAGCAACTTGAGTGTCTCGATTCTTGACTTTGGCCATTTTCTTCGTATATTCGCGCCTTTTCGTCCGAATAAGTGTCATTCCAGCAATTTGCCTTCAAGAGACCTAAAAAGTGAAAAGGAACGAAATTAAGTAGTAACGGATACAAAAGTGATCAATTAAGGGCTTAAATGACCCCTCAAAAAGGTACCTTTTAAATCCTTATCACTGGGGTCAGTTGTTCATATCTCCCAGCCCTTTAGATACCACCAAGCTTATAATACTACCAAGGCTAGCGATCTATGAAAAGACTAGCAAATGTCTATAAAGAATTATAGAGAATAACAATAACATAAATGCAAACTTTAATTAATGATATGAATTCATAATATAAGATATAGAAAAATATAAAAGGAATCCAAACTCGAATACAAAGGAAATCGTAGACGAGGACTTCGTTATTCAGTGCTCCTAAACCATGCTTCTTCTTCTGTGTTTTGATAGGGTTTGGGAAAGGAGAGATATCTAAAACTGAAAAAAACCATCGACTATTTATAGGCTTCGAACTAGTTACGGCGTAACCTTATTAGGTAGTTACACCATAACTTCCTTCAATCTTCTGTGCTTATCCACTGGTTACGGCGTAACCTTAGATGGGGTTACGCCGTAGCTTCTGTAATCCAGTGTAAATCTTTATTACGGCGTAGCCTAAGCTGAGAGCTACGCCGTAGTCTTTGTTGATTTAATGCATATCAGTAGTTACGGCGTAACCTAAGCTGAGGGTTACGCCGTAGCCTTCGTAATTTTTAGTTGCGTCGTAACTTCATCACTTGGTTACGCCGTAATTAAGAGACAGTTGAATCAATAGGGCTTGAAAACGTCCAATTGCAGCTTCCTTACTTCGAATGTGTCCTGAAATGAAATAATAAGGAATAAGGATGTTTTCACTAATAATTTACTAAAAATGTGATGATAAAGGGGGAAATTAACGCTTAGAAACTCAGGACTATTTGATGTTATCAAATATCCCCCTACTTAAACTCTACTTGTCCTCAAGTAGACCAATTTAGACTGCAAAAGATACATCCTTGAAGAATGCGCAGTTTTAATTTCCATGCTAGAATATTAATAAGAGCCGAACACCTCACGAAATGGGAACGAAAACACTCTCACTCATCCTATTCTAAGCGTTAATTTCGGGGTGATCACTCAATTGCACGGACATAGTAAGTATTCTATCATAAGCTTGGAAATTACACACAACTCCACCACTAGAGCTAAGGTTAAGACAAATTTTAGAAAGCAATGTTGGGTTGAGTTTCAAAGGCTTAGGGGTGGTGTCATTACTAACGTGTCACGGCGAAGTGGACAAAATCAATGATACATGACCAAATCCATGGCCAAGACATCAAGGATTGCTCGCTGCATCACCTAGACACGATTCACGACAAAAAGGGTAAGGATAGGCATGGGATATTTAATGGGTGAAAAAGAAAAAGAAAACAAATAGTTTTAGCTTAAAACCAAGTTGCCATCGTCCAACCAATAATTCAAGGTTCATCTTCATATGGTCAGTGCATGCCTCCGGAATCCACCATTATTTATTCTTAAACTTATTCTTCCAACCTTTGAATGTGATCGAGAAGATTATTCTCAATTCCAATTTCTTCATGTAGTGCTTATAATTTTTCGCACTATTAACAATCATACTTCAAATTTTATTTATTTATTATTTATTTTTTTGCATAAATGCACCGATATGCTTTAGATGCAATGATATATTTCCCCCCACTTGAACTGAGCATAAGGTGATTACTTGGGGGTCTTTGACGATCTTTAGCGAGATGTAGATGATGAGATACGCTTCTTGGAACTTTATTTGAACCTCAAACTAGGGTGAACAATGGTTTCTAGGTAAAAAGGTAAAACTACACGGTAGGCTAAGGTGTAAGGTTGTAACGAAAATAAGGGTTAGAAAATGAAAGGATAGGCTCAAAAAGGGTGTAACTAGGGGTATCTTGCACTAAAGGTGAGTGCAACAAAAAGGGTTAACACGGGGGTCGAAAAGCCAATGCGACTAATCGATAAACGCACACAAGTGAACACATATGGGCTTTTTGGGTTTATCCTAAAACATTTACTTTTTTCAAATCGCCTTTTCCAAATGCACCAAGCTAACTTGATACTGTTAGGATCCTATATTTATTGTGTTTGATGATTCGGGTGGCCTTGGATGATGATGATACAAGTATGCCATGTTTTAGAGAGAGAAAGAGTAAGAGGGTGTTTTTGGTAGAGACTTGCTTAACAAAAAGTGAAAGATTAGATTGAGAAGCACCACCCCTTCCATGGATGGAAGGGGTATTTATACTTACAGACTACACGACCTCCTGACGGCCTGTGGATCAGGTATACAGTGGGTAAAGACCCGTCCTTCCTCCACGGTGTTACACTAAACTATTCTACGCTACTGACTAACTAATTAACTACTAAATAACGTAAATAACTACAAGTCTACGAGCTAACATATGCTAGACCATAATTGGGGTGATCGACACTTTAACATGGAATTTCCAATTCCTAACAATCTCCCCCTAAGGGAGGTCACCCCATGAAATACATTTTGCATCCTAGCATTCTTTCTTTGTCTTTAGTTCTCGAGCTCGTAGACTTTAATTCTTCAAGTTCCGCAATCTTTGTGCATTAGTAGCGATTCTTTAAAGTCCGCATAGTTTTGTACTTTGAGTGAAGGTCTTTGAACTGATCCACATCTTTGATGATCTTCGAGCTTTCATTGAGATCATCAGCCACAGTAAATCTCTGGATCACCCTTTGTTGTGTTGCCTTCATGTGACGTTGTGACTTTCGGACCGACATGCTCACACTTTCTGGATCATGACATCTTTTCATCAGAGTAGCGGAAGCTTTACTGACTCATGATATTTGCAGCAGCGTAGCAGAAACATAGTATAGAAATATCAGAGTCAGGTTCTGTAGATATGCACAAGTCATGATTTATTCAATTAAGTGTGGATGCTGTGAGCATGCGGCTTTAGATTGACTCCTCAATTCTGATCAGCTGCAACCGTCCAAATGTACCTGCAAACAACAGTTAGCAATAAAACACACGAAAGTGTCTTTGATCACTTTCGTTGAATTGAGGTACACGACCCACGGTTCCCCGTTGATCAATACAAGTACTGCCTGTGATCAGGTAGGATTCCTAAGAATCTCCTTGACAGGGTTTCGCAGCTGTTCTAGCCATTCTCAAACCGGAACGTCTCAAAGAAGACAACACGGAGTGAGTGAACCAGCGAATTGAGATTCACTGATTGATGAAAAATTGATTTGAAAAAACAATCGCGTATTGGATAGAAGAAAGAATTTTGCAATACGACGAAGGTTTTATGAGGAAGATCAATTTTCAATCAAAAATACTTTTTGTATTTGAAAAGAGTACACATTCGACGTGCTAGAGAAAAGAAGAGATTCGCATATCGAACGGTTTTTCCAAAAGCATTTTTTCAATCAAAGATACTTTTTGAATTTGAAAATGAATACACGTTCGATGTGCTAGAGAAAAGAAGTTTTGCACATCGAACGGTTTTTCCAAAAGTATTCGTCAATTCCATTCCTGGACCAAGGTTGATTCAAGAGTGAATCGCCCCATCGTTTCTATCCAGTTGTCACAAGTTTGATCTTACGAGAAGATCTCACATGTCACCCACCAAGAGCTTGTTTGATGTTGGCTCTAGAAGGATTTCCATCTTCATCGTGAATATTTAACATATCACTCAGATGTTCTGGCAATACCATAAGGATAATGCGTAGGACTCTTAATATATTCTTACTTTCCACATTGTGTGAAACAACAAGTTTTCATCAATTTTTGTGTCCTAATGAGATATTGTGGATGATCTCTTGGCTCTAGACTCAATTGTGCATATTTGGTTCCTATGCCGGAGACTAGGGAGAGGGTCTCCTTCTTCAATATCAACAATCTCTAAGAGAAAGTCGATATATTATGTAGGTTCCCCGTGAGAATGAAACAAGTCCTTTTAAGAGGAACTTGAGTAGCTTGGGAAGTTTAGTGCAGTGCGCCACTGCGTCCGCCCATGACGTCTTATCTTCAATACCAGTGTTACCTTAGTAACCAGCAGTAGCATATGTATTGAACCCGGTTACTGCCATAAGGTTGAATTATTGGAGGGTTATTTCTTTTCACCCTTTTTCACATTCATTTCTTTTTCATTCTTCAACCCCTTCAGTGCTTACCGAGACTTCATAACTAGAACCTTGTTGGGTTTATTCCAGTTCTAGCTCTATCTCAGTCCGCACTCTTCCCATATCTCACTTTTCTCCTTTTTTCATCATACCTAAGAACTCTACACTATCTAGTGGATTGTCCTTGGGTAGATCCCTCCGGCACTGGCGGGATCGTGGGAACGAATACCTAACCTAACCATCCTTATAACACCATGCATAAAGTAAATTGGTTGGTCTTTTGGTATTGTTCAATCTTCCTTGAAACCAATTGAAAAAGCATTTGGAAAATCAATCAAGGTACTTATGATATAAAATCAAAACATTTTGTACCTTAATTGTTTTTGATCTTTTAGAAATGCTCCCCCTCAACATGTGCATAAGATTTCTAAATTGTTTAGCACATGGAGGCAAGAGTTCTTTGAAATGATTTCTTGATCATAATTTCCTTAAATTCTCCCCCTCAATATGTGTATAGGATATTTGAAATCATTTTATCACATAGAGGCAAGAGGTCATTTGAAGTACATCCACGATCACAAAATCCATTAAGAAACCATTTAGAAAATCAATCAAGGTACTTTATGTTGAAACATAGAATCTTTTGTACCTTGAAAGTTTGTTTTCTTTTGAAATGCTCCCCCTCAATATGTGCTTCGAGATTCGAAAGCGTTTAACACATATGGGAGAGCAGCCTGCACTTTTGAATCAAATCGATCATCATTTATCAGATTTCTTAATTAAATCACAAATTCTCCCCCGATCAAAAATATCAAACCCTTTGAGATTTTGGATCTCAAGTGATTTAATAAGGTTTAGAAAACATGGGAGAAAATGTGGCCTTGTTTAAATACTCATCTTGTTTTTGAATAAATGCTCCTCCTCAATCATGTGCATCATATATTGTAATCGTTTGGCACATGGAGGCAGGAGTGCCTTTAAAGGACTAAAACAGATTTGAGATTTAAATCACGATCTCTCCCCCGATCAAAAATTTTAAACCAATTGAGATTTTGGATCCCGATTGTTTTAAATCATTTGGAAAATTTTAGGGGAAAGACATGGCAAGATTTAATTTTGAAAAATGACAGATGAGGACCAATAAAAGACATTAAAGATTGTTAATGTCAGGTGTGATAGTTTTTAGGAGATCTTTAAGTAAAATAAAACAATTTCACAATCAAACAAGAACAGAAAAAATTTTATTTTGAAAGATCTTGATTCTTAAAGAAAAATCATACCATGACATAACATTAAATCTTTAGATCACCACTTATTTTGTACAATCCGGACTTTTATGAAGAAATATTGTTTGAAAATAATTTATTTTAAATCACTCTCCCCCTCAATCGATGACCGTAGTCGATGATTGAGTGACTTATAGTTTTGATAAAATGAAGTCCGGTGATTTTCAAAATTTAGTCCAGTTTATTTTCAAAACCAATATTTTTCCATTTTTCAAAAACAATATTATATGAAAATTGTTTAAAAAAATGGTATAAAATTTCCTGCACAAAGATACGTTAGGTGGTTGAAAAGCTTATGTTGTTGCTGTAGGGCTTGGAAGAAAAACCTTTTGCTGATGCAGTGAGACTTCTTACGTTGCATTTTAATGCCAACTGAGGTCAAATTAAGCTTCGTTTCTTCATTTGCTGATGAAGAAAACCATCTGCTGATGCAGTGAGACCTTTTACGTTGCATTTTTTTATGCCAACTCTCCATAGAAGTCCAATTAAGCTCCGTTTCTTTATTTGTCAACACAAGATATAGTTACCTTTCCTTTCGGCATCCAATCATCTTCAATTGTGGGATCCGGATCGGGAACATTCTTATATACCAATATACCTGCATACGTTAGTGAACACACATACAGATATATGGTGTGTTAATACAAATAAGCCATAAAAACGTTTATTTATATTTTACGATCTTCTAATGTTTTTGTCGATAACAAACGTAAAATCATTTTAACGAAACAAATAGAATACGTAAATAGTTTGAGTCAATAGTTTCCTAACACACTTACGTTTTCACATAAAACACTAAAACAAGTATAAGTGATTTTATGATTTAGATACATATGTACAACAACTAGTGTTTGCATATTGGGTTAACATATACTTAAACTAAGTATACTAAAATGGGTAAAAAACAAGTATATACCAAATGGGTAAAAACTAGCAAATGGTATTGACCCATAACCCATGGTTTTATATATACCACTTAACCAAGCTCATTGTATCCTTGAGATACATTGTATCTGGAAAGAAAACCATGGATCAACCTATAACCCATGACCCATGACCCATAACCAAAAATACCCTTGGGCAAAGAGGAGCGTTCCACGGATCCCTGGCTTTGTGCTTGCCGGATCCCTTGTGGGAGGGATCCGCGGGATCCGGGGAACAATAGAGAATTTTCTCTATAAATAGAGAGCCATTTCTTCCTTTCTACATATAATTTTACACACATACTTTCTCAGGTATTATAACCCTCTAACCTCATATCCAAGTGATCTATGTAGTTTGTCTTTTGTTTTTGTGTGATCTTCTAGGTTCCTCTTAAAGACAAGATCACCACTTCTTGAAGACGAGCAAGCTCAAGTCCATGAGTTGCTATGCTTCGTCATCATCAAGACAACTAAGGTTCTCTTGTTGATAGTTCTTTCTTTCTTCATAGATGTTGGGTTGAAGGCATTAGTGAAGAATGCCGAAAGTGTCAAGATGAAAGCATTAGTGAAAGGTGCTTATCGTCCGTGTCAAAGCATTAGTGAAGAATGCTAAAGGTGTCAAGACGAAGGCATTAGTGAAGGGTGCCAAGCGTTGTTTCAAAGGAATTAGTGAAGGATGCCGAAGAAACAAATAAAGTAGCATTTGGGAAGAATGCCTAGGTCTTATAATCGATGAGGTGCATCGTTATACATATAAGTATTTGTTTTATTTCCAAGGATGGTGATATCCTGGATGGTGTTGTAACAAGGAGTGCATCTCCTTGATATTAGGTGTTGTGTTGTGAAGGGTAGTAGTTCCTCCATAGTAATGGAACTAGGTGCTTAGCCTAGTACCTAATAAAGGTGTAAGATATTGGATTTCACAAACACACTAAACCATGATCAAAGTGGGGCGTTCAAGTATGTTTAGAGAGATAAAGTTCTAGAGAGAGAAAGGGAAGAGAGTTGGGAACTATGAGAAAACAAAGAAAAATGGTATTGAAGCTCCAACCCTCTACCTTGGGAGGTAGAGGGTATTTATAGTGTCTTACAAATAAACGCCACCTACGGGCTGTGGATCAGGCATACAGTGGGTAAAGACCCGTCCGTCCTCCACGGTGTTACTAAACTAAATACTACTTAACATCAGATAACTACGACTACGAGCTTTCTAACGATTACATATACTTGAGGTGACCGACACTTTAACTACTGGATTTTCCAAATCCTAACAATCTCCCCCTAAGGGAGGTCACCTCAAACACACATTAAAATTACATAGAATACAAAAAGATATTACATTGAGATTGTTCTTGGATTCTTGTTCATGTTCTTTGTTCTGTAGCTCGTAGTCTTTGATTCTTCATTTTCGCATGTTTGGATAATCTGAGTGGAGGTCTTTAACTGATCCACGTGATAATGAGTTTTGAGCCAGCTTTGAGATCATCAGCAACATTAATCTCTGACTCATCCATAGTGGTGTAGTGACATTTGGACCGACATGCTCACATTCTGGATCATGATATATTCTTATCAGAGTAGCGGAAGCTTTCGTTGATTCATGATATTGGCAGCAGCGTAGCAGAAGCATGGAGTGAAAGTATCAGAGTCATTGATGCAGTAATCATGATTTCTTTGGAACTGAATGTGTTGAGTGAGCATGCGGCTATGGATTGACTGCTTCATTCTGATCAGCTGCAAACTTCGGGGTGTACCTGCATAAGACAGTTAGCAATAAAGCGCACGAAAGTGTCTTTGATCACTTTCGATGAATTGAGGTACACGGCCCACGGTTCCCCGTTGATCAGTACAAGTACTGCCTGTGATCAGGTATAATTCCGAATAATTTCCTTGACAGGGTTTCGCAGCTGCTCTAGCTGTTCTCAAACCGGAACGTCTCAAAGAAGACAACACGGAGTGAGTGAACCAACGAATTGAGATTCACTGATTGATGAAAAGAGATTTGAGAAACAATCGTGTATCGCTCAATAGAAATTGTTTTTGCAATACAACGAAGGTTTTAATGAAAATCAATTATCAATTGTAAACACCTTTTATTTTGAGAAATTAGTACACAGTCGATGTGCTATAGAAAAGAGTTTTTTAAGCACAACAACTGGTTTTTCAAAGGTATCCGTCAATCCATAACCTGAACCAGGAGTGATTCAAAAGATTGAATCGCCCCATTGTTTCTGTTCAGTTGTCACATGGTTGATCTATTGGATAGATCTCACATGCCACCCACCAGGAGCTTGTTTGATGTTGGCTCCAGAAGGCTTTCCATCTTCATTGTGAATATGTTTACATATCACTCGGATGTTCTGGCAATACCACAAGGATAATGCGTAGGACTCAAGATATAATCTCTCTTTCCACAATGTGTGAAACAGAGAGTCTTCATTGAAATTGTCCTAATGAGATTTATTGATGATCTCGTGGCTCTAGACTCAATTGTGCATATTTGGTTCCAATGCCGGAGACTAGGGAGAGGGTCTCCTTCTTCAATATTAACAATCTCTAAGAGAAGGTCGATAGATTATGTCGCTTCCCCGTGAGAATGAAACAAGTCCTTTTAAGAGGAACTTGAGTGGTTTGGGAAGATGAAGTGCAATGCGTCACTGGGTCCATGACGTCTTGTCTTCAATACCGATGTTACCTTGGTAACCACCAATGGCATATGAATTGAACCCGGTATCTGCCCTAAGGTTAAATAAATGGAGGGCTATTTCTTTTCACCCTTTTTCACATTCAATTCTTTTTCATTCTTCAACCCCTTCAGTGCTTACCGAGACTTCATAACTAGAACCTTGTTGGGTTTATTCCAGTACTAGCTCAGTCTCAGTCCGCACTCTTCCCATATCTCATTTTTTTCTCCTTTTATCATCATACCTAAGGACTTCTACACTAACTAGTGGTTTTGTCCCTGGGTAGATCCCTCCGGTTGTGGCGGATCATTGGACCTCAACCTAACCTTATCATCCTTATATCACCATGCATAAAGTAAAGTTGGTCGGTCTTTTGATATAGTTCTTCCGCCTTGAAACCAATTGAAAACCATTTGAAAATCAATCAAGATACTTGTGATATAAAATCAAAGCATTTTGTATCTTAATTGTTTTGATATTTTAGAAATGCTCCCCCTCAACATATGCATAAAAATTCAGAATTTGTTTAGCACATGGAGGCAAGAGATCTTTGAACTCGTTGGATTAAGAATGAATGGTCCAATCTTTTGATTAACATTTTCTAAAATGATCATCATCACTTCCCAATCAATTTGATTAGATAAAGCATTTTGAGGAAGGGTGAGGTTTTCAAAAGTTTGCTCCCCCTCAATATGTGCCTCGAAGTTTGAAAGAGTTTTGCACATATTAGAGGGAACCTGCACATAGAGACAATTCAATCACGTTTCAATAATTTGAGGTTTAACGTAGATGCTCCCCCTCAACATGTGTATGGAAAATTTCCTGAAATCGTTTGTCACATGCGGGGAGGAAAACATGCTAAACACTTATGAAACCATTTATCGAGTTATCAGTTTAAATCCAATTTAAATCACAAATTCTCCCCCGATCACAATTATCAAATCATTTGAGATTTGTGATCTCTGTAGATTTAAATTGATTTTGAAAGCTTTTAAGGAGAATTGTGACTTGATTATGAAAAACGTTTTAACTGATAAGGATTGGATTTTGAGACTTTAAACTCCGTTGATTAAACATGCATGATTATCTTTTGAAAACATAATGATAACCAAGGTCTTGAACCAATTGTGTAAAATATTGACAAAAAACATTTCGAGTAGACCTTGCTCATTTAAGTGCAAATTGTTTGAAAAGAACACTTTTTGATTTAATTGAAAAATCATTCTCCCCCTCAATCAATGACGAAAGTTGTTGATTGAAGGATTGAGATTTTGACACTTGATAAGTTCTTTTGATTTTCAAAAATAGAGTCCGAAGTGTTTTCAAAACAATTGAGTTTTTATAAGATTGCAAATATTTTTCAGAGGAATCTTTAGAAGGAAAAATATTTGAGATTAAACATTTGTCTTGTTAATGACAGTCATTTGTTTTTAGAATCAGAGCATTAGGTTTAAATCATGAGGTAAAGCATGGCTTTGTTCTTTCTTTGAAAACGGGTTACTGCCTGTAATGACAATAAGCCACCATTCTTCTCCGCCTCAATTTTTTTTTCCAGCAAAAACTATGTGCATTCGAAGAACATCTAAAAACCCGTGACATTCTTTGAATGTCAACACAAAGTCCGTAGATGATATCGAATAAGGAAAAAGATGACAAAATAACAATATTTTTGGAATTTTTCAAGATTTTCTAATTTTTATGGATTTTGAGAATTTTATATTTTTATATTTTCTTTTTGAAGGTTTTTTTTTTTCAAGTTTTGTATTTTGATTTTTGAATAAATATATACAAGAGATAGATGAGGGAAACCTTTTACTCCTCTTCTTCCTCTTGAAGACGTTTGAGTGTTTCCGGTTGTAGACTCTTAAGACCAAGACGTGGAAGAATAAACTCAAAACGTTCTCTAGGAAGAGCTTTGGTGAAGATGTCTGCTAATTGGTATTCGGTCCTCACAAAATAGAGTTCCACCACACCTTTTTCCACTTGTTCCCTGATGAAATGATGTCGAATGTCGATATGCTTTGCTCTTGAGTGTTGAACGTTGTTGCATGAGAGAGCAATAACACTTTTATTATCACAGTACAGAGGGATTTTGTTGAATTCAAAGCCATAGTCAGTTAATTGAGATCTCATCCAAAGGATTTGAGCACAACAGGATGACATGGCTATGTATTCAGCCTCTGTAGAGGAAATAGAAGTACTCATTTGCTTCTTTGACGACCAGCTCACAAGCTTATCACCCAAAAACTGAGCACCTCCAGACGTACTTCGACGAGTATCTTGACACCCTGCATGATCTGCATCTGCATATGCTGTTAGTGACATACCGGTGTCCTTCGGGTACCAAAGTACCATATTGATGGTTCATTGGAGGTACTGAAAGACCCGTTTAACCGCTTCAAGGTGCTTTTTGGTAGGCTTAGCCTGGTATCTAGCACACATGCATACAGCGAACAGAATATCAGGTCTACTGGCTGTGAGGTACATCAGGGATCCGATCATGCTACGATATTTTGTTTGGTCTACCATGATCCCTGAGTGGTCCTCATCCAGTTTAGTACGCTCAATCATGGGAGTGTCAACAGGGTCACTATAATCAAATCCAAATTTCTTTAAAATCTCATTTGCATATTTAGATTGATTTATAAAAATTCCTCCGGGACTTTGTGAAATTTGTAATCCCAAGAAAAATGACATTTGTCCCATCATAGACATTTGAAATTTGGAACCCATTTCATTAGAAAAATGATCACATTCATTGGGGTCAGTCGAGGCAAAGATGATATCATCAACATAAATTTGAACGTGAATTAAATGTTTTCCTGACTTCCTGGTGAACAACGTTGGATCAACTGCTCCTTTGCTGAATCCGGTAGATAGAAGAAACTTTGATAGCGTATCATACCATGCCCTTGGAGCTTGCTTTAAACCGTAAAGAGCCTTCTTCAAACGATAAACGTGAGTAGGATGCTCTGGACTCACAAAGCCTTCAGGTTGGCTGACATAGACGACTTCTTTAAGATCTCCATTAAGAAACGCCGTCTTAACATCCATCTGATAGACTACCATGTTCTTACTAGCAACATTAGCCAAGAAGATTCTGATTGCCTCGATACGAGCAACAGGAGCAAATGATTCTTCAAAGTCAATACCTTCCTCCTGACGGTATCCTTTTGCAACCAATCTAGCTTTATTCTTTAAAACATCGCCATGCTCATCAAACTTCACTTTGAAGATCCACTTTAGAGCAATGATCATAGCACAATCTGGAGCAGGTACTAATTCCCATACATCAAGTCGATCAAACTCATGAATTTCTTCTTGCATGGCATTGAACCAGCAGTCTTCATTCATGGCGGTTTTAATGTCTTTTGGTTCGACCTTAGAGAGTACGGAGTTGAAGAAGCACCATAAGGCATCGGTTGCAAGTTGCTTGCGTGTGGATACTGGACGAGAGGGATTTCCAATGATGTTGTCCAATGGATGATCATGAGTCCATTTTCTGAGGTGTTCATGTGGCTGTTGTTGAGAGACTGAAGTAGCAGAGTCGATGTCTCCTGATGAAGATGGTTCTGATGATGATTCAGGAGCAAATATGTTTTCAAATGGAGCATATTCAGGAGTAGCAAAGGGATTAACTTCATCATTGATGCCAGAAACAGTTCCATGATGTACATTCGAAGATTGATGATTTGTTGATGAGACAGAATGATCAGCAATAGGTGCTTCTTGACTTAATGATATTGAGACTGAAGGGTTGACTTCATTCACAGGGATAGGAGCAGCCTCTGTTGATGGATTTGACATTTCATCAGCATTTGGTTCATAGTGTTCATCGAACATTGGATCAAAAAATTTATTTAAATCATCTTCAGTTGGAGGTATATATGGAGTTGCTGGAGAGGAATTTGGTTCAAGGGATGAACCAATGGGACTGTTTTGCAGTGCGGGTCCAGAACTGGATTATCCAGGAGCCATTTGACCGGTCAGCTCATCGAACGTAACGTGAATTGTTTCCATGATATTTCGGGTTCTCTTGTTGTAGATTCTGTAACCCTTCTTGTTTGGTGCATAACCAACAAAAATTCCAATATCTGCCTTTGCTCTTAATTTACCTAGGTCTTGACCGTCATTCGTTGGATAGCACAAAGCACCAAACACACGAAGGTAGGAGCGATCAGGTTTTCGTTTATGAACAAGTTCATATGGAGTTTTTCCATGAGAGGTATGAACAAGGGAACGATTTTGGGTATGGCAAGCAGTGGCAATGGCTTCAGCCCATAGAAACATTGGAACCTTTGAATAAATTAGCATTGTTCTTGCGGCTTCCACAAGAGTTCGATTTTGTCTTTCAACTACACCGTTCTGTTGAGGAGTTCGTGGAACACTTCTTTGATGACTGATTCCAACACTTTCATAAAACTGAATTAAGTCTTTGTTAACAAACTCTGTGCCATTGTGATTGGTGCAAAACCGTCAAGTTTTCTCACGCGAGCTAGCCACTTGTGAATGGCTAACCGTAAGGAACTTAAAACAGCTCACACACCAAATGCAATTTAGATCAGGAGAATACAGTGGATTCCCGGGTCGTTAAGTCCCACGGAGGATGACTGGTGTTTAACACAATCAGATGTCGAATAACCACTAAGGATAGTGATCAGTAAGGATTTTGAGTTTATTTTATAAATTACAGGGGCTTAAATGCAAATTAAAGGAAATTAAAAAGATAAAAAATATTAAATAAACGCTATCACTATTTTTATACTGATGTTTTTGATTTTTTTGTTTTTATAAACTTAATTTAAAAACTACGTGACGTACAAATAAAAACGTGAAACTTACACAATATTAATCCTAAAAATATGAAAATGATATTTTTACAAACCTATTGATATGAGAAACTTTTTAGAAAAAGAAAATTATTTTTATAACTATTTAATTAATTATTATTAATTAAAAACTATTTTTAACTATTTAATAATAACCTAAATTACAAGAAAATAGGAAATAAACCTAGAAAAATAAAATTAAGACTTGGAAAAATCTAAAATAACAAAAGAGAATTTTCAAAACTATTTTTATATTTTTCTGATTATTTTTCTATTTTTTATGAATTTTAAACTATTAAAAACTAATTAAATTACTAAAAATTACAAAATAAACTATGAAAAATCTGGAAAATTACTTTTTTTACTTTTTATATTTATCTAAACCTAAGAAAATTGAAAAATTATTTTTTTGAACTTTTTCTGATTTAATTGTATTAAAAGCTATTTAAAATTACCTAAAAACTGTTTTTAATTATGAAAAATAGCAAACAGTGTTGGAAAATTATGAAAATTTCAGGAAAACTCTAAAATGATATTATGAATCTAGGAAAAATAGAAAAACATAGTGTTGTGTGGAGGAAATTGAATCTGCAATACAAGTGCTTATGAAATAAGCACTTAAATAAGCCAAATGAAAACCACAGTCCACAACAGTTACACAGAAGCTATAATATGCTATAAGAACTAAAAAGCAACAAATTACAAATGACCTTGACCTCTGAATTACACACTGCTATGATTTTGATGATTTGATTAATGTGCTAAAACAGATTTTTGAGTGCTACTTTGTAGCTTAAGCACAAGTCTGACAATAAGATGGAAATGAAAACAAGAAGTTGGAACTTATACTAGACCTGGCTAACCACTTTCAAACCAAAAAGCAGACCTAGAGAAGCTCTGTTGAGCTTGTTGCAAGGGCTGCAATAAGCTGAGAAAATTTTGAGGTCTGACTGAGTTGTGAACAGGGCAACTGAGCCCTGTTTGACAAGCTCTGTTGGAGCTTTTAGAAAATTACTAAAAATTTATAAAAATGACAATAAGTGAATAGACCAGCTGAACTTTTAAAAACCACAAATCTCACTTGATTTGAACCAGTAATGAAGTAATGAAAAATCTCCTTGGGTTGGCAAAAAACTGGTTTTTTGATATTTTGACTTTTGACACAGTTGATAAAAGTTGACTTTGGTGAGCTTTGATCCTAATTTGTTAACTGATATTGATGTTATATGGTTAATTGAAACTATATTAGGCTATGCTACTGATTTCCAAACATGAAACAAGCTTTTGATTTCTCAACTCCTTATCAGATATGTAATTAAGACAGATTAACAAGAGCTTTGACTTTGGTTGTTTGCAAGTGCAATTTAAAGACTGTAATGAGTCAAATGAAACTACATAAACTTAGCACCACAAGTTTCCACTCTTGAACAGACCTTAAAGACAGATAAACAAGCAAGGTATATTGTAGTTATAGTCAATTGTTTAATCCTAGTTTCGAGTGGTTTCAGTTGAAAATAGTTGACACAGTTTTCAGTTTTATAGTTTTTTGGTCAAAAAACGGTTGGGTTCCTCTAAAAAGTAATGAAGTAATGACCAAGTTTAGTTCACTCTAAACACCAAAAATTTTCAAGTCGACCAGATAAGTGAATAACAGTAAAAATATTTAAAAATCATTAAAAGATTTTCGAGGTTGTCTCGAACAGTTTGTCCCGAGTCAACGGGACAAGTGTTGAGTCAGTCTGGAGTTTTAAAAGAGTCGAATAACGTCGGGAACGTTG
>BPTQ01000007.1:137995179-138297173 GCA_019973895.1 Chrysanthemum seticuspe | reverse complement strand
GATGACTGGTGTTTAACACAATCAGATGTCGAATAACCACTAAGGATAGTGATCAGTAAGGATTTTGAGTTTATTTTATAAATTACAGGGGCTTAAATGCAAATTAAAGGAAATTAAAAAGATAAAAAATATTAAATAAACGCTATCACTATTTTTATACTGATGTTTTTGATTTTTTTGTTTTTATAAACTTAATTTAAAAACTACGTGACGTACAAATAAAAACGTGAAACTTACACAATATTAATCCTAAAAATATGAAAATGATATTTTTACAAACCTAATGATATGAGAAACTTTTTAGAAAAAGAAAATTATTTTTATAACTATTTAATTAATTATTATTAATTAAAAACTATTTTTAACTATTTAATAATAACCTAAATTACAAGAAAATAGGAAATAAACCTAGAAAAATAAAATTAAGACTTGGAAAAATCTAAAATAACAAAAGAGAATTTTCAAAACTATTTTTATATTTTTCTGATTATTTTTCTATTTTTTATGAATTTTAAACTATTAAAAACTAATTAAATTACTAAAAATTACAAAATAAACTATGAAAAATCTGGAAAATTACTTTTTTTACTTTTTATATTTATCTAAACCTAAGAAAATTGAAAAATTATTTTTTTGAACTTTTTCTGATTTAATTGTATTAAAAGCTATTTAAAATTACCTAAAAACTGTTTTTAATTATGAAAAATAGCAAACAGTGTTGGAAAATTATGAAAATTTCAGGAAAACTCTAAAATGATATTATGAATCTAGGAAAAATAGAAAAACATAGTGTTGTGTGGAGGAAATTGAATCTGCAATACAAGTGCTTATGAAATAAGCACTTAAATAAGCCAAATGAAAACCACAGTCCACAACAGTTACACAGAAGCTATAATATGCTATAAGAACTAAAAAGCAACAAATTACAAATGACCTTGACCTCTGAATTACACACTGCTATGATTTTGATGATTTGATTAATGTGCTAAAACAGATTTTTGAGTGCTACTTTGTAGCTTAAGCACAAGTCTGACAATAAGATGGAAATGAAAACAAGAAGTTGGAACTTATACTAGACCTGGCTAACCACTTTCAAACCAAAAAGCAGACCTAGAGAAGCTCTGTTGAGCTTGTTGCAAGGGCTGCAATAAGCTGAGAAAATTTTGAGGTCTGACTGAGTTGTGAACAGGGCAACTGAGCCCTGTTTGACAAGCTCTGTTGGAGCTTTTAGAAAATTACTAAAAATTTATAAAAATGACAATAAGTGAATAGACCAGCTGAACTTTTAAAAACCACAAATCTCACTTGATTTGAACCAGTAATGAAGTAATGAAAAATCTCCTTGGGTTGGCAAAAAACTGGTTTTTTGATATTTTGACTTTTGACACAGTTGATAAAAGTTGACTTTGGTGAGCTTTGATCCTAATTTGTTAACTGATATTGATGTTATATGGTTAATTGAAACTATATTAGGCTATGCTACTGATTTCCAAACATGAAACAAGCTTTTGATTTCTCAACTCCTTATCAGATATGTAATTAAGACAGATTAACAAGAGCTTTGACTTTGGTTGTTTGCAAGTGCAATTTAAAGACTGTAATGAGTCAAATGAAACTACATAAACTTAGCACCACAAGTTTCCACTCTTGAACAGACCTTAAAGACAGATAAACAAGCAATTCCAAACACTGATGCAGAAACTGTTTTGACTATTAATCTAAGCTAATCACTGATTTAGCTCATTCAACTACTTAAGCTAACTCTAGTACCTTAATTACCACTGATTAAACATGTATAAACTATTTAATGACCAGAGATTCAAATATAGGCACAATATGAAACCTGCATTAAAATTGAAAATGAGACTAGCACTCACAAGTATCCAGCTTGTTTGCAGCTTAAACCAGAAACCAAACCATACTTAAGCTATTCAAATCCACCCCAAATACATCTCTGCAACACCCATATTCATCTCCAAACTGCTTAAACCAAGATCTTCTTCACAGTTGACTTTTATTGACTTTTATCCAACTTTGCTTGAAATTGTTTCTAAAACTTACCAAAAGCTATATTGAGCTTAGATAAGCTTGTTAGAGCTTAAATAAAGCTTATTGAAGCTTTGAACATAAGAGATGGAATTTGAATTTTGCAACAGTGAACCTTAAAAACTTGAAATGTTGTTGTTTTTGAATTACCACTAGAAAACAGATTATATTGATAAATTAACTTAAGTTTGGTACATTGAAACAGAAATTTAAAGCTTTTAGATTAAACTAAGACATAGAAAATGAATACGACATACAGTGAAACTAAAAATTAACTAACTGCCTTCTCTTGCCTCTTCTTCCTCTCTTTTATACTCTAGAAAACCTCCACGTGTCCTTCTGATTGATTCCCACCACTTTTCTTGACCAATGGGTGAATTTTGAGCAATAATAGTTGTCCACGTGTTTTGGCGGGAAAACCTGTTTTTGACCACAGGTTCTGAAATAGCTAGTAGGTGGGGTGGCATTTATTGTGGGGGGTTTGTGATGATGAGGGGGGATGGTTTGTGGAGAAAAGGTCTGAGGAAGGAGGTGACTGGTGAGGGCACAGGCAAGTGGAAGAAGATAAACAGTGGGGGCGGGCTAGGGTGTTTGTTTGACTTGGTTTGACCAAAGGGTCAAAAAGGAAACGGTCACAGGATGGGCAGGGGGTCACAATTGGTTAAGTGGCAGGGTCAATTTGGTTTTGACAAGTCTTGGCTTAGGCTTATTATACAAGGACTAAAACTGCCACTTTTTGAAAGATGAGGGACCAAACTGCCAATTTCTCAAAGTTAACATAAGGACTGAATTTGACAAACTTTAATAGTACAAGTACCATTTTTGACATTTTCTAATTCTCAAAGGACCATTTTTGCCAAATTATAAAGTTCAGGGACTTAAGTTGTAATTTTGTAATTTTAAATCTCAAGGACCAATTTTGACAACTTTTGAATCCCTAAGGACTTAAAATGATATTTTTCTTTATTTGGTTTTACCAGGGACTGTTTTTGACAACTTTTGAAACTTGGGGGACTAAAACTGCCAATTATGCAAACTTGATACGTTTTTCACCAGATTTTGATATTTTTGCATTTAAAACACATAAAACACTTATTTGTGATATTTTTATCATTTTGATGCATTTCTGAGTGTTTTCAGATGTTTTTGCAGTTTAATTTGTACAAAAATGATGAGTATTTACACACTCATCACATTGTCTGTTCGAACAATTCTGACTGTATTGTTGAGTCGAACCTGAAGCTGTTTGATTAGTTTGATGATGACATCTGGATTTTCATCCTTAGTCCTCAAAAACTTTACCCAAGTAAATCGAGAGTAGTCGTCAACAACTACTAGAATGTATTTCTTCCCATTTATGGTTTGCACTCTCATTGGTCCACACAGATCCATATGAAGGGTATGAAGAACTTCCATTACTGAGTTTGTGGGTTTTGGTTTGTGGGCATATTTCGTACTTTTACCCAATTGGCAAGCTGAACAAAGATGATCTCTTTCATATTTCAATCTGGGTAAGCCTCTGACAAGATCCTTTCTGGAAAGGTTATTAATGGTGCCGAATTTCAAATGATTGAGACGACGATGCCATAACCATGACTTAGTTTTTGAAGCCTTTGACAACAAGCATATTGGAGAAGACTTCATCATGTCTTCGATAGAGATGGTGTATAGGTTAGAACCACGAGTGCCTCTTAATAATTCTACACCATCAAGTTCTCTAACAAAGCAAGTATGTTTTCTAAAGGCCACTTCAAGATCGGAATCACAGAATTGACCAACAGAGAACAGATTATGACCAAGACCTTCCACATAATATACCCTGGAGATTACACTTTTGCCAACTACATAATCACCATAACCCATAATAGCACCTAAATGATCATTCCCGAATCTAACAGTTTCGATAAATTTACTCACGAAGTTCATGAGCCGCGACCGGTCTCTAGTCATATGCTTGGAATAGCCTGAGTCCAGGTACCACAGAACAATTTGAACGATCTGCAGTTGAACACAGACAAGAATGGATAACTGGATAATTGGGAACCCCATGAAATAATGGGTTCCACTTGGTTAGTAACAGTGATTGGAACACCCACATCAGAGATAGAAGTAATGGAATCATTAGGAATAGATGCAGTGCTGGTGTCTGTATTTGACCTATTCAAAGTATGTTCACTTCTTAAGGGAATAGTTCTACCAGTAGGCATCCATTTTCTAGAGGGCATTGTCTTAGCAGAAAAAGGTATCCATTGATAACCTATCTTTCTAAATGTTCTTCCTGTGGGTTTCCACTGTTTTCTAACTTTCTTTTGTCTTTGCCTTTTAGCCTTCTTAGCATGATTTTTAGCATTAACAATTTTAACTGGGCATTTGACAGCATTAGACAAAACATTCACACCACATTCATGATTAGCAACAGAATTCAAGCAGACATCATTACATGGTTTTCGGATAGTATCAGAATTCGAATTAATTACAGTACGCTTATAGCTAATACTAGAATCAACACGATTCGTTTTATTTAACTCAGACATAGTGTTCCTAGGGTGATCTTCTACTCTTTTCCAATGCACATTCTTAGCTTGCAAGGTCCTATCATTCCTTGTATTGCCTTGAGACTTTGACCTTCTCGCTTTAATGTCACTGATTACTCCTGTAGAGGCAATGAGAACATTAGTTGGTTTTGCTACTTTTTGCATTTCCTGTTTAGATGTGCTGGGATGTGAACTATTTGAAGGCGCACTGAAGTTCACTTTCTTAACACTAGAGGTGCTGGGATCTGAACTACTTGAAGGCATACTAGAGTTCACATTCATAACATTGGGCATTGAATGAGTTGTATACTTGGCACTGGGCATAGAACAAGGTATCAAGGGATTGACTTGCTCACCTAAGGTTTTAGGGCATATTGTAATTAAGCATTCTAGAAGTTCTTGAGATCGTTTGACATATAAGCATGCATGGCCAATTGCATTATCAAGTGGTTTCTCTAATTTATCCTCTTCTACAATCTCACGGAGACATTCTAGGCTGTCCTTAAGGTATGAGAAATATGTTTGAATAGCAAGTTTGTTATTCCTAAGATGAGGAGGAACATATTTCACAGACAAAGCATATTTATTACAACCATGCACCTTTGAAGCTCCATTCTCCCTATTGGTCATTGGCATTTTCCCTTTTACCTGACTCTTCAGATTCTCAATTTCCTTTTGCAACGAAGTTATTTGTTCATTATTTTTGTTACGAGTAAATTTTATTGACTCAAATAACTCATTGAAATGACGTTTAACCTTTTCATTTTCTTCTAGAAAACTCTCATTTTCCTTTTGTAACACATTTATCAAGTTTTGAAGATGAAAGTTTTGAGAATTCCGATAATCTAAAGGAGGAGGCATTTGGGAGCCAGTCACATTGTTCATTTCACCTTTTAATTGAGAAATTTGGGTTTTCAACTTTCTGACCGTGTTACAGTGAGCTTGAATCTGTTCATCACGTTTGTTTATTTCAAAAACTGCATCAAACTCTGGAACATCTGAGGATATCTTGATGTTTGAGGTTTTGACATTTTCTTTGAGATGTTGATATTTTAGTTGTAAATCAAAATGTTCAACTTCTAGTTTAGAAAAATGTTTTACCAAAGTATCGTGATCATCCTGTTCAATTTTCTCACTTAGTTTAGAGTTTTTGATTTCAAGCTCAATGACACGATCATGGGAGACTTTCAAAGCAACAGATAATTCATAAAATTGAGAAGCAGTAATGGAACAATTAGTGGCAGTATAGAACACATCTTGAGAGATACATTCAGAAATCAGATTCTCATTTAAGGTATGCAAGTTCTTCCTCTCAATTTCGTTATATTTTAATGCTCGCTCATAGTCACTAACCTCAACAATCATTGCATCAAATTCGTTTTCCATTCCTTTAATATCTGTATCTAACCCCTTTTTAAGACTCTTAAATTGATCTTTTAGTTGTTTAAAGAAGGGCATGACCTCAGTTAAATAACATTCTTTTGTTTGCTCAAAACCCCTTTCCCCTTCAGTTATCCCAGTGGGTGTGATCCTTTTCTTACAAGTTTTCTCAAAGTCAACAAATAACTGAAATATAACATATTGACTGATTAAGGTCTTGCTCTTAGTGGCAATAGTTCTTGGAACTAGATGCATTGGTGTATTTGGAGGATACACAGTCGCTGAAGGCATTTTCCTAAGGGGAGGGTTTGTAACAACAAGATTCTCTGCTTTTTGCTTATCCAAATCCTTTTTCCAGAACACTTGTTCGGGAGTTAACAATGTTTGAGGCTTAAACTTGTTCAAGGAAATCCAATTTTCCTTCTTGTAATCATGGGGTTTGATGGTTATGTTTTTCTCTTTACATATAGGGTTGTTGAGTTTTTTATTCATTTTCTCCCTAGTGACCTCATCTGATTTCTTATCTTCCTCAGTGCACTCAGCGTAACTAGGTTTCTGTCTAGGCTTAAGGATTTCATTGCCATCATAAATTACCTTATGAGCAGTTCTAGCCTTTTTAATGACCTCTGGATTTGGTTCCTCAACAAGGGGAATGCTATGCTTATCGCTAAGAACTCTATGCTTAGTGATCAAGTGAGCAGTCTGAATGGTATTCCCTTGTACGTACAACTTATTTTCAAGCTTGTTTTTCAAAGTTTTTAGATTGGAAAAATCATTCAAAGGTTTTGATTCCTTAGCAGTGAATTCTTGCTTAAGCATTTTAACATTTTCTTGAAGTTCTTGTTTTTGCTTAGCAGTTTTAGAAAGCTTTTCTTGTAAGGAGTTTAACTCTTGTTTTAAGACTTCTTCTCTAAAGTTACTTTTTCTAATAACTGTACGCATTTGGTCATCCATCTCCTGCTCACGGGTGGTTAATTCAAACTTAGCTCGTTGTTCGTAAATAGCAACACGTTCTTTATAGGCATTGAGTTCAGAGATAACAGAATTATCAGGGGCACATGCAGTGTATTCATCAAAAGCATAGTCATCATTGACTGCATAAGATACATCACTTGGTACAATCTCACTTTCACTTTGTTTCACATATTGATCATATGGGACAACATTGATATTACCCATATTTTCAATATCTGACTCAATAGTTACAGTTGATTGTACTTCGTCATGTATCTTTTGCTCATCAACTTCATCGTATAGTTTTAGTACCTCTGAAATGATTTTGTCTTTGGATGGACCAGCTTGTGGTGATGAAGAGACTTTAGGAGGGACCATTGGAGAAATGCTAGCCATGAAAATGGTTTGTGCAGTAGGTTCATCATCAACGTTAGAGTCGTATGCATCACAATCAGCGACTTGAAAGGCATTCTGATGATTGTGGCCTATCTCCTGAATTGGCTGCTCATCCACATCTGCATCATATGTCTTAGCATTTCCCTCAGCAAGAAACAACAACTCCTCTTCATCCAAAGCTGCACTATTATCCTGAGCTTGCACAAGCAACATCTTATCCCTGAAGTACTCTGCATTCTGAGGGCGTTTTGGCGATGTGCAGTTCCTTGCAATATGTCCCTCACCTCCACAGTTGTAGCACTTGATAGGTTTTTCTTGTCCTTGATTTCCATTCCTTCCCCCATTCTAATTTGCCACATATCCTCTACCAACTCCACCTCTTCCTTGTTCATACTGCCTTTCTTGAGCTAGTTGTACCATAACCTTTCCATCTCTGACCAAGGCATGATTGTGTAGATTGGATGCAGTCCTGATTTCATTATTAGTGTGAAGTCTGTTAGTTTGAGGAGTGAAGGTTAAGTTTTGTTTAACCATAAAAGCCAGTTTATTGATAAAGTGTTCCATGACTGCATTAGCATCAGGTTGTTTGAAACTTGAATCTGGAATGACTTGAGATGCTTTAGTAGTAGTTCCATCATTGGTGTAGAAGGCTGTTGAATCATTTGATGAACTTGTTTCTCCCTGGTTGGTTTTGAACTGATCAAGAATTCTTTTTTTAAACATAGCATGTCTCTCATTCTAAAGAAGGAATGCATAGAGTTGCTCATAGTTTGTATTCTTCAATCCTTTGGTTAGCTTCACAGAAGTGACAAACTTGTGCCATTCAGGATTCATGTTGTTCACAAATTTAGAGTTCAACTAAATGTTTGGCATGGTCATTCTGATGTTCCTCATGTCATTAACAAGCTTGTGGAATCTCACGTAATATTCATAGACACTCTCATCAGGTTTCATCTTGAAGTGTTCAAATTCATCATACAGTTGTGATTCTCTGTCCTCAATAGTTAATTCAGAATCTGAGAGAAGCATCTTGACATTATCCCATACAGCCTTTGCTTCAGTGTTGTGATTGATAAGCTTGTAGATGTCTTTTGGAAGACCTTGAAGTATAATGTTAGAATCCCTGATATCTACATCAAATCTCTTTTTCTCCTTATCATTGAGCTCATCATACGTCTTTGGTCTGTCTATTCCATAGATCATTGTTCCATCTGCAGCTGTATCAATTAAGTCTCTAGTAGTCTCAATCTAATAAGGTCCTTCATCGATTGACTTGAGAATGTTGACTCCGTTTTCTTTTCCCAAACAGTACAATCAGATTCGTTGTGCCCATGAGTCATAATCATTTCTGTCAAGCATAGGTGGACGAGTATCTGACCCTGCTGCTTGAACGTCCTCAGCTACGGAAGAAACAATAGTAGGAATGATGTTTGCCATGATTACAAGTTCTACGGGATTTTACTATTCTTTGTTTAAACCGAGAAATTGATTCTTTCACGGTATTTTGCTAAACCAAAAGAACAACCGTAAGAATGTAGCACGAAGAAGTAAAAAGTCTCAATAGACAAGTGGCTAAACACTTAACTCGCTTAACTATCAACTCGCTAAACAATCAACTCGCTTAAAGAAACAAGTCGCTTAAGGGGTTAACTCGCTTAATAGCCAAGTCGCATATAGTATCAACTCGCAACACAATCAACTCGCTTAATGAAACAAGTCACTAAATAGCCAACCCGCTTTAGTATCAACTCGCAACATAATTAACTCGCTTAATGAAACAAGTCGCTTTAGGAATCAACTCGCTTAATAGCAAGTCGCAAATAGACACAACCAAGTCGCTTAAAATATTAACTCGCTAAATAGCCAAGTCGCATATATCAACTCGAATCCAGTAACAAAGCAACTCGCTTTGAAGAAACTCAAGTCCGAGACTCAACTCGCATAGTACAAAGTTCAAAAATAACTACTTTATCAATCAAAAACAACAAAAACCACAATGATTTAAGCCTTCCAATTCAAAACATAAACACATATGATGATCCTAAACACAAAAGTACAAGCAAAATTCAAACTTTAACACTAGAATTTGTCCAAATGAATCAAACTCTTCTAAACACTTAATACCCCAAAAACCTTATGAAATCCACCAAAACAAAGAGCATGAAAGATGAGTGATCAAACCATGGCTCTTGATACCATTTGTAAGATATTGGATTTCACAAACACACTAAACCATGATCAAAGTGGGGCGTTCAAGTATGTTTAGAGAGATAAAGTTCTAGAGAGAGAAATGGAAGAGAGTTGGGAACTATGAGAAAACAAAGAAAAATGGTATCGAAGCTCCAACCCTCTACCTTGGGAGGTAGAGGGTATTTATAGTGTCTTACAAATAAACGCCACCTACGGGCTGTGGATCAGGAATACAGTGGGTAAAGACCCGTCCGTCCTCCACGGTGTTACTAAACTAAATACTACTTAACATCAAATAACTACGACTACGAGCTTTCTAACGATTACATATACTTGAGGTGACCGACACTTTAACTACTGGATTTTCCAAATCCTAACAAAAGGGTAGGCGACGTTGTGATAGGATTAGTTCTCCTTGGTGTGAAAGAACTCGGTGGTTAGCCTAGCACCGTATAAAGGGTAGGCGACGTTGTGTTAGGTGTGGTTCGCCTTGGTGTGAAGGAACTCGGTATTTAGCTTTGTACTGGAAAAAGGTTAAGCGACGTTGTGAAGGCTTCTCCGTCATAAGGAGTTGGTGTAGTGCTTACGAACTCTCGAGTAGGTGACTCGAAGAGTGGAGTAGGGCAAGGAAGGTGTCCTTGTATCCGAACCACTTTAAATACTTGTGTCGTGGTGATGTGCTTCTTACTCTTTATCTTTCATTACACGTTTATATATCTATCTATCAACGTCCAACATAAACAACCAAATAGATTGACATAAGTTGATCTAAATATTTAAAAGGAAGTTTTAAATTGGTAAAACTATTCAACCCCCCCTTCTAGTTTTCCACAATTGGTATCAGAGATTCGTTACCAATTTTCTTAAAGTATGTTGTACTTTAAAGACTTGATACGATCCGTGTATGTTTGAAAACTACAAAGAAGGATTTAAAAAAAAGGGCATATTTCCTTTAAATCATTTTGTTGGACATTGATAGATCATTCTAACAATTTTTGTTTTCAAGAAATCTTCATGCTAGAATCTCTCCAAAATCTTCATCTCTATTCAAAGAATAATGAAGTCAACATTCAAGGAAGGATCTAAAAAGTAAGCACAATTTACGTACACCAAGTACAAAGGATTACTTTAAAAGCTCATGAAGTATTTTTGGTATTACGCAAAACCAAGAAGCGTAGAGGTATGTTTTACTTTTCATTAGATAGGTTACATGAGTTTAATTTATTTCATAATTTTCTTTGTTTAAAAAATTACTAGTATCATTAGAAGTCTCTTTCGTCACTTTTTCGTCCTATTCATCATCAGGAATAGTATTCCTTTTGATTCGTCAAACTAACGCCGTCGTCACATATGAACCCTCGATATGTGATTCATCAAAACCCGTCATCCATAAACAATCCTCATCTAATACCTCCAAACCATTTTTTAGTAAGCTAGTTTATAAGCCTACTACTAAAATAATGCCAAACAAAATTTTTTTTCTGCCCATAGTAGCCGGATCCCTCTAGTTGTACTAGCCGGATCCCAAATACAAGGGATCCGGGGGAACCGTGGAACAGAACTCAGCTATACGCTTTCAAAAAATCACCACTGATCTTTTTCCCTCTATTCACATAACACAAAAATGACTAAGCTACTGAATTCATCCTCATTGGCTTCCATACTCTCAAGTATTCCTTCCTAGAACACCATTGTAAGTAATTACATTAACTTGTTCTAATTTTCATCATCCTCATCCTAGGGTTTATGGTTTCTTAATCTCTAATCAATTAATTTAATTAGGGTTTTTCAAATTAATCATGAAAAGGGGCTTTTAACAAAATCACATTGTGTTCACAACATTGTTAATACAAATCAAAACCATAAACCCATCATAACTAATTTTACCTAATTAAAAAATTTGTATTTTTAGGACCAACCATGCCCAAAGCCACTCAACAAGATCATCATGACACCGTCCATTACCTTACTCATTACTATTGTAAAAAGGGATTGACCAAAACCGACCGTAAAATATTCAAAAGCCTTGTAAAATGACTTATCCACGAAGGTCGTGTAGTCAAGGAATGTTTCCTTGAAGATACCAACATTCGTCAAGTTTTCTCGACAATCAACTTTGATTGTCTCCTTGACATAGATGAACAAATTTGTCCGGTCTTCATTTTTGAATTTTACAAAAGCTTTAGGATCATTAGAAACACCGACAATAGCATCTCAATCGCCTTCATCATCAACAAACAAAACTTTATTCTTCCTCTCAACACCTTTGCTCAAATTCTTCGCATTCCTTGTGAAGGAATTTGTATGTACTCTCAAGATTGGGCAATTAACGCTCAAAACCTTGCACTTGATCCTAAGCCTCTCTACAACACTCCTCTCGACAATCCCGAAATCATTCGAGATACTATCTTCAAATTTAGGACCGACCAATACCGTTACAACCGTAACAAAAAGCTCATTCACCGTGATCCCTTTCAAATGGAACTTTTCGAAATGCATCCCATGTTTAGAAAATGGGAATAAATCCTTAGGGAAAACGTCATTAGCCTAGTTGGAAACAAAGATCATCCAAACGCATGTCTTGTGCAAATGATCTATTGTCTTACCCACCAAAGGCCATTTAATCTTGCCTATTACATGGTAAGGAGAATGGTTGGGGTATTCAAAGCTTCCAACATGGTACTTCCGTATGGTATGCTCCTAACACGACTTTGTAAGTATGTTGGTCCATTGCAACCATCTCTTATCAACGATGATCATTACCTTTCCGATCACGTCATGGTACCTCTTACCAAACAACCCCCTAAACGGTTCATGGTCAATGGAAAGAAACCTGAAGCTCTCTCGGACTCCTCGGCTGGTGAAGAAGAAGAAGGTGAAGAAGAAGAAGACGTCGACCCCATAGCAAACATAAAATTGGAACCCTTCAATTACTACGAACAACTTCCAACCATTCCAAACGAGACCGCGGAATTCAAACAATTGAGGGGCATGATTCAAAATCTTGCTTAAAACCTCACTAAGCCATCAAAAAGGAAAAGAAAGGATTGACGAAAGAGACAATAGGAATATGCATATTTTCTTTTATTTTATGTTTGGATGTTTACGTTTTAGCACTTTGGTTTATGGTAATTTGGATATTGTTACTTTATCATGTCATTATAAGTGGTTTTTTGTGATAACATGCATGTTCTTATTGCTTTGTTTAAAGATTTATTAGTGTGTAAAATCTGCACGACAATTATGTGAAGATTCTGATCTGCAGATGCTGGATCCCTAGGATTAGCCTAGCCGGATCCTTCCCTTGAGGGAACCGTGGGATCCGTGACATCAGATCAGCAATACAACATGATTTACATCAAGATAGCTTTCTAGATAACATCACATTTTGCTAAACATATGATATTAGAACTCAAATAAGTCCACTTCAAGGATGAGAAAGGCTTAGACTCACTAAAAGCTTACTTAAGATCTTAGTCAAATTGCCTCTGGATTTATCAACACATCAAAACTTACTATACTTCCGCTTCAATACTCACAAGTTGTTTCTCACCTTTCAAAACATTTAAGTGGACATATTGAACAATTTTGGGAAATTGTTTCTAGTCACTTTTATCTCAAAGTGGGTCAAAAATTAGTTTTTCAATTCTTGTAATTTTTAAGGAATTTTCAAATTTCACTTCAAGCTAAAATCTGATCTCTAGGATCATTTATTATGACTTGACACCACCAAAACTCTTAGTGTTATCCTTGGACATCCATTGGTAGTCATCTTGTCTCATCTCCCTTCCATAAGAAGCAATCATTTGCTATAAAACTTATTACCCTTGATCATTCAAGTATCTTCTCATCTTAAACACTTAGGAGAACTGAAACACTCAAAATGAGATAGTGTTAGGAATTAGAAAATTCCATAGTGAAGAGTCGGTCACCCCTAATATTATCTAGCATAAGTTAGCTCGTAGACATAACGTTATTTACGTTATTTAGTAGTTTATTTATTTATAGTTTGTAGCGTAGTATAGCTTAGTGCAACACCGTGGAGGAAGGACGGGTCTTTACCCACTGTATCCCTGATCCACAGGCCGATAGGAGGTCGTTGAGTCTGTAAGTATAAATACCCCTTCCATCCATGGAAGGGGTGGTGCTTCTTCTCATTTTAATCTAATCTTTCATTTGTGTAAACCTCTAGCAAGAACACCCTCTCTCTCTACTAACTCTCTAACTATGGCAAACATGTATTTTGATCATCCAAGACCACCCGAATCATCAACACAATAATAATAACGATCCTACAATTGGTACCAGAGACAGGTTGTTGTGTTTTGATGATTTCTTGTGGTTTTTATTCGTGTTTGAAACTGTTTATGCTGTTGGTGTACTTGATTTATTGACTGGAAAACTCTTTTTCATAAGTTTGTGGTTAACTGTTTTTACAAATGAGTTATTTGGTCATTGTTCAATAGTACAAATGGTTACATCTGTTTTTGTTTCAAATGTTTGTCAAAACTGCAGTTGTACCAATATTCGTGATACAATATATGGTCTTATTACGTGGTCAAACATGGTCAAACAGGGCATAAAGGAAGCATTTTTATGTTTTTTCTGGGTTTATCATGAATTTGGTCGGATAAGAGGTCGGAAAACTCATCTTAAAATGTCATATATTCTTGTTAGCGAGTTGGGTAAAAGGTCTTCAAATATCATTTTTTTCTGGTTAAAATTAATCTGGTCATGTCACATGGTCTAAATGGGTCATCTGGTAACTTTTCATGGTCAAAACAGTCATAAAGTGTCATCCTTTATGCAGTTTTTCTGTGTATGTATGAAGGTAAACGGAAAAGTGGTCGGAATAATCAGAAAAAAAAGGTCATTTTTCAAGTTAGCGACTTGTCACTAATCTGTCCAGATACAATGAATCTTGTAGCGACTTGTATTAACAAGTTAGCGACTTGTATAATGATGTGGCGACTTATTGAAGTAGCGACTTGGTCTATCGACTTAGCCGTAGCCACTTGGTCTAGCGACTTAGCCGTAGCGACTTGGTCTAGCGACTTGTCGTTGTGACCCTTGACTGATGGAACTTAACAGAAAGGAAGAAGAAAGAAGTTTGACCATGAACACAATAGGACTCGACCACACTAATACCAGACACCTATAACATGTTCACGACATCAGTTTAACCATCATCATCTAAGCTACAAGATTCAACATATGACAAAAAATCTCAGATTTGTTTCAGGGTTGCTCACTGCTACATAAAGACCACATCTAAGGATCAATACCCTTGAAAACTATCATCACAGATCCAACTTGAAGTCAAAGCCTCAATAATATTCGAATATCTTTAAGAGATTTAACAACTTGTGTCAAATCCTATCATAATATATTTGGTTAACATGAAAAAATGAAGACTTTTAAAGATCTCAGATTTTTGTGTGTCTATAATGTTATCCGACCATGTAAGATCATTCACACATCTCAACCCATCATCGATCAATAGTTTATGATATTATCCGAAAACTTGAGGTTGAACAATACCTATTTTAGGTATCATTCGTCCTCTCAATCGGTTCAAATATTATGAAAATATTGATAAAAACAATTGATGTATCAAACAACTTATGCCTACCTGTGAATCCTTGCCTATTAAAGGTTCTTGATGTCGAAATCAACTATGCCATCCCTGTGGCTAGGAAGTGTCTATTCCGATTCATGATTAAGAAAAGAGTAACTCGTTTCTTTTCCGGACTTAATCCTTTGGTTGTTGTGATGAGATTAAAGATATTCGTGACTTTTTTTAAGAAGGAGGGGGTGGATTATTTTTTGAGTGATATTAGGGTTAAAGTAGTCTCTTGTGTGTGCTTTATATCCTGTGTTGTTAGGGCAGCGTTTTTTGAATCTGACTTCACGTTTTCATGGGCCTCAGTGGTTAAATATTTGCATGGACCATGTTTAGTCTTGAGAATGGATAGGGCCCATTTGTGTGTAATTACTTGAGACGTTGTATCACAGTGGTAGTTTGTGTATAACTCAAGTGAAACTTTGGATTAATATAATCACTAATTAAGGGATCCAAATGTTGGTGGTAATACTTGGATCGGGCTTCAATTTTAAATTACTTGGGCCTTGTATTTATTTCGACCCGGGCTACACTTGAAGAGATTCTGGGGTGTCTTGCATTATACGGATAAGGATATTTTGTGATTAAGTGTTGTACGGATTTGATTTTCACATGGGTCGGAACGGATTTATTGTTGGTCTAATTATTGAGTTGTTCAATCAGGCTATCAATATAATTTGGATTGTGATAATGAGTTTCTGATGATGAGATTTGGCGTGATGATGAGAGTCGATGGGTTATGATATTTGATACTTTGGTATATACTCTTTCACAGAGAACATTATGTCATGGCCTTAATTGATATTGGAAAAGGTTGACTTCGGGGTTGTTTGGACGGTATTTCTTATTTGAATATGAAGTGAGGTTTACCGGGCTCGTTTACTTATTTCATCTTCTTTCTTTCTACCATTCCACGAAGATGACTTGTTTGGGCTTTTATAGAGGGTGATAAAGACTTGGCTATTTAGTTACGTTTGTGATTCTTTCTCGCTTGACCCACAACGTTGCTATCACTTCGGTGTCTCACTCAGTTGAGAATGTCAAGAGGTTTTGTACTTTGGGTACACCGTTTCTTCATCACAAGGATTAGTACAAGTTTAAGTAACAAATCTGGAGAATTTTACTTCATTATCAAGTTTGGCATATCGGGTTTACTTTTCCATATGGTCACCATAATAGCCGACAAAATTCGTGAATGGTGTGTCTACCTAAGCATATGATGGTTGATGATTTTGCTGATGTTGGATAATGAACCGTTGACGAACCGCTGCATGTTCCCCTAAAACAGATATTCAACGAAACCAATGTTGTCTGAACACGAACTGACATTGCTTACGGTTTTGTCTTGATTTTGTAAAATCCCGCGAAAGAACCTATTTCTCGGTTTAAATCATAGACTTGTAAAATCCCGTGACAATGGAAACATCCTGGTAATTGTAAAGTGCATTTCCGGAGCTATCTTACGGTTTATTCCTGGTTTTGTAAAATCCCGCGAAAGAATCTATTTCTCGGTTTAAACCATGGAATTGTAAAATCCCGTAATGATGGAACCATCTTGGAGAAGAGAAAGTGTAATTCTGGATTTTCTTGATGCTGGTGTTACGGTTTCTGTTTCGAAGAAGGGATAAAAGGGTGTACTTCATAAATTGGATGTGTGTTTGGATATTTGTCATGGCAGTTTGGTTATTACATGGTTTTACGGGGTTATGTGCTTTTAACCATGGTCGGGATGAAACCATTATCAGAGTTCACTTAAAACGTCAAAGGAGGCTAGAGTTAAGTTTTTAATCAGAAGATGTGACAACGGAGTTAATTCACTATTATTTATTTGAGGTTGAAGTGAAATATCACGAGCGAGTGTACTTAGTATCTGAAGGTATCGGGGATGGTTGGATGAAGATTCTTCAAGATCCTTGTTCGAGCTTATTATAAAAAACGAAGACTTGGAAATCTAGTTATTGTTGGGTGACTTTTACCTCTTCTTTTACCACTTGGGGGAATTGGGCTCTTATCACCTCAAAATAACTATCACTTAAAGGAGTTACGTTGTAGTGCTCAGTGTCACATTCAATTGTGGATTTTCAAGAGGTAATGTACGTCTATTACTTGATGGTTGGTTGGTTGAAGAGTATAGAGTACTTAGAGATTCAAAGGGGCATGAATTCTCGACACCGCTCTTTGTTACATATGTGCAAGTTTAAGTCACGAGTTCGGGTTAGTTTACTTCAGGGTCAAATTCATCATATTGGGTTTTCTCCATCAGTTGTCACTACAAAGAGCCTACTGAATGATAATGGGGTTAATTACATGTTTTGCTAAGAGAGCTGAAAAGAGAGAGATTATGACGTCTGTTCACATCAGTTCAGGCCTCGTACTCCAAAGAAAAGAAATGTGTACGTTTCAGTGCGCATTATCTTCGAAAGAAGAGAAATCTTCTCACTAATGACCATTCTCATCAACATGCTTCATACTTTTTCCATGCGCTTCAGTCATCAAGTGAACCGGGCTACCACTGATTGTTTTCTCATTCCACTTGCTCGATTATAATGAAGATGGCGACATCTCGTGCTGATTTTGCGGGAGAGAAGTGTGAATAGAACATTCGGATGATTTTTCACTTATTTAGTCAAGAATGGCATCTCCGTATGCAATTCTTGAGGGGGAGAAGAAGTGTGAATTTTTTGCATTGTTGATTGACATTTGAGAATATAAATGGTCATACGGCTCTAAACTCATGTAAGAACCGAGCTTCTTCTTATCGGGTCATCTTCACATGGAGTTTTTTTTCTTCTAAGAGCCGTTGGTTGACATCTTCACTCGGATTGATGAGTTTATCGACAAAGTGCTTCCGGTTAATGCTTCACGTATACATCAACATGATGATTCCGAACAATCTATCTGTTCTTGTTTGATGTGATTGGTAGTTTGGTGTTACCATCTTGTGTGTTCGTTGCGGCCTGATTGCTGATTTCCTTGATGAACATCTTTCTGTCTTGTGTGTTCGTTGCGGCCTGATTGCTGATTTCCTTGATGAACATCTTTCTGTTCTTGTTTGATTGGGAGGGATTTTAGTTAAGGGGATTTGCAAGATGTAAGTTAATTGGGATGCTTTTTGGTGGGACGCTTTTTGGTGTGAGTTGGAGATGTTAACTATCTATTCCCCAACTTCACAATCTTGAAGAAGGTCGAGTCTACAGTCTGTTCTACATTTTCTGCTACATGTTAGAAGACTAAAGACAAGTTGCATTTAACGATCTAAAGACTTCTTCTTAATCTGGGCATTTTTCAAACAGATTGTCGGTTTTGGGAAGAGCACTAATTGGGAGTGTGTTATAAGTCAGATTCAATCCCCAATTAGACTTGCTCATATTCGTTAGCAGTGACTCCTCGAGACGTTGTTATTGACTATTTCGTTTTGGACATTTGACTCAAGTTGATTACTTCGGAGTTAATCATGTATCACTTATTTGAGATTGAAGTTGACTTTCACAAAGGCGTGTTCTTATTCGATAACTTGCTCGGGCTTAAGAATTTGAGTTGAAGACTTGGTTTATCTAGTTACCAGCAGTCGAGGTGGATGGTTGAAGACCTTGTTAACTATCACAATTAGGAGTTACTTTGTTTTACTCAGTGTCACACGCATATGACGGTGTGGATAATCGCAAGAGGTGTTAATGTCTCATACTTTGTTTGGGTAGTGAGTACTTAGAGATTTGCTTGAAGCATAAATTCTCTACACCGTTCTTCCATCATTAGGTGCAAGCTTAAGATACAAATGTGGGGAAGTTGACTTCAGTTTCAAGTATGGTATAGCGGGTTTTCTTCTTCAGTGGTCACTTCAAATTGTCTACAGAAGGGTTGATATAAATAGTCAGAGAGAGTCTTCAGCAAGTTGATTCTCACAAAGACTTCAAGCGATCTTCTCAACAAATTTCAAGTATTTGGGCATTCAAAGAGTTGCTGATTTTGAAGTATCAAAACCAGAAAGAGGGAAGGAGACAAGCATCTAAACGCGAGTAAACTTGATGTACTTAATACTTCTAAGAAATTGAAGATATCCCGGGAAGACAAATGTTATTACCGCAGAGAAACTCAAGGTTTGACTCATGACGAGTAAACTTGATGAACTTAATTCTTCTAAGTGATTGAAGATATCCCGGGAAAACAAATGTCATGACCGTAGAGAAACTCAAGGTTTTACTCATCAAAGCGTTTAGTGTTCTTATTCCAACTACGTGGGGGAAGAGATGTAAGAGAAAGTTTCTGAAGATAAAAGAGGTACACGAGTATGACATATTCAGGGGAGACAAATGTATGACATGAGGGAGGTGTTATCAGTTATTCTTTCGGTAGGAATGTGTGTACTTCGGATTCTTGAGCTTCATACACGATCATCAGGGAAGAAAAATGTGAACATGGGGAGGTGTTTTCATTCCCCTCATGATTTGTATTCGAGAGAGCTCTTGGGTATTGGTGTACTTCGGGTTCTTGAGCTTCATACACGATCATCCGGGAAGAAAAATGTGAACATGGGAAGATGTTTTCATTCCCCTCATGATGTGTATTTGGGAGAGTTCGTGAGCATTATACAAAGAGACTGACTGCATCAATTCAACTACGTGGGGGAAGTGGTCTCTTGACACCTTTTTGGAATGGATCGCTTCAGACTTCAGTGGAAATGAAACTTGAGAAGATTATTTATGAGTGGGATGATACGTTGCTGTTCTTCTTCTTGATGATATAACCTCGAATGGAGATCGTCGATTATCGTTCTTAAAAGGAGCAGCGGGATTTATGATAATGGTGTGCTTTTCGGTGCACCTGGCTAAGGCAAGCTTGAAATAGAGCTTTGAATCTGCTCATCACAAGGATTTTCGGTTTGGGGGGAAGCTGCCAATGTCTCTCTTTCTCAAAGGCTCATGTTCTTTCTTCTATTCTGGAGCCTCGAAAGCTTTGGTGGTGAAAGTTTTAGGGATGATGACTTCTATCTTCTACAACGGGGCTGCTTGATATCCTTATCTCGGTACTCGTATCATCATCTTCTTAAACTATATCATCTACTCTATCCTTGTAAATATTTATTCGAAAAACAAAATACAAAAATATAAAACCAACAAAAAGAAAATAGAAAAATATAAAACCAACAAAAACCCATAAAAATCATAACATTTCAAAAAATACCAAAAATATGTTTTTCTATGACATGTCTTCTGGTATCGATAACATCTACGGTCTTAGAAATGTCATTCAATAATGGCACGGGACCATAGATGAAGTTCGAGCAGGAGGTGTAAATATTCTTTTCTATACATGTCACAATATGGCTTACAGTTATTTCAGACTGTAACCCGCGCTAAAACCATGGCTTGCTATTATTTCTGATAGCAACCTGCTCTTCAAAGAAAAGGAAAGTGCTACGCTTAAACCTATTTTCAAATATTTCGTGCACTTATCCTAAAACAAAATGAGGAAAGTATGTCAAAGGACTGCTGTTCCTACACAAATGTTTTTCCGTCTATAATTCTTCAGAAAAATATTTGTTGTGTTCAAAATGTTGGTAAATGAGTTGCTTGAAAAATCAATCAGAATCAGAGTTTTCGTATTAATTTGCAAACTCAATCAATGACTTCTGCGCTTTTAAAATTTTTCAAAAAAAAAAAAAAAAAAATGAGTCATTGATTGAGGGGGAGAATGTTTTCAAATCTATATCATCTAACGAGCTTTCTTAATTATCCTACGTGCTTAATTAAGAATGATATTTGCCTGTGTCGAAGGACTAGGAATTTAGGATATGATTGTTAGGTTTAGATGATTAGAGTTTGATTAACACATAAACCCTATGCCTTATATGATCTGATTGTTATGTTGAATTGACTTTAATTAGTCGATTGTTGTTTGGGTGATGTCGACCACCATATATTTGTATGTGTGTTCACTAACGTATGCAGGTATATTGGTATAAAAGAATGTTCCCGATCCGGATCCCACAATTGAAGATGATTGGATGCCGAAAGGAAAGGGTAACTATTTCTTGGGTTGACAAATGAAGAAACGAAGCTTAATTGGACTTCTATGGAGAGTTGGCATAAATGCAACGTAAGAGGTCTCACTGCATCAGCAGATGGTTTTCTTCTAAGTGATTGAAGAAACGGAGCTTAATTTGACCTTAGTTGGCATTCAAAATGCAACGTAAGAAGAAGTCTGACTGCATCAGCAGATGGTTTTTCTTCCAAACCCTACAGCAACAACAACAAAAGCGGCTCAACCACCTAACGAATCTTTGTGCAGGATACCATTTTTAAACAATTTTTGAGTAAATTGAATTAAATTGTTTTGAAAATGGAAAAATGTTGTTTTGAAAATATATTGGACTAAATTTTGAAAATCACCGGACTTCATTTTATCAAAACTTAAGTCACTCAATTATCGACTTCGGTCATCAATTGAGGGGGAGTGTGATTTAAAATAAATTATTTTCAATCAATATTGCTTCATAAAAGTCTGGATTGTACAAATATAAGTGGTGATCTAAAGATTTAATGTTATGTCATGGTATGATTTTTTCTTTAGAATCAAGGTCTTTCAAAATGAATTTTTTTCTGTTCTTGTTTGATTGTGAAATTGTTTTGTTTTACTTAAAAGATCTCTTAAAAACTATCATACCTGACACTAACAATCTTTAATGTCTTAAAATGGTCCTTATCTGTCATCTTTCAAAATTGAATCTTGCCACGTCTCTCCCCAAATTTTTCTAAATGATTTAAATCAGTTGGGATCACAAATCTCAAATGGTTTGATATTTCTGATCGGGGTAGAGATCGTGATTTAAATCTCAAATCTGTTTTAAATAGAATTGGTTTTAGTCCTTTATAGGCACTCCTGCCTCCATGTGCCAAACGATTTCAATATACATAATGCACATGTTGAGGAGGAGGATTTATCCAAAAACCAGATGAGTATTTAAACAAGGCCACAGTTTCTCCCATGTTTTATAAACCTTATTAAATCACTTGGGATCCAAAATCTCAAAGGGTTTGATATTTTTGATCGGGGGAGAATTTGTGATTTAATAATGAAATTTGATAAAAGTTGATCGTTTTGATTCAGTTGTGCAGGCTGCTCTCTCATATGTGCTAAACGCTTTCGAATCTCGAAGCATATATTGAGGGGGAGCATTTTATAAGAAAATAAACTATCGAGGTACAAAAGCTTTTATGTTTTAACATAATGTACCTTGATTGAGTTTTCAAATGGCTTTTTAAATGGCTTTTGTAATCGTGGATGTGCTTCAAAAGAACTCTTGCCTCTATGTGATAAAAATGATTTCACTTATCCTATGCACATATTGAGGGGGAGAATTTTACCATGAAAATCAAATGGCTTTTTCATATGAAAATTGTGATCAAAGAAAATATTTCAAAGTCCTCTTGCCTCCTTGTGCTAAACAATTTTTAAATCATATGCACATGTTGAGGGGGAGGTTTTCTAAATGATCAAAACTATTAAGGTACAAAATGCTTTGATCTCGTATCACAAGTACCTTGATTGTTTTTCCAAATGATTTTTCAATTGGTTTTAAGGAAGAATGAACTGTACCAAAAGACCGACCAATTTACTTTATGCATGGTGTTATAAGGATGGTTAGGTTAGGTATTAGTTCCCACGATCCGCCAGAACCGGAGGGATCTACCCAGGGACAATCCACTAGATAGTGTAGAGTCTTTAGGTATGATGAAAAAAGGAGAAAAGTGAGATATGGGAAGAGTGCGGACTGAGACAGAGCTAGTACTGGAATTAACCCAACAAGGTTCTAGTAATGAAGTCTCGGTAAGCACTGAAGGGGTTGAAGAATGAAAAAGAACTGAATGTGAAAAAGGGTGAAAATAAATAGCCCTCCATCAATTCAACCTTAGGGCAGTAACCGGGTTCAATACATATGCTACTGGTGTTTACCAAGGTAACGCCGGTATTGAAGACAAGACATCATGGACCCAGTGATGCACTGCACTAAACTTCCCAAACCACTCAAGTTCCTCTTAAAAGGGCTTGTTTCATTCTCACGGGGAACCTACATAATCTATCGACTTTCTCTTAGAGATTGTTGATATTGAAGAAGGAGACCCTCTCCCTAGTCTCCGACAAAGGAACCAAAAAATGCACTATTGAGTCTAGAGCCAAGAGATCATCCACAATATCTCGTTAGGACACTAAATTCTTGAAGACTTGCTTTTTCACACAATGTAGAAAGTAAGTATATATTAAGAGTCCTACGCATTATCCTTGTGGTATTGCCAGAACATCCGAGTGATATGAAAATATTCACGATGAAGATGGAAATCCTTCTAGAGCCAACATCAAACAAGCTCTTGGTGGGTAACATGTGAGATCTTCTCGTAAGATCAAGCTTGTGACAACTGGATAGAAACGATGGGGAGATTCATTCTTGAATCAACCTTGGTCCAGGAATGGAATTGACGAATACTTTTGGAAAAACCATTCGATGTGCAAACCTTCTTTTCTCTAGCACGTCGAATGTGTATTCATTTCAAATTCAAAAAGTATATCTGATTGAAAAATACTTTTAGAAAAACCGTTCGATGTGCGAATCTCTTCTTTTCGCTAGCACATCGAATGTGTACTCATTCTCTAATACAAAAAGTATTTTGATTGAAAATTGATTTTTCTCATAAAACCTTCGTTGTATTGCAAAACTCTTTCTTCAAGCAATACGCAATTGTTTTTCAAATCATTTTTCATCAATCAGTGAATCTCAATTTGCTGGTTCACTCACTCCGTGTTGTCTTCTTTGAGACGTTCCGGTTTGAGAACAGCTAGAACAGCTGCGAAACCCTGTCAAGGAGATTCTTAGGAATCCTACCTGATCATAGGCAGTACTTGTACTGATCAACGGGGAACCGTGGGCCGTGTACCTCAATTCAGCGAAAGTGGTCAAAGACACCTTCGTGTGTTTTATTGCTAACTGTTGTTTGCAGGTACACTTGGACGGTTGCAGCTGATCAGAATTGAGGAGTCAATCCAAAGCCGCATGCTCATAGCATCCACACTTAATTTGAAGAAATCATGACTGGTGCATATCTACATAACCTGGCTCTGATATTTCATACTATGCTTCTGCTTCACTGCTGCAAATATCATGAACCAGTAAGGCTTCCGCTACTCTGATGGAAAGATGTCATGATTCAAAAGTGTGAGCATGTCGGTCCGAAAGTCACAACTTCACATGATGGCAACACAATAAAGGGTGATCCAGAGATTTAATGTGGCTGATGATCTCGAAGAAAGCTCGAAGATCATCAAAGATGTGGATCAGTTAAAGGCCTCCACTGAAAATACAAATCAATGCGGACTTTGAAGATTCGCTACTAATGCACAAAGATTGCGGAAATGAAGAATTGAAGTCTACGAGCTCAAGAACAAAGACAAGAATAGAATGCTAGGATTCGAAATGTATAACATGGGGTGACCTCCCTTAGGGGGAGATTGTTAGGAATTAGAAAATTCCATAGTGAAGAGTCGGTCACCCCTAATATTATCTAGCATAAGTTAGCTCGTAGACATAACGTTATTTACGTTATTTAGTAGTTTATTTATTTATAGTTTGTAGCGTAGTATAGCTTAGTGCAACACCGTGGAGGAAGGACGGGTCTTTACCCACTGTATCCCTGATCCACAGGCCGATAGGAGGTCGTTGAGTCTGTAAGTATAAATACCCCTTCCATCCATGGAAGGGGTGGTGCTTCTTCTCATTTTAATCTAATCTTTCATTTGTGTAAACCTCTAGCAAGAACACCCTCTCTCTCTACTAACTCTCTAACTATGGCAAACATGTATTTTGATCATCCAAGACCACCCGAATCATCAACACAATAATAATAATGATCCTACAGATAGGCTTTAGCTCCTAGAAACCTCATTTCAAACCTGTCATAACTGCTGAGAGCCAGATCCATAGGATTAGCCTAGCCGGATCCCTCAAATGAGGGAACCATGGGATCCGGGTGACAGTTTATGTCAAACATTGCTTAAAACAATCATTCCAACTTATCTTCCTAACTCAAACACTCCATCTCATCTTAAATGAGTTCCTAGATCAGTGAAACTCTGAACTTCAACCTTGTGCATGTTAATCATCACATTTCAAAGAATCTTAGTGGCCTAAGTCTTAAATGCACTTGCCAAGCTCTTCCCTTTATAAGCCATATTGCTAAGAATACTTTAGTCATCAAACACAAAAACAATTACAACCATCTTCCTTAGTCATTTCAACATGAGAAAAGCTTCTAGTGCTAACTCATCCACTCAAGAACCACCCAAGAAACCTACTAGGATCATACACGAAGTTTCCTCAACCGAATCATCTCCGGTTAAGTCCACTAATGCTAGGATTTCTCCTACACCAAGGAAACCAATCAAACTAATCCCCAAGAAAATAGTTTCCACTAGGACTACATCACCAAACTCTACCAAATCAAACATACCCTCCAAAACTCAACCAACATCATTAGTGCCTAGAGCCACCTCACAATCATCTCCACATTCTCACAATGTAGAAGACTTACCTCCTTGGCCATCTCACCTTCCACCACTACCAACAAACTCACTTGAAAAGGTTGGGCAACAAAATCAAAATATTGAATCAACACTTGATCCAATGTCAAACTCTCTCATTCCCCCCAATAGTCCATTTTGGATTATGAGAAGACATCAAAGTCAACCATCCGACCACATGGAAGTTGATCCTTCAAACATTGTAGAGCCATCACTTAATGAGCCTCCACCAATTCCTCCTTCATTTGAAGATCCTCAACCCACTTCACTTGAACTTCCACTTCAAGAAATTCAAAACCATGACAAGGATTGCTATCATTGTAAACATGTTGAAAGGTTGATACATGAACTACGTGAAGAGCAACGTTTCATGTTTTATCACCTCCTCGAACGTTTCGAAGAGGTCAACAAGCCTAAACTACAATAAGCATCATAAGTCACAAGTTCAAACTTAGAATGTTTAGGAAAACTTTTCTTATCCTTGATCATCATTAAGCTTTTAGTTGAATCTTGAGTTTGGGTAACTCATTAGCATTAGTAGCACTTGTATGGCTAGTTCATTCTCTTTGTTTTAGAGATTTGGTTGATCATCTCTTGTTTTTATTGAATGAATATCTATATACCATAATTGTTATGTGCTTTGTGTTTTGTGCTTGCTATATCATATACTACTTCACATCTTCATTAGCATTGATTGAAACACTCTCATTGCTGAAGAAACTGTCAACAGACAGCCGGATCCCTCCAAAATGCCTAGCCGAATCCCTCCAAGAAGGGAACCGCGGGATCCGTGGTACAGAAGCACAAATTTCTACTAACTTGAGTTTACTTGCAGGAAATTATGCACTATACTCTTGTTCTCTAACCTTTACATTGTAGATTTTCAAAATACATATGAAGATTTGACACCATAAAGCTAGGGGGAGCTTTGTGTCAAACGATATTACAAAAACATTTGCAACTTAATCCGATTTTGGATTATACTTCATGACACCCCATTGCAACTTTGAAATCTTCAAGGGGAGCACATTTTCGTCACTTTGACGAACCATTTGCAAACATATTTGCAAACACAATTAGTTTATTTTACGTCATGTCCTTGACGCCCTCTCAAAGGGATGGACTCGTCAAGGGGGAGTTAAGACGAGTACCATTTCCGTCACTTGCTCTCTTTACATTTTTACATACTTTTTTCTTATAAAAATTGTGTTAGTTTCTTTTAACACTTTTTGTTTCGAAAAAAAGGGGGAGAAGAAAGTAAAAACTACTAATTCAAATTTGCTACGAATTTTAGTTTTTCTTAAAATAATTTTATGTTTTGTCATCAACAAAAAGGGGGAGATTGTTGATCGCTTCCAAACTGTCAAGTTTATTACACAAGTCAACCACTTGTGAATGGTCAACCGTAATAAAATTCAAACAGTCTAAAACCAATGCAATTAAGTCCAGAGGAGTTTAGTGTATCCCCAGGTCGTTAAGTCCCACGGAGGTTGAATGGTGCTTGAAAACGTTCAGACGTAGAATGATCACTAAGGATAATGATATGTAAGGATTTTGGTTGATAATTATACTACTGATTGATTGGAATTGTATTTGGATATAGAACTATAAAGCACAACAATCAGATTAAACAAACGTGAACACGTACGTTTATTAAATTTTACGTAAACGTACAAAATAAAACGTGAATTTAAAAGAATAAAACACCTATGGATATGAAAATGATACTTTTACAATCCTAATAATAAAAGAAAATTAGTGGAAAATTAAAATTATTTTTATGACTATTTATTTAATTATTATTAATTAAAAACTATTTTTAACTATTTAATAATACCCTAAAATATAATAAAATATGAAATAAAGCTAGAAAAATGAAATTATGACTTAGAAAAATCTAAAATATTATAAAACTAATTTTAAAAATGAAAAGACATTTTTTATGCTTTTTATTTATTTATTATTAATTATTTAATACTTTTTAACTATTTTAAATTCTAATAAATACTAAACAAACTAAGAAAATTCTGAAATTTTTTATATAATTATCCTATGATGACAGAAAGCTAAGAAAATTATAAGAACAGAAAGTGCTTAATAATAAGCTGAAAAAGAAAATTAAAAAGCTAATTTATATTAAATAAATGCTATCACTATTTTAAAATGATGTTTTTGTGATTTTTCTTTTACAAAACTATTTAACTACTGATAATATGCAGCTTTAATGAAGACAAAAATTTTGGAACTTGAAAATAAGCAGTTTGAGAGTTTAAGAGCTTAACAGTTTAAGCTTTTGGCTTATTTTGATGTTTCAAGCTAAAATAAGTGGCCAAATAAGCTAAACAAAAAGAAACAAAAGTGAATTAAGTTAAAAATAAGCTAAAGGAACTGGTAATGAGTAAAAAGTTACAAAGAGACATACTGAAAAGCTTAAAATAAGCTAATAAGCACTTATACTAAACCAAGAAACCAAACAGGCCTGCAGTTAACATTAAGAGCAAATTAAGCTTATGAAATAAGCTAAAAAGCTCAAAATAAGAACTGAGGTAGCAAGATGGGTTGGTGGGCTTTCCAAAAAGTCCAAGCTCACACTGTGGAAACCACTGGAGAGCTTATGAAGAGCTTATGAAAAGGCTTGTAAACACTGAGTATTCAGTGTACACAAGAAATGGGACAAACAAAAAGCTATAAGCAGCCCTACCAAATAAGCTAGAAAAGGAGAAATAAGCACTGGAACTAAGAGATGGGTGGGAAAGCTACACAAAAAGCTAAAATACACAAGCTAGACCTCTCTAATGAACAAGAAACAAGCTTATGAAGTAGGCTTGCTCAACTGTGCACAGGGGAGGTTTTTGAAAAAGTACTTAAAACAAGCTAAGAATTAAGCAGTTTATAAGCTGAACTAAAAATTATAAAAAATACTATAATGAAGATGAGAAACTAAATAATATTAACCTAAAAGCTTAAGTCCTAAATCCTAATAGTAAGATCACAAGAAAATTAACAAGTTTATTCAAAAACTGAAATTAAGAAAATTTGACTTTTTAATAAAATGATCTAAGTTGACTTATATGAACTTTGGATCAATCCTAATCACTGATTATGTTGTAATAAGGTGAATTAATACTAGATTGATCAATACTAACAACTTATAAACATGATAGCATGATTATGGATCATAGAAAATCAACAGTTAATGAACAAGATGTAATCACAAGTTATTTTGACTTTCTTAAAATTGAGCACTGGTTTTTATTGTATCTTTGAGTTATTAAGTGTTAATATGACAGATAACAACAACAAGAAACAACACAAACAACCTTTAACACAGATAACAAAGTAAATCCAAACAACCCTTTAATAAAACTGAACTTGTGATTTTCAAAAGGTTTCACAGATTAAGACCATGCCATTAATTCAAGACTTTATATTATCACTTAATGAGACTATAGAAGCATTAACCAACAATAATAACAACATAGAACTCAAGAATAACAATTATGCTATTATGACTGTTAAATTAAAAATTTTAACAACTACCAATTCTAGAGAACAAGTATACTGTTTTAATGTTTAATTTTACTTAACTATAACTTAGAAACATAAAAACACAAAGCTTTAAGCTAATAAATGACTTAAACAGTGAAATACTAAAATGGAGGAACAAGCTTACAAGATGGAATCCAAGTGAAAACTGAGAACCAAGGATTGAAAACACAACCTATAGCTTCCCAAGAAGCATCTAAACCAAGGGCAATCCAAAATTTACCCTGCTCCAGCTGTGCTCTTCATTTCCATTGATTTTTGATTTTTCAACTATTTTTTAGTATTTTTGAGTTTTAACTATAAACTGGATTTTAAAAGTATCTAATAGCTTTCATAAGCTATATAAGGAGCTTATATGAGCTTATAAGTCCATAACATCAACTACAAACAACTTTAAGCTAATATGAGAATTTGAACTTGAAATTTGCATAAACTTGAAATAAGACTGAAACTTGAAATTGATGACTGAAAAAGTTGTACAATACACTGAAAATACTTAAATAAAGACTTGAAAGCTTAAAATTACACTGGAAATTGAAATTTAACTAAAACGACATAAGCTAAGTTAATTTACACTAGATATCCTTCACATTGCTTCATCTCTTTCTTTATAATGATCTTTTAGACTCTGTCGACATCTCTGAGACTTTCCCACTTCATTTCAACCATTGGATCCTTTGAATTCATCATAATCTCACATTTGGCATTTTGGCGCCAAAATTTCTTTGAGCAGGTTTTTGTTATTAATGAATTTTGGGAGGATGTGGAGGTGGAAGGGAGTGGTTAAACAGCTGGTGTGATGAGGTGGAAAGGTGGTTGTGAAAACCAGGCAAGGTGGAGGTGGTTTCTGGTTTGGCGGGTTTTTGTGAGGAAGATGAATAGTGACAGTGGGTTTGACTGGGTTTGACCCCGTTTTAATAATAAGGCTGGGGGTTCAAAATGGGGGGGGGGGTTCAAGTGAGGTTTTGGACTGGGGGTTCTTTTGGGTTTGGCTGGGGTAATAATACAAAAGGGTCCATTTGGTTTGTAGTTTATCACAAGGACCATATTTGTAATTTCTGAAAGTATAGGGGCCTGATTTGACAAGTTTCCAAAGTTAACACAAGGACCGATTATGCCATTTATGAATAGTACAAGGTTTAATTTTGATTATTTTCACTTTTTAAATTCACCAAGGACTATTTTTGACAATTTTTAAACTTTAAGGACTAAAGTTGTCATTTTGTAATTTTTAACTTTGAAGGGTTTGTTTTGACAACTTTTGAATCCCATGGACCTTAAATGATATTTTGCTTTATTTTGATTTACCAGGGACTAATTTTGACAACTTTTGAAACTTGGGAGACTAAAACTGCCAATTATGCAAACTTGATACGTTTTTCACCTGCTTTTGGTATTTTTGCATTTGAAACACATAAAACACTTATTTGTGATATTTTTATCATTTTGATGCATTTCTGAGTGTTTTCAGATGTTTTTGCAGTCTAAAAGGTACAAAAATGATGAGTATTTGCACACTCATCAATTGTTAATACAAATAAGCCGTAAAAACGTTTATTTATATTTTACGATCTTCTAATGTTTTTGTCGATAACAAACGTAAAATCATTTTAACGAAACAAATAGAATACGTAAATAGTTTGAGTCAATAGTTTCCTAACACACTTACGTTTTCACATAAAACACTAAAACAAGTATAAGTGATTTTATGATTTAGATACATATGTACAACAACTAGTGTTTACATATTGGGTTAACATATACTTAAACTAAGTATACTAAAATGGGTAAAAAACAAGTATATACCAAATGGGTAAAAACTAGCAAATGGTATTGACCCATAACCCATGGTTTTATATATACCACTTAACCAAGTTCATTGTATCCTTGAGATACATTGTATCTAGAAAGAAAACCATGGATCAACCCATAACCCATGACCCATGACCCATAACCAAAAATACCCATGGGCAAAGAGGAGCGTTCCACGGATCCCTGGCTTTGTGCTAGCCGGATCCCTTGTGGGAGGGATCCGCGGGATCCGGGGAATAGTAGAGAATTTTCTCTATAAATAGAGAGCCATTTCTTCCTTTCTACATACAATTTTACACACATACTTCCCCAAGTATTATAACCCTCTAACCTCAGATCCAAGTTATCTATGTATTTTGTCTTTTGTTTTTGTGTGATCTTCTAGGTTCCTCTTAAAGGCAAGATCACCACTTCTTGAAGACGAGCAAGCTCAAGTCCATGAGTTGCTATGCTTCGTCATCATCAAGACAACTAAGGTTCTCTTGTTGATAGTTCTTTCTTTCTTCATAGATGTTGGGTTGAAGGCATTAGTGAAGAATGCCGAAAGTGTCAATATGAAAGCATTAGTGAAAGGTGCTTATCGTCCGTGTCAAAGCATTAGTGAAGAATGCTAAAGGTGTCAAGACGAAGGAATTAGTGAAGGGTGCCAAGCGTTGTGTCAAAGGCATTAGTGAAGGATGCCGAAGAAACAAATCAAGTAGCATTTGGGAAGAATGCCTAGGTCGTATAATCGATGAGGTGCATCGTTATACATATAAGTATTTGTTTTATTTCCAAGGATGGTGATATCCTTGATGGTGTTGTAACAAGGAGTGGATCTCCTTGATATTAGGTGTTGTGTTGTGAAGGGTAGTAGTTCTTCCATAGTAATGGAACTAGGTGCTTAGCCTAGTACGTAATAAAGGGTAGGCGACGTTGTGATAGGATTAGTTCTCCTTGGTGTGAAAGAACTCGGTGGTTAGCCTAGCACCGTATAAAGGGTAGGCGACGTTGTGTTAGGTATGGTTCGCCTTGGTGTGAAGGAACTCGGTATTTAGCTTTGTACCGGAAAAAGGTTAAGCGACGTTGTGAAGGCTTCTCCGCCATAAGGAGTTGGTGTAGTGCTTACGAATTCTCGAGTAGGTGACTCGGGGAGTGGAGTAGGGCAAGGAAGGTGTCCTTGTAGCCGAACCACTATAAATACTTGTGTCGTGGTGATGTGCTTCTTACTCTTTATCTTTCATTACACGTTTATATATCTATCTATCAACGTCCAACATAAACAACCAAATAGATTGACATAAGTTGATCTAAATATTTAAAAGGAAGTTTTAAATTGGTAAAACTATTCAACCCCCCCTTCTAGTTTTCCACATGGTGGTCGACATCACCAAACAGCAATCGACTAATAAAAGTCAATTCAATATATCAATCAGTTCATATAAAGCATGGGAATAATGTGTTTATCAAACTCTAATCATCTAATCCTAACAATCATATCCTAAATTCCTAGTCCTTCGACACAGGCACATATCATTTTTAATTAAGCACGTAGGATAATTAAGAAAGCCCGTTAGATGATATAGATTTGAAAACATTCTCCCCCTCAATCAATGACTCATTTTCAGAAAATTTTAAAAGTGCTGAAGTCATTGATTGAGTTTGCAAATTTTATAAAAACTCTGAATCTGATTGTTTTTAAAGCAACTCATTTACCACCATTTTGTTAAAACAAATATTTTTCTCAAGAATTTTTGAAGGAAAAATATTTGAGTAGGAACAACAGTTCTTCGACATACTTTCCTCATTTTGTTTTAGGATAAGTACACGAAATATTTTGAAAATTGGTTTAGCGCAGCACTTTCCTTTCTTTAAAAGAGCGGGTTGCTATCTGAAATAATAGCAAACCATGGTTTAAGCACGGGTTACAGTCTGAAGTAACTGCAAGCCATAGTTTTAAGCACGGGTTAAAGTCTGAAGTAACTGCAAGCCATTTTTGAAGTGCGGGTTACAGTCTGAAATAACTGTAAGCCATATTTTGAGACATGGTTTGGAAAAGAATATTTACACCTCCTGCTCGAACTTCATCTATGGTCCCGTGTCATTGTTGAATTACATTTCTAAGACCGCAGATGTTATCGATACCAGAAGACATGTCTTAGAAAAACAATATTTTTGGTCTTTTTCAAATTTTCTGATTTTTATGGCTTTTTGTTGGTTTTATAATTTTCTATTTTCTTTTTGTTGGTTTTATATTTTTGTATTTTGCTTTTAGATAGATATATACACAGATAAAGTAGATGATATAGTTTAAGAAGTTGATGATATGAGTACTGAGATAAGGATATCGAGCAGCCCCGTTGTAGAAGATAGAAGTCATCATCCCTAAAACTTTCACCACCAAAGCTTCCGAGGCTCTTGCATTGAAGAAAGAAATTGAACCATCTGAAAGTGAGACTTTGGCAGCTTCCCCCCAAACCGAAAATCCTTTAGCTGAGCAGATTCAAAGCTTTCTTTCAAGCTTCTCTTAGCCAGGTGCACAAAGAAGCACACCATTATCATCGAACTTGCTGCTCCTTTTAAGAATAATCACAGTGATTCTTCGTTCGAGGTTATATCATCCAATAGAGCAACAGCAACGTATCATCCCACATTTAAATAATCTTCTCAAATTCCTTTTCTACTGACGTCTGAAGCAATTCATTCCAAAAGGTGTCAAGAGACCACTTCCCCCGAGTAGTTGAATTGATGCAGCCCATCTTTTAGAATAGAGCTCAAGAACTATCCCGAATACACATCATGCCCGGAAAGAAAACACCTCCCCAATGTTTGTGGTAAACAATGGCTTTCTTCCCTGATGATCGTGTATGAAGCTCAAGAACCCGAAGTACACCGATATCCAAGAACTCTCCCGAATACACATCATGCCCGGAGAGAATACACCTCCCCATAGTTTGTGGTAAACAATGGCTTTCTTCCCTGATGATCATGTATGAAGCTCAAGGACCCGAAGTACACACATTCCCCAAAGAGAGAACAACCGATAACATTGAAGAAGCAGGCCGAATCACTGATTATCTCTGCGGATGACAATCTTTGCGGATGTCAACTCCAGAATAAGTGATTATATCTCTGAATCACTGATTAAGCCCTCAAGTGAGACAGCTGAGTGTCCCCAATGTACATAATCTCTCTCCCCTGATGAATGCGATAGCATCATCACACACTTGTGTACCTCTTTTATCATCAGAAACTAACTCTTCCATCTCTTCCCCCACATAGTTGGAATAAGAAAACTAAACGCCATGAGTCAAACCTTGAGTGTCTCTGAGGTAATGACATTCGTCTTCCCGGGATATCTTCAATCACTTAGAAGTATTAAGTTCATCAAGTTTACTCGCGTTTAGATGCTTGTTTCCTTCCCCCTTGCTGGTTTTGACACTTCAGAATCAGCAACATATTATAAGCCCAAATACTTGAAATATTTTGAGAAGAACATCATTAGCTCAAATATATCTGTGAGAATCAACTTGCTGAAGAGTGTGAGCAAGTCTAACTGGGGATTAAATCTGACTTTTCACTCTCCCCCAATTAGTGCTCTCCCCTAAACCAACAATCTGTTTGATAACAGCCCAGATTAAGAAGAAGTCTTTAGATTATTAAATGCAACTCGTCTTTAGTCTTCTAACACGCAGCAGAAAGAGTAAAACATACTGTAGACTCGACCTTCTTCAAGATTTTCCAGTTGGGGAATAGAAAGTCAACATCTTCAACTCACCAAATGCATTCTCGTTAACATACAAATAGCAAATCCCCTTAACTCAAATCCCTCCCAATCAAACAAGAACAGAAAGATGTTTCTTAAGGAAATCAACCCCGCAACTGGAAGCACTTTGTCATTAATCAAATCAGCCCGTGTGAAGATGTTAACCAACGACTCTTAGTAGAAAACTCCATGTGAAGATGACCCGATAAGAAGAAGCTCGGTTCTTACATGAGTTTGGAGCCGTTTGACCATTTATTCTCATAAATCAATCAACCATGCAGTAAATTCACACTTCTTCTCCCCCTCAAGAATTGCATACGGAGTTGCCATTCTTGATTGAATAAGTGAATATCTTCAACAAATGTAGTCTATTCACACTTCTCCCTCGCAAAATTAGCACATGATGTCGCCATCATCATTATAGTTGAGCAAGTGGAATAAGAAAACAATCAACAGTAGCCCGGTTCACTTGTAATTGAAAGCGCATGGAAAGAGCATGAAGCATGTTGATGAGAATGGTCATAATTGAGAAGATTTCTCTTCTTCAGAAGATAAAGCGCATTGAAGCGTACAGTTTTCTTTTCTTTAGAGTACGAGGCATGAACTGATGTGAACAGACGTCATAAGAAGATTTCTCTTCTTCAAAAGATAAAGCGCACTGAGACGTACACTTTTCTTTTCTTTTAAAGTACGAGGCTTGAACTGGTGTGTTCAAACGTCATAATCTCTCTCTTTTCAGCTCTCTTGGCAAAACTTGTAATCAACCCCATTATCATTCAGTAGGCTCTTTGTCGTGACAACTGATGGAGAAAACCCAATATGATGAATTTGACCCTGAAGTAGAATAACCCGAACTCATGACTTAAACTTGCACACATGTAACAAAGAGCGGTGCCGAGACTTCATCCTCCATTGAATCTCTAAGTACTATATACTCTTCATCCAACCAACCATCAAGTATAAGACGTACATCACCTATTGAAAATCCACAATTGAATGTGACACTGAGCACTACAATGTAACTCCTTAAAGTGATAGTTATTTTGAGGTGATAAGAGCCAATTCCCCCAAGTGGTAAAAGAAAAGGAAAAAGTCACCCAACAATAACAAGATTTCCAAGTCTTCGTTTTTTATAAGAAGCTCGAACAAGGATCATGAAGAACCTTCATCCAACCATCCCCGATACCTTTAGATACTAAGTACACTCGCCCGTGATATTTCACTTCAACCTCAAATAAACAATAGTGAATTAACTCCGTTGTCACATCTTCTGGTTAAAAGCATAGCTCTAGCCTCCTTTGACGTTTTAAGTGAACTATGATAATGTTTTTCATCCCGACCATGGTTAAAAGCACATAACCCCGTAAAACCATGTAATAACCAAACTGCCATGACGATATCCAATCACACATCCAATTCATGAAGTACACCCTTTTATCTCTTCTTTGAAACAGAAACCGTAGCACCAGCATCAAAAGAGATCTCGAAATACACTTTCCTTTCTCCAAGATGGTTCCATCATTACGGGATTTTACAACTCTATGGTTTAAACCGAGAAATAGTTTCTTTCGCGGGATTTTACAAAACCAAGAATAAACCGTAAGATAGATCTGGAAATGCACTTTACAATTACCAGGATGTTTCCACTGTCACGGGATTTTACAAGTCTATGATTTAAACCGAGAAATAGATTCTTTCGCGGGATTTTACAAAATGAAGACAAAACCGTAAATAATGTCAGTTTGAATGTGTTATGACAACATTGGTTTTGGTGAATATCTGTTTTAGGGGAACATGCAGCGGTTCATCAGCGGTTCATTATCCAACATCAACAATATCACCCATCATCCAATAAACACTTTGGCAAACACATCATTCATGCATTTTGTTGGCTATTGCAGTGACAACATGGAGAAGTAACCCCGATATGCCAAACTTAATCATGAAGTGAAATTCCCCAGATTTGTTACTTAAACTTGTACTAATCCTTGTGAAGAAGAAACGGTGTACCCAATGTACAAAACCTCTTGACGTATCCTCAACTGCGTGAGACACCGAAGTGATAGTTACGTTGTGGGTTAAGCGAGAAAGAATCACAACCGTAACTAATATAGCCAAGTCTTTATCACACTCTATAAATGCCCAAACAAATCATCTTCGCGGAAGGGTAGAAAGAAAGAAGACGAAATAAGTAACCACGCCCGGAAAACCTTACTTAAATCCAAATAAGAAATACCGTCTAAACAACCCCGTAGTCAACCTAGATTAAACAATAATTCAAGCCGTGACAAAATATTATTCGTGGAAATGTATATACCAAAGTATCAACTAGCATACCACAACACTCTTATCATCATACTTATATTATCCAAGTCTCATATAATTGAGGCCTGGTCCATCTCGCCACACCACATACCGGATTCAATTCAAGTCACACTGTACTAAAACAAACCAAATCTTCACATATCAATTCAAGCCTATATCCGGGTTCAATATCATTCAAGCCGTGAATTAGTATCCTCCGTGAAATTTTATCATGACCAAAGTACCGCTCGTAAACCAAACGTTATTAAAAACAATTCATAATTAGACATTCGGATTTTAACAAAATCCATCCCATGACAATTCACATCCCAAGTCCATTCCACGAAGATGCTATATTCCGTTAATATCACCACACAAAGCCCACGATTCAAAGACTCATCTCACAAAGCCCAAGTCCACATTCAATTAATACCATTGGCTCATGACCGGTCTAAAAATACTTACCCTAAATCCTCGGGTATAAAACACCACTCGATACTCACATAACCCTAATATTACTCAAACAAAAACACACCCCCATTCTCTATAACTCTTACATATCTTCCCCCCACATAGTTGGATACACTACTCGTTTATGGTCTCGAAGTGATGTAAAAGCCAAGTTCTAAAGTTTACAATACTATCGGCACACTCAATTTAAGGTAGATTTGGGTAAAATGGGGGAAACGGAAAGGCTAAATCTCACCAATGGCAATAAGGGTTATAGTGTGCTCGGCTTTATGTGATTCTAGATTGGTTAAAAATATGACAAAAAATTTTCAAATAAGCTTAAAATTTTGAAACCAACTAGAAAATTAGGGCAAGTAAGCTAAGTAATCATACACTTCATTTCTATTCCTATCCCCCCACTTGAAGTGTACAAAGTCCCATTTGTACGAAGAAAAAGGAAAAATAAAATAGAAATGAAAAATAATCAAGAAAGAAATAAACTCCCCTCTCGAATGGTTGCCCAAGATGTCTCACTAAAGGTTGAATGTGGGTCATGGGGTGGCTAATGCGTATCATTTCCGGGGACGGGCCTTAACTATTTGTGTTGCTTCAAAAATTGCCTACTGCAGCAGGGGTTACGGCGTAACTAATCCTAAGGTTACGCCGTAACTGCATCACAGAACCAATACCTGCATAGCATATCAGGAAAATTTTGTACCCGACGGGTACAATTAACGATAGAACATGCAAATATCCAAGTAGTTAAATTATTACAGACATGAGTTTCAAATTGTTTTAAAATTGTTTCAGATTGTTTCATCAAATAGGGAAATCACTCGTCCCCAGGAAGATCATGATCCATGGAGTGGAATTGGGATGGCTCATATGGAGTGCTCGTGGTGCTTCAAGGAGTGGCGCCGGACTACATGAAGGCCACTCCTCCTTGGACTCCGATACCGGGGATGTTGGGCTGGTACACATACTCCGGACCTTCCCACCTAGGGTGGCTCAAATGCATGTGCTGCAGCATCTGGCTAGTCCGATCTGCACTCCAATGAAAGAAATCCTGCTGGAGCTGCTGCACCTGATCCAATGTACCTGTAAAACCCTCAAACTGGTTACTAAGACCATAAAGACCCACTTCGAGGCTTTTGATCTCCTCGTTGAAATGGGATGACATTCCCTCAAGCCTCTCATCAATGATCTGTAACCTCTCCCCAACATTCACATGCGCCCTTCTTCGTCCCCTGGGCACCTGCTCCTCGGCTTCTTCCTCAGCTTCACCACCTGCACCACTAGCCTCCCCTTCTTCTCTCCTCGGGGCTGTCCCAGCTAGTTCAATCGCACCATATACATCCTGGACGCAAATCCCTAGCTCCATTAGCTTAGGCAGACCTATCAAATAAGTATCCCTACCACGGGTCAATAGGGCCAAAGCTGCATCGGTCATAAGATCAAAACTCTTAGCCAATCTCCCGATGAAATGAGCCCCCTGTAAAGCACTCCTGAGGAAAACCCCTTAGCACCCACAGCCATAAATCGCGCCAAATAGAAAGGAACATCAATGTTGTTCCCGCCTTCCACTCCCTGCATCAGGTAAAGATCATCCATGCTCATCTTCTCTTTGGCTGAGTGCCTTGCTCGAATAGAGCAGGAAAGAAGGCGGTGCACCAATCGATGGATAGGGTTCCTCACCATCACGTATGATGGTGGGCTCTTAGGATCATAACCACCCGAGACAGCGATCTGGTCGAGATAAGCAGCAAGGTCTTGGGACTCATCCCTTCTTCTCCAGCACGTGTTATAGAACCGTTTAAAAGCCTATGTTTCCATCTCCTCCTCAGTATACAAACCCATCCTCGTAGTAAACTACTTAAGAGTAAAACTTCTCCAAACGCCCCCAAGCTGGAAAAACAATGACTCCATGTCATCATCACCAGTATCAGTACGGAATTCCACACTAGCAAGGAATTCACGGACGTACTCCGGAATGACCGGCTCCGTGATCCTGAATAGCCTCAACCATGCACTACACGTGAACTCCCCAGCATTACACGTGAACTTAATTTGGCAAAACTTCCTTAATCTCCTACTAGCTTTCCCGTTTGCCAAAGTACCAAATGCATCAAAATCAAGTGCCTCGGGTTGACTGATATTCTTTCCCCTTAATTTCTCGTATTCTTCCACGCACAATTGCCTAATACCAGTATTAGGGTGTGCCAAAAACCTAGGCCAATTCGTGGGATTGTTTGCACCTGAAAATAAGACAAGAAACAGTAAGTGCAGACCTTACTGATGTCAAGTTACGGCGTAACCAAAATAAGAGTTACGCCGTAATTAGGAAATTTCAATGGCTACGGCGTAGCTATGTCAAACTGCTACGCCGTAATTACAGATATAATGGTTCCGGCGTAACTAAACCCCCAGTTACGCCGTAACTTTCCCAGAAACTCAGCACCTCAGATGTTTCAATTACGCAATAGATTACGCCCAAACCACTCAATTTTTTCCAAGTGGTAAAAAGTTTTGATAAATTTTTAACCTATTAGTGCTGAGGGACCGCACCTAACCCACTAAGCTTGTGTTTGACCCAAAACCCAATTTAAATAAAACCAAAACACCCAAATCGAACCGTAGTGATAGGACACGAATCAAAATAACATGGGGAAATCATCAAAATTATCAATTAATCAAACCAATATCAATAATTAATTCAAATAAGCAAGATCCCTAAAATATTAAAATATAACCCTAATTGAAATAATTGTAATAAACAAATCAAAAAGAGTAGTGATAGATCTTACCAGCCATGGAGAATGATAAAGATGAAGAGAGCTCGATGAAAAATTTTTGGAGAAAAATTTTACTTTTTGTGCGGGCGGTGAAAGTGTATGTGTAAAACCTAGTTTTTATTCCGTAAGGTTTTTATACCGCCAAGATAGTTACGGCGTAATTCGGTTAATTAGTTCCGCCGTAACTAATATTTTTAGAATATTAATTGGTTGTGAAAGGGTTACATCGTAATCCTAATAAGGGTTACGCCGTAATTAATTTTAATCAAAGGTCAGATTTTTATATATCCGATTGTATAGTGGTTACGTCGTAACTCTAAAAAGAGGTTACGTCGTAACTAATTAGTCAAAAAGATTTTATAATAATTTTTATAAATTGCAATACGGTTACGTCGTAACTCATGAAAGTAGTTACGCCGTAATTAATAGCGTCAGAATATGAATTATGTATAATTGCAATAAGAGAGATTTAGAAACGTACCTTATGGAAGTGCTCAAATCTCTTAATGAGGTGAATATGAAATACCTTAGATCTTTCATTAACAGTTCCCCGGCAGCGGCGCCAAAAAGCTGATGTGCTATTTCATCCTGCTTTTAATATTTATAAAACTTAGATAACTTAGGATAGACACATACTAACGGGCAGAGTACCCGATCAGATGTAGTAAAGCCTTAGGTAAATCCGAGTATCGTCCCAAGAGAGCTGTGACCTTGAAAGAACTAAGATGATTAGATAATATATGGTAAGACAAAGTTGATATAATCCATAGATATGCTATTATTCTTCTTACACAGACACCAGAAGCTTAGAGAAAAGAGATAGATAAACGAAGCTTAATAAAGAATACAAATATGACTTGATTCCTGATACCAAGATTCAATATAGTGGTTAATTATCACCAGACTCCTTTGGTCGATTCGTCATGGCCTATGGTTCTTAGATTCCTCACCAAGATGAGCAGGTCACCCGGGATCATTCGGCAACCTAATAGCAGTCATTAAGTACCAAATCTACTAGATCTAGACGGTGGGAACCCGGCCGTTAGGAACTTAGATTCCCCCTAACCTCTTAAATACCTCCACTTGATAAGTGATCATTTGGTCAATTCGCACACGAAGAGTGGTCGTACTATGGCCAATTCCTCCCATACTTCGCTATCTATTAGACTGGGGTCAGTTGGTCATATCTCCCAGCCCTTTAGATACTACCAAGCTTTTAATACTACCAAGGCTAGCGATCTATGAAAAGACTAGCAAATGTCTATAAAGAATTATAAAGAATAATAATAACACAAATGCAAAATTTAATTCATGATATGAATTCATAATATAAGATCTAGAAAAACATAAAAGGAATCCAAACTCGAATACAAAGGAAATCGTAGACGAGGACTTCGTTATTCAGTGATCCTAAACCATGCTTCTTCTTCTGTGTTTTGATCTCCCCAAACCCTAGAAGGTTTGGGAAACGAGAGATATCTAAAACTGAAAAAAACCATCGACTATTTATAGGCTTCGAACTAGTTACGGCGTAACCTTATTAGGTAGTTACACCGTAACTTCCTTCAATATTCTGTGCTTATCCACTGGTTACGGCGTAACCTTAGATGGGGTTACGTCGTAGCTTCTGTAATCCAATGTAAATCTTTATTACGGCGTAGCCTAAGCTGAGAGCTACGCCATAGTCTTCGTTGATTTAGTGCATATCAGTAGTTACGGCGTAACCTGAGCTGAGGGATACGCCGTAGCCTTCGTAATTTTTAGTTGCGTCGTAACTTCATCACTTGGTTACGCCGTAATTAAGAGACAGTTGAATCAATATGGCTTGAAAACGTCCAATTGCAGCTTCCTTACTTCGAATGTGTCCTGAAATGAAATAATAAGGAATAAGGATGTTTTCACTAATAATTTACTCAAAATGTGATGATAAAGGGGGAAATTAACGCTTAGAAACTCAGGACTATTTGATGTTATCAACGTGCCAAAATCATGAAAATCAATTTGCACCATCTATACATCAAATTAACTTTCGAAACTCAAGATGTTGCATCTATATGAATAGAAATGCATCTAATGCAAGTCGTTGCATCTCAAATGCGTGGTTTTGGTCACTTCTCACCACTTCTTATTTTAATTTACTTCTCACTGGATCTCTAGTGTATATATATATATATATATATATATATATATATATATATATATATTTATATTCTCTACTTTAAATGTATTTCCTTAATAACCAACTAACAATATTTAGTCATAAGGACTAACCTTGGAACTTGAAACCTTTTCAAGTTAGGTCCTCCTGTTAACTATAATTCACATAATTAGTTAACTCTTTAACGTCGTAAATACATGTCGTGATATATATATATATATATATATATATATATATATATATATATATATGTATTGGTTTGGGTTATTATGAAAAGTTTCTTAGAATGAAAAGAATGAGAAGGCATGTGTAGGTGACATGTGTCACCTTTGCCAAATCACCTTGCCACATCGCATGCCCCACCCACCCCCACCCCCAAAAAAAATTTCCCGCAAAAAAAAATTGGGCAAAAAAATCCCGCCAAAACTTTCCGCCAAATTTTTTAACTGCATCACAGTTATAAAGTTACTGCATCACAATCATGATTTTAGTGCATTAAGGTTAGAAATTACTGCATCACAATTATAAAGTTACTGCATCATAGTTGATGCACTTAAATACTAACTATGATGTAGTAACTTATAATAAAGATGCACCAAAACTTATTAGTGCATCAATTGTATAAGTTACTGGATCACAATTATGGTTTTAGTGTATTAAGGTTATAAATTACTGCATCACAGTTATAAAGTTACTGCATCACAATCATGATTTTTGTGCATTAAGGTTATAACCTTGATTTTAGTGCATCATAGTTGATGCACTTAACTTTTAACTATGATGCAGTAACTTATAATAAAGATGCACCAAAACTTATTAGTGCATTAAGGTTATAAGTTACTGCATCACAGTTATAAATTTACTGCATAATAATCATGATTTTAGTGCACTAAGATTATAAGTTATTGCATCACAATTATGATTGTGATGCAGTAACTTCATAACTGTGATGCAGTAATAAAGTTTGGCGGGAAATTTTTGGCGGGAAAAAAAATTTGCCAAAAAAACTTTTTTTTGTCGGGATTATTTATTTATTTTTTAATTTTTTTTATTATTATTTTTTTGCGGGGGGGGGGGGGGGGGGTGGGTTGGGGTTGGGGTGACACATGTCACATGACGTGGCATGGTGATGTGACAAAGGTGACACATGTAACCTCCACATGCCTTCTCATTCTTTTCAGTATAAGAAACTTTTTATTTTAACCATACCGTATATATATATATATATATATATATATATATATATATATATATATATATATATATATATATATATATAGAGAGAGAGAGAGAGAGAGAGAGAGAGAGTAAGAATCCGGTTAGACGAATAACTATAATGAGAAGGGTGAGAAATAATTCTAGCCGTATATTTTAAATTGAAACGGAAGATTTAAGTGATGATGCATTCACTTTTGTAGATGCATCTAGATTGTGTGGTTGTAATTTTTTCTCATCCTTCTTATTTTAATTATTTTTCTCATTTGATCCTGACTATATATATATATATATATATATATATATATATATATATATATATATATATATATATATATATATATATATATATATATATATATATATATATATATATATATATATATATATATATATATATATATATATATGATCAAATGAGAAGTAAAATTAAAATGAGAAGGGTGAGAAGAAACCACAGCCGCACATTTCATATGCACCTAAAAAAATAGATGCATATCCCCTTAAATTTCTCCTCATCATTTGAAATGTGTGGCACAAATTTCTTCTCATTCTTTTTATTTCAATTTATCTTCTCGCTAGATCTCTTCCCTATATATACATATACATATATATATATATATATATATATATATATATATATATATATATATATATATATATATATATATATATATATATATATAGTTATGATCAAATAAGAAGATTACTTAAAATAAGAAGGAATAAGAAGAACTATAACCGCAAATCTGAGATGCATCGACCTAAATTATATGCATCCCTATAATCTTATATGCATTATAACGCACCATAATGTGTTTTCTAGCTTTTAATCAAATGCATATACATATATTAGATGCATTTCATGATTTCTCTTGTTTTTTTGTTCCTCTGCACGTTCCAAAATCATGAAAATCAATTTGCACCATCTATACATTAAATTAACTTTCAAAACTCAAGATGTTGCATCCATATGAATAGAAATGCATCTAGTGCAAGTCGTTGCATCTCAAATGTGTGGTTTTGGTCACTTCTCACCACTTCTTATTTTAATTTACTTCTCACTGGATCCCTACTATATATATATAAAATCAAGATCAAGTGCGGATTTTGTTTTTTAGTCCGGACTTACGGACAGATATGGACCGTCTATTTTCAAATATGGTCTTAACAATAAGAAAAATCTACATGTGACGCTAACTTCACAGTTCCAATTGACCATGAAGATGATTTTTTTAAATAAAAAAATTTTCTGCGATTCTTAATAATTTGTTGTCTTCCTTCTTTTCAAATTTTTTCAGACTTTTTTGAGCACTTTTTTTTTCTTCATATTCTTGATGTTAATGTCATCATTCGTCAAAAGTTAACTTTTAGTTGATTTTATTTATGGAATCGTTATAGTGAATTTTAGTATTAAGTTTTTAAAATTAAAGTGAAAAACTAATAAGGATTTAAAATATTCGTTTTTAGGGTGTTATTTAAGCCCTAAATCAACACATTTTATATCCGTTACTGCTTGAAATCGTTCCTTTTCACTTTTTAGGTCTTTTGGAAGCAAAATGTTGTAATAAATCATATTTGGACATGGCAAAGTCAAGATCAAAGACACTCAAAGGCTGTTCATTACACCTGACGGCGTCCCATCCAAAGACGCCGTCCCTTTATAGAAGACTTGATCAAAAGTGCACGTGACGGTTCAGCGGAATTTTTGGTCCTAAAGCCTGACGGCGTCACGCCTTATTTCTGGAAGGCGTCACTCACAAAAACTACACCAAACGCCCAAGATCCAAGATTTAGACGACGTCCTGCATGAAAACTGACGTCGTCACACATCTCAAGTGACGTCGTCCCAACGATGACTTGGCCCAAACGAAACCCTAATGACGGCGACCTGACGGCGTCACTAGCAAAAGGTGACGCCGTCGCATTTGTAAATCTATATATAGAATTCGATTTTTCTGTATTTTAAGAGGTAGAATTTTGGAGAGCAAACCCTACTCAGTTGTAGTCCGACTTGGACAGTATTCTAGGGTCCCATACCTTATTTTACACATCAAGATAAGTTTTTTTTTATCCAATTTATCATTATGTCTACCACATGTTCAATTGATTGTGTTTATGCTAGCTTGTTTAACATGTCTAGCTAAATTACTTGTATGTTTGCTTAGATCTATGAAACCTAGTTATTGATTATTGTTAGGTTGTCTCTTGTCTTAATTGGTAGACGCTAGAGTAAGGAAAACTGCCTTCTTCTTTCATTGTTGCGAGCTTGAACGTCCTAAATAGCAAAAAGTCATAAGAGTAGACCTAGGCCATCGTTGTGTTTATTGCGTGAGTTGTAGCTTTATGATAATAGTGTATTCGGGGGAGATGCTATTGCACTTGCCATTCCCGTGTATTCTAAATGAGAGTTGCAATTCATAGAACTAGGGAATTAGGCACCCCCTACGACTAATAGGAATACAACGCACCAATTAAGATAAAAGAAGTGACAATTCAACCGACCAATAAAGATAACTAGGGAGTAATAGTATCTAAGTGAACACATCTTTAATCATCATACGAGCATACCTCAATTAGCATAAACTATCCATAGGTTAATTAGATAATTAGTTAATTAGTAAAGAAGTGAAATCGGTAGAAGTACCATCCCCCAATCATATACCCCAAGATTTTACCCTTGCTTTCTAAAAAACATAAAAAAGAATAAAAAGAATCATCCTCAACCCTACCTTCTCGTCATATATCTTTTTCTAGCATTCCTATTCCCCTAGAGAATGAAATCAATCTCCGAGGCTTACCCCATACTACACTACAACGATTAGGTTCACTGCCTAGAGCGTTGAAAAGCTTGCTCGTAGAAAAGGAGGTTTTCTCGACCCCGAACCCTACTATCATGTTTTTGGCATCGCTGCCGGGGAATAGATTAGCTAGTTAGATTTCTATCTCGTTTAGGTCCGCTTGCTTGATTCCTATCAAGTGAGCTTTTTTATCTTTTTTCTTAGCTTTCTTGTAGTCTATCTTTTTCTTTGTGCCTTTGTTCGTAAAACCCTTTTCATTTGTCACTATGGCGAGTGAAGTTGCATTTGAATCACTAACAAATGAGGAACAATTATATTTCATAGATAGGATTACTTCTTATTGTGCTAATAAATTTGTGAGTAATCTTAGAGATATCCAAAAGGAGATGGGTGTAAAGTAAGATGGATTTGATGAATTTTGTGCTTGCATGGCTTCTATTCAACAATCATTGTTAGGATCAACTTCTTTTAGTGAGACCCTCTAGAAATGTTTTGAGAAAAGCTTCCTAAGAATAAACCATCAGTTGAATGAAATCATAGGCTTGTCTACATCACAACTTAAGAAAACAGATAAGGAGGATTTATCCGATCTTAGGCACCATGATCAAAAAGACCTAGTTTTTAAGAACATGGAACCTAAACCCGAACAAGATTGAGAGATGGTTAGAGTTGAACTACTTAGTTGCATGTGTGGGATAGATTTCAAAACATATGACACGCATGAGGAATCCTTTCGGCAAATAGAACATAGTAATCAAGTTTTTGAGAACGATTCTTATGAATCAGACCAAGAATTTGAAATGGCTAAAGAAGGATTTGAGATACTTAGGAGTGTATTTAGGTTAGATCATACTAAAACACATGATGAACATATAGGAGATCTAGATATAATGGAGAATGAGGTGAAAACTCCAAGCCCACAAGTCCTATCATCACTTGAGGAACACACACCGCCTATAACTTACCCGGAAGAAGTAGAAGAGACTATAGGAACCCCGATTAATATAAAACCTTTGGACCAAACACCACTAGAGAATGTAGTTTTAGATGCTTGTTGTCATGACCTTTCTCTTAGTTCTACGGAAGTTCCTAGTTTTGATGAATCGGAGCCTCAACAAAAAACCTTACCCAATTTTTCGTCTTTAGATGTGAATTTAGGAATTGATTTAGGCCTCAATTCACCCATCAAACGATGTAGTCCGGGTAATGTTAAGATAAAGGTAGTAGACTCTAAGCCATGTAGAGTGGAAGCTAATATATGAGTAACCCATGACCTTACACACTTACATCAACCATTCATGGTTGATAACAAGAAACATTATGGGTTTAAACCGGGTTTATTAGGTCAAGATGAATCCTTAACTAAGAATCTCTTGAATATGATAGAAGATGATCCATTTCTAGGAGAAAGACGTTTTTCACTCGCTACACCAATAGAATTAGGTAAGGTTATAATGAATGGAGCACACCCCTTTGAGCATATAAATCGCCCATCACCCTCTCCTCACATGGTAAATTTCCACCCTAAGGGTGTGTATCGCTACTATCACCCGTACTTAAGCTTAAGTATAGGGAAAATTTCCCCTTTACCCGTTAAATAAGGGTAGAGTCAAGCTCATGACTCGAACAAAAACAAGCGCTTCTTGGGAGGCAACCCATGTTTATTTGTTTGAATGTTTTTTTTTAATTTTTATTTGTGTGTTTATATATCTTTTTCATTATTATTTATTCTCATGTTAGAATTTGTGAAAATGCTTTATTTTGTTTTTAACTTTGTCTTAATTGCATATAAAGGTATTTTACAAAAAGATAAGTGTAGGGAAGATCACATATGTTTTTAAGAACATGAACATGAGATTAACAATAATTGAAATTGTATATATTTGCGTGTTTGTTGGAGTCAAATGCTTGTATCGAGTCATAATAGATATTTTACATGAATTTTTCCAGGTTTTAATGAGGTAATTTTCCATAATTTTTCCAGAAAACGTACCAGACCCTTTCTGTCAGGACAACCTGACGACGTCGGGATTAAAACCCGACGACGTCAGGCAATGTGGAAACAGATTCACAGTTTCGTTTTCTGTCTAACTTGTGATTTTTGGAAACTTCCAATTCTTAATTTTCCTAAAAAAACTGCAAACATCTATTCCACAAGCATTATATCTTATTTGCTTTGTTTTTATTTCGAAGTCTGGAATTACATCTTGTTGTGATTTTTCTTTGTTAGGTTTGATGCTTTGAGTTGTCGTTTTCTTATAAGTGTGCAGGTTATATTGGACAAGAAGAAGAAACACACATTGGATGAAGCTTATTACTTATGCATTCTTCTTGGAGGAGGATTTAACCGTAACTTCACACATATCCTACCAAGCTAATCAGGGGAGTATTAGTTTCTTTTCCTTACTTACCTTTCTTTATCATAACTTTGATGCTTTAGGGAAACATTGGGGACAATGCTCAGTTTAAGTGTAGGGGGAGAATAAAACGGGAACTTAGAAACTATTCACTCACTTGATTATTTGTCTTGTCCTTGGTAATTTGTGTAAACCATAAGAAATATTTGTTAGGGAAATTTTAGCACCAAATTTAAATTTTTTTATGACATTTACGAGCTAAACTTTAGTCTTAATAAAGCGTCTCATGGATAGGAATTATATGACTAGGACAAAAACCGTATACCACTCAAATTCCACCCCAAAAAAGTGAGGTTCGCCCCTAGATCTTTAGGAATAAAAAGCATTCATCTTTAATGCTTAGTGAGTGTACCGGTAGTATAATAGATTCTTGAACTTGTTTTGTGATGCATTCCGAGATCGCTAGTGAGACTACACTTGTGTAGTTAGGAGTAATTAAATGATAAGATGCATTAGGATAACCCTTGTTTTAAACCTGTATTATAATTACCTCTTCCACATCAGTTGAGTAAGTACCCCACACCCTTACGATGTACTCATCTTTAGTACACGATACCCCTAGTTAACCCCTCAGACCTATCCTTTTCGCGGTTCTCGTGATGTTTTGGTTTTCCGGAATATCAATGAAGAGCATTGTTTACAATCCACCCCCAACTGTACACCCAAATTGCCTTAGCCTACCTTGTATGCACTCATCTTTAGTGCATTATTGTTATCATTGTTAAACCCTTAGTTCAATTATCTAATTACTTGCATGGTTGCTAAGTCGAGTAATATCTTTTGTATACAGTTTTGGGACGATTGGGACTCATGGGTAAAAGTAATATTTTATGGAGTAACGGGAAAGAACGATAAATTCAAATTCCCTTTGTCTACGTAATTAAATACTCCAAGTGTTTTGATCTTTTCAAATCGAGTCAATTAGTTTAGTTAAATAAAAACTCAAGTGTAGGGATGTTCCTATAAATCCCTTATATTTGATGTTATCGTAGAGGATGATAGAGTAAAAAGGTATGAAAAAAAATCGAAAAAAAAAGAAAAAAGAGTTGTAAAAAAAATGAATGAAAAAATGAGAAAAACATACGGGGTACCATCCTACATCTATCATTTATCTTTTTGTTTTTAAGTTTGTGTTTGTTTTGTTTCAAGTTATCTAGTGTTAGTGAGTCGAGTCTTGGCTTAGCAACGCCACGCTTTACATGCTTGTAACATAAGATTTTTGACTTGCCACAACTAAATATCCCATATCCATTAAAACCCTTTACTTCCCTACCCTAAGCCTAACGTTACAACCCTTATAAAGACCTCTTAGATATTTATTCCTAGGTGCTTATGTCAAAGCGGTGGAGGTTTGATATATTCTCAAACTTATGGTAATCTATGTACTATGCAAGGTAATGAGTGTTTATCTTCCATTTCCATTCATATTATATTTCATATAAACACGAGAGATAAGAGAATCCAAACACCAATTGTGAGGTGCTAGTGTATAATTTCCGTGCTTGTTATGCATACTGTGGCGCTTTTACTTGTTGTAAACTATCTTAAACCAATGCTTCATTCCCCCTAACTTATAAATTGATTGGCCAAAAGCACATTTGCTTGAGGACAAACGAATACCAAATGTGGGGATATTTGATAAGGATTTAAAACATACGTTTTTAGGGGGTCATTTAAGCCCTAACTCGACACATTTTATATCCGTTACTGCTTAAAATCGTTCCTTTTCACTTTTTACGTCTTTTGGAAGCAAAGTGCTGGAATGAAGCATATTTGGACGAAAAGGAGCGAAAACATGAAGAAAACGGCAAAGTCAAGATCGAAGACACTCCAAGGCTGTTCATTACGCCTGACGGTGTCCCATCCAAAGGGCGACGCCGTCCCTATATAGAAGACTTGATCAAAAGTGCACGCGACGACTCAACGAAATTTCTGGTCCTAAAGCCTGACGGCGTCACACCTTATTTCCGGAAGGCGTCACCCACAAAAACTACACCAGACACCCAAGATCCAAGATTCATACGACGTCTTGCATGAAGACTGGCGGCGTCACACATCTCAAGTGACGCCGTCCCAACGATGACTTGGCCCAAACGAAACCCTAATGACGACGACCTGACGGCGTCACTAGAAAATGCTAACGCCGTCGCATTTGTAAATCTATGTATAGAATTCTATTTTTCTGTATTTTAAGAGGTAGAATTTTGGAGAGCAAACCATAACTCAGTTGTAGTCCAACTTGGACAGTATTCTAGGGTCCCATACCCTCTTTTACACATCAAGATAAGTTTGTTAATCCAATTTATCATTATGTCTACCCCATGTTCAATTGATTGTGTGTATGCTTGCTTGTTTAACATGTCTAGCTAAATTACTTGTATGTTTGCTTAGATCTATGAAACCTAGTTATTGATTGTTGTTAGGTTGTCTCTTGTCTTAATTGGTAGACGCTAGAGTAAGGAAAACTGGCTTTTTCTTTCATTGTTGCGAGCTTGAACGTCCTAAATAGCAAAAAGCCATAAGAGTGCACCTAGGCGATCGTTGTGTTTATTGCGTGAGTTGTAGCTTTATGATAATAGTGTATTCGGGGGAGATGCTATTGCACTTTCCGATCTCGTGTATTCTAAAGGAGAGTTACAATTCATAGAACTAGGGAATTAGGCACCCCCTACGACTAATAGGAATACAACGCACCAATTAAGATAAAGGAAGTGACAATTCAACTGACCAATAAAAGATAACTAGGGAGTAATAGTATCTAAGTGAACACATTTTTAATCATCATACGAGCACACCTCAATTAGTATAAACTATCCATAGGTTAATTAGATAATTAGAAAATTAGTAAAGTAGTGAAATCGGTAGAAGTACCACCCCCCAATCATATACCCCGAGATATTACCCTTGCTTTCTAAAAAAAAAAAAAAAATCCTCAACCCCACCTTCTTGTCATATATCTCTTTCTAGCATTCCTATTCCCCTAGAGAACGAAATCAATCCCCGAGGCTTACCCCATACTACACTACAACGATTAGGTTAACTGCCCAAAGGGTTGAAAAGCTTGCTCGTAGAAAAGGAGGTTTTCTCGACCCCGAACCCTGCTATCAAAAACATTCATCTTCGTTGTTAAATGAATTGCGATATTATGCTTTCATATTTTAATATCACCATTTATAATGAAAAGTTAATATCAATGTTGATTTCAATGCACATATGTATTCAAAAAAAATTGACAATAAACTCGAAGCAAAATAAGCAATATTCACTTGAAAAAAAAGTCCATCTTCACTGTTTAAATGAATTGTGATGATAACGTAAAAAATTAAAAACATCCGGTTTATTTTGAAAATACTTGACATGAAACTAGATGTATTTTAAATCAAAACCCTTGAAAAAGTTTTTGAAAAAGAGTTTATCTTCACAATTAAAAAAAAAATTGTTAAGTTTATAATAAAGAAATGATTTTATTCAAAACAATCTGAAAAAATTGACAAAAAACTAGGCACAAAATTAATAATAATCGCTGAAATTTTTTTTACAAAAAAACTTATTTTATTATACTAATGAAATTGTGAAGTTAAGAGCCAAACGTGATATTAGCCAAAAATATTTGAAAAAATTTGAGAAAATAGTATAGGTGAAATAAATAAGAATCGCTGAAAAAAATTCAAAAAAAAGTTGGTTTACATGTAAAAATAAACTGTGATATTAACGATTTCGTTTTAAAAAAATGGATAATTATGATTTTGCCACTCCGCTTTGTTGACTATGAATTAGATGGTTGACCAAATAGATGGCTGTGATTAATCTGTACATCCACACTAAAATTCAAAAACCTAAATGATCCCAACCCTACATAATCATAATAATCAGAGTATAAAGTCTTAATTTTGGAATGATCTCTCATAACTCATCCAAGAAGCCCACAACCTAAAGGGACACTTAGCTTGTTTTGAAATCCTACTTTTCTCATATTCTTTCTTTTTCTCCTATATTTCTTTAGTTGCCTTGCTTATTTTTCACTAACTTTCTTACTATCCTGTTTGCTAGACTCACATTCTTCATGTTCAACAAGTTTAGGCTTCTTACCTTTCTTTCAAGTACACTTACCCCAACAACATCCCTACCACAAAACACCAACAGCTTAGATTAGTCATTTTGCATGTACCAAAGTTGATATCTATGCTTCACACCATAATTTGCAAGCATATGCTCCAACTGCAATGGGCTTTCAAACCTCATGCCTAAAACTGGTTAGCATTCATTTCAAGGTGTGTTAGGATCAAAAGCCGGATAGTCAACATGTTTTTTGGCTTTAAAATTAACATCTACCTTGTCTGCATTTGGATCATCAACCTCTGATATAAACTTACCTTTCAAGGTTGGATTCTTACTCTGACCAATAAAACTTCTTTTACCCACTAGTTTGTTAAGCCATGAGTCAACTGTAGTCAACTTAGGTATTTTTCCATTACCCTCCTCTTCATGTTCAAAACTAGCAATATCAGCTACATCATCTAATGGGTGACTAGTATCAACATCTGAATTAGATGATTCACTAACACATTGTTGTGACTGGACCTCTTCCTTAATCCTTTCTTCTATATCATAGTCATTGTGCTCAATGTATAAGCCAGTATGTCAATTGTTTTCATAACAAGCTTTCACAAATGCACTCACATCCTCATAAGTTTTGTATGGTTTCAAAGCAATAATAGGAGTACCGTGGAGTTTGTAAAACATACTAGTTGGATTGACAAAAACTAATCATCTAATAATAATATAAAGCTCCATATATATACCTTCAAATTCTACGTTATCAATCACTACAATAACCATGAGTATAAGAAGATAGTAGGTTTCTTTCAAAAATCTCGTCATGACATAAGTGGACAATAAAAGCTACCATCTTAATCAAAAAAAAAAAAAAAAAAAAAAAAAAAGTTTTGTAAAAAGGTCAAAAGAATTGGAGGTTTTCATAACAAACGACCAAAACAACAAATGTGTACCTTTATCTGCTATGATTACTTGAATCTGAGCACCATATGAGAAAATTAGGGTTTTGAAGTTATGGCAGAAGTAAGAGAGGGAACACATAGATTTAAGAAAGTTAGGTGAGAAAAATTAGAATTTGTATAAAAAAATTAGTGGAAATATGACCTGGTGGTGACATGTCGTCAATTTGCTAAGGTGATAGCATTAAAAAGTCAATGAACTGGATAAAATGTCAAAGGCATGATCAATAATGAATCAAAACAGAAAGTAAATTATGCATAATGATAATTTCATCGCTTCAGACTGCATAATGAGAGTAGTGATAAAGTACATGAAACATTAATAGATTTTATCCTTTTTTGCCACTATAAAATTTCATCGCTAAGCACGTGTATTCGTTTAGTCTAATTTAATAAACGATTTTTTATGAATATTTATCAAATCAGGAATTCTTTAACCTTAATCGTTTTTCAACAATTAAATAAAAAATAAAACCAAGGTTTTCAAGATCGAGATCCTACCAATGATTGTTTTCGTCTTTGCAAGATCGTGATCGGGATCTTAAGATCCTACTCTAATGTTATTTTTTAATAGTTTTTGTAATATCATACAAATCTACAAATTATTATACATTATAAACACAAAATACTATGAATATTTCATAGAAATGTTGTCATAAATTATGATTATAAATTCAGTTTTTTGAATTCTGAAAAAAAAAAAAAAAAAAAAAAAACTCATAAATTTTTAGTTTTTTAGTTTGTAATCCGAGAAAAGTAAGATCGGATCGGATTAGATCTTAATATCGTATGGTCAAGATCATAATCCCATAAGATCTTAAGCGTGCAAAGATCCTATGTAGAAATTTTTGCTTTGCAGTATCGTAAAATCGTAAGATCCTAAGATCAAAATCGGGATCGTGACAACTAGGAATAAAAGTAATTAAATAACTAAATATTTACAGAAATGATTTAGTTTTTTTAAAATAACTAGACGAGTACCCGTGCATAGCAACGAGATTTTATAGTGAAAGATAGTTTCGTGATAAAAAAAAGTTTATGGGTTATAAACGAAAAATAATAAAAGTTTGAAGATTTGGGGATTAAACATAATGTTTTGAAACCCGGTTCGACCCGGGTGGTTTAACCGGTTGAACCGTTCTGGTCGAAAAACGGGTCACTTTAAACCGGGTCAACCCGATGGGTCGGATAGAAAACGGGTCAACCCGTCAGGTTTGAAGCGTCCCGGGTCAACCTGGTTTTCGATGTGTATTAATAGTTTCGTTTTGAAATATATGTTTTCAACATTTATTTTTTTTTAGTTTTAACTTTTTGGTTTTTCCTTTATATATAGTATAGCAGGGTACCAGCACGTTTCGGCGGCGGGTACCCTGTGACGATTACCGGATAAATAGATCTCGATGAGACCTAATTCCACCAGTTTGTATCTGTTTCAACGAGTCATCTCTGGTTCGTTTTCAGATGGCTTTTATTGGTTAGCCGAACCGGTGGCGACACCGATTCCTGGTTGAAGCATTTGGTCCGGTCTGGTTTTCAAAACTATATATACCATCAACTTGTTAGCTTGTATAAAGCTTTGTGTGTTTTATTAATTTGTATAATATGTATAATAACATGTACTTTTCATTTTAGGGTGTTTAAAAATAATACTATTAGTGTATTGAATTATTTTATATTTTAGATTATATGGTAGCTTATTTAAATTGTATATTGTCATACATATACAATTTGAATAATTCCTTTCTTATATAAAAGATTTGATATGATGTACTCCATTAATTTGTTATCATACCTCCTAAATCAGTATTGGCTACGTTTCTGTACATCTTCACACACGGTTTGTTCACTGCGATCAGACTGAAGGAACATTTTTTTTGTTTATGCTAAATCGCGGTGTGCTCCTGTACTCTTTATCATTTCTGTCTTAAAGAGGTAGATTCTTAAAGTAATTTGAATCTTAATGTCGGTGTAATGTGTTTATATTTACCATCTAGATAAAACTATATATCCTATTTAAGATAAGTAAAAATCAGTAGTAATGGACATTGTTTGTTTTATACTTTTATATCATGTAAGTCTTGCATAGGACACGTGAGATTTGATTTGTTGTGCATATATATTATGAGATAGTTTAGTTGCCGTTCAAAAAAAAAAGGGATTATGGGAGATTGATTTGCTAGAATTTGATATGAAGCATTAAAGCTTTGATTATGATAGATTGATTTTAGCATGACCAAGGAGACCAAGTAGGTAATAACGCACTTTTAGAGGGACTTAGGAAGGAAAACACCATTAAAGCAAACCAGGATTGAAGTAAATAAAAAGCAATTTTGACTACAATAGGACTTCAGTTCTGAATTCTTGACTCTTCAATTCACTATTTGCAATGCTCGTGACGGAGCCAGGAACAAATATGACCGGGTGCACAGTTTTTTTAACCGTAACATAATATAGTTTAAGATGCTAACTAAATAAGACTAAAAATCGAAGTTTTTTCTTAAAATTAACACTAAATTGAAAAAATCCATAGGTGTCACGGGCACCCACAGGACCCCCTGGCTCTGTCCCTGCGTGCCGTATATCCACAAATAGGTGAATATATTGTCTGCTACATAGTAAAAACCTACGAGCAAAACAAACTAAATAATATAATTCTGAGGATGATTGATGACTATATGCTTGATCAATGCATAATTGTTTTGGATGTAACGGGAGACTGTTTTGCTACTATTATTTAAGGATGCATTTTTTTAACTGAATTTTTAATGATCCTGTCTTACCTGTGTGCAGAATACTACCCTGAAATATACGAGTGTTTTTCCATCACGTATCTTATAACTAGCTTTCTTATTTCTAGCTTTCCCCTCCATTGATATATGTCCATAGTTTCCAATATATATTATCTTTAAGTAGCAGTTTAATAAATTCTAATAAGATACATTGTACTGTAGGATTCATCTGTCATTGGTGACTCTTGCTAATATTTACGTATGTTTTCTGACATTTATTGTAACTGTTTAGATGACAGACCATACACCTGCATACACGTTAGATGAAGCACTTGTAGCCGTTGGATTTGGGAAGTTTCAAGGATGGATATTTGCTTATGCGGGTCTCGGTTCCATCGCTGAGGCAATGGAGGTGATGATTCTTTCTTTCATTGGACCTTCGGTTAGGTCTGAGTGGAATCTGTCATCTACTGAAGAGGGCCTAATAACAACTGTGGTTTTTGCTGGTATGCTTATTGGAGCATATTCATGGGGTGTCATCTCGGATAACTTTGGAAGGAGGTAACCTTCTTTCCTTAATCACTGTATTTCTGTCTTCCTATATGTCAAATCTAACTGTGCCGAAACAATTGATCATAACTACTGGTTACCTGCATTTTCCTTCACTAGAAAAGGTCTTCTGAGTATCGCTATTGTGACTAGTGGAGCATCATTTCTAAGTGCTTTCTCTCCAAACTATATTTCATTAGTCATTCTTCGTTTCCTAGGAGGCATCGGCCTTGGTGGCGGTCCCACTTATAATTCTTGGTTTTTGGAGTTTGTTCCTGCTCCAAGCAGAGGTACTTGGATGGTTATCTTCTCAACTTTCTGGACTGTAGGAACAATACTTGAAGCTTCACTTGCTTGGGTATATTATTATTTGCCCATCTTCATGTATGTGGTTAAAGAAATACTATTAATTTAATAAACTTAAGTCTTTTGCATTCCTTGTTCAGATTGTCATTCCTCGTTTTGGGTGGAGGTGGTTGCTTGCAATATCTTCTATTCCTGCTTTGGCTGCTCTCATGTTTTATCATCTTGTACCCGAATCCCCGAGATATCTATGTTTGAAAGGTCAAACAACTGAAGCTTATGATATATTGAAACGAGCAGCAGTGGTCAACAAAAGACAACTTCCTTCTGGGATCCGTCTTTATGATCAATTAACATTTTCGGATGAAGAACTTGATACATCAGAGGATAACCATTTGCTCTCTGTGAGAAAAAACACATCGATTTCTTTTAAAGAAAGTTTTTCAACTGTATGGATGTTATTCTCATCAAATTTGATCAAAACCACCTTCTTGTTATGGATCGTATTCTTTGGAAATTCATTTTCGTACTACGGGATCATACTGCTCACATCAGAATTGAGCAGTGGCCAAAGCCAATGTAGTTCATCAATTTCATTGTTGGTTGTTGGCTCTGAAGATTCTACCTACAGAGATGTATTCATTACCAGTTTGGCAGGTACAGAATGATGTCTTTTTTACTATATTCTACATATATGTAATCTCAGTTACCTGAAAGACCAAATTACCCTTTTGAATCAAGACCTTGAAACCCATAACATGCCCCATGGTACCAAAATTTTATGTTGTTTACTTGGATCCATGAGTTTGTCATATTCTTGTAATATCGGTGCTATGTTATTACTTTGAGGCACACTTATATAATTTTTTTCGTGCAGCAATATAATTAGACAACATATGACCCATTTCTTTTTATGTCTTTTTTTTCAGAGCTTCCCGGTCTAGTTTTTGCAGCATTTATAGTGGACAAGATTGGTCGCAAACATTCAATGGAACTCATGTTCGTCATTGGTTTCATATTCCTTATACCACTACTTTCACATCAGTCTGAACTTTTCACAACTTTTGCATTATTTGGATCCCGTATGTTCATCATTGGAACGTTCACAGTTGCCAATATATATGCTCCAGAGGTACTTACATTCTCCTGACTTTCAACCACATCTAACGACTGTTACTATGGTTAGAGGTGGCAAATTTTGACCTGTTTACTTATGAATGTATCAATTCGGTTTATGTTTTATCTCTAACTGGTTAAACGTGTAAAGGAGACTATAGCTTAGAAAGAAATGGATCAAATGGGTTAAATATGATTAATATCTGCCTAATGTATATCATTAATGCATAAAACCTCTGAAAGTTGCATTATCATTTCAATATAAAAATATACTTTTTGTCCAATGATGGGCAAAAAAATACAGGCCAACCCAACTGTATCGACCCATACAAAAAGTTATACGTTTTGATACCAATACGTCCGACTCATTTTTGTACCTCAGTGTTCGTCTTATGCCTTGTCTATTTCTTTACATAGATATATCCAACCGCTGTGAGGGCTACTGGCGTCGGTGTTGCAAGCTCCGTGGGTAGAGTGGGGGGAATGATTTGCCCTCTCGTGGCCATTTATCTGGTTGATGGTTGCCATCAGACGGCTGCAATTGTTCTGTTTGAGATTGTGATAATCCTTTCAGGCTTGTGTGTTATGTTCTTCCCTCACGAAACCATGGCCCGGGAACTTGCTGATACTGTTTCAGTGCCTGATTCGACGTAAGAGTGTAGTGGTGGTAAACAAAGGAAAATAAGATTCATGTAAAGGGTAAATCTCCACATTTATAGTTTGTAGATATATCATTGTTATGAAATAGGAGAAAGGACTTTCTCATAACAGTGCCAGGTTAGTCATTGAGCATACCAGTTATGATATTCCAACTCATGATTTGTACATTAAGAGTGAGTCACAAACCATTTGAAATTGATTCAAGTCTTTGTTCATATTTGAATTTAATAAAGTTTCCAGTTACAGTTTCATTAAATGATGCTATTTAACTATGGGACTTTAAAGACTAAAAATTCCTGTAACTTTCCGAAGCTCAAATCATGGGCAGATGCTGCAAAAATCTGGTTAGTTATATAAGCTTGGTAATGTAACATCACTGAAAACCCGACCCCGAATTGTTTATGGGCTAGTCATTTGGGATTAATGAATAGTTACGGTGATTAACCACATGATAGAAGTGCTTAATTCAAGGTGTTAATATTGATTTTAACATGTTAGCAGTTCAGCTGAAATTGAAAACAGCAAAATTTGATTTCTTTGCTGAAAATATACAATCAAGTTCGACACACGCAAAGTTTCCAGAAACATTTATCCACGTCACTGAAAACCAACTTAGTAACATACAACTATTTTCTTTCAATAATCAGCTTTATCTTATATTATTAGTATGAAGTGCGAGTTTTGTCTCTGTGCAAAATGCAACTGTAAAATTGTGTACGATACTTGTTAAACAGTTGCCAGCTTTTGACCGAAAGATCACTAATCCGAGTGTCAAATACAGTCTCAATGCAAAATGAACCAAAAAGTATCATACAAAACCGAAGAGCTTAATGTTTCAATCGGACTGATGCTCTTCACCAAAATAAGATCATCCGTTTGAGACATACAACACAAGACATTTACAGAACCGTAAGCAATAACAGAACTAGTCCTGCAAGCAAGCCACCTGAACCAAGCCTTCTGTCGGCACCAGCATAATATGGCTCGATCATGATCCCAAACCTGCAAGTCCCAGTTGAAGGGTCGTCTTTCGTGACAGTTGAAACATTAGGGAACTTACACGCCTCGTCAAGCTGATTATTTATCTGATAATAACTATTAACAGCATAAGAAATGTTCTGTTTAGCATCCAAACCACCACATGAAGTTCCATACCCTAAACTCGTGCAATCCCCAAGGGCACACGCGTAACTAACAGACTGAGCTATTGAAGGGTCATCCATCTTAACCGAATCCTTAAGAACACACCACTTCCTCTGCAAATATTTCACGTTCCGGGCTGGAACCAGAGCCCCGGCAGTGGTTGTTCCAAGGTTTAACCTGTATTTCGGTTGTCCGTCATAGTAAAAGACCCCCCAATGCCTTTCAAAATTCCCGGGTTGAATACTTTTTTGGTCTTCATCAATTAAACTAAATAAATAAGCGTCAATCGGCGCCTGTCTCATTGGGGTCCCTTTACCCTGTGCTATATGAGTCATGAATCCTTGCATGAACCTTTGAGCATACTCATTGTTAGCATTTCGATCCCCATCACTAGGCCACCCGATTTCTCCTACTATGATTCCCATATTTGGGAACCCATTCTTTTGTAGGGCCCACACAAGAGTATCATAATTGGCATCAAACATGTTGGTGTAGGTCGTCCCACCATCGTTCACAGGAGTTCCTTGACCATCAAAGAAAGCGTACTCAACTGGAAAATTGGAGTCAATGTAAAGACTAATGAAGGGGTAGATGTTGACTGTGAAGGGGGACCCGTTATCGTTTAAGAATTTGGTGATTTGGAACATGTAGTCGTGGATGTCAGCTCGGAAGTCGCCGCTTGATGGGGCGGAGGTTGAGCTTTCGTAGACATCGGCGTTTTGTGGGACAGTGACTTTAACTTTGGCCGCGAGTCCAGCTTTCACAAGAGCCGCCTGGATGTTTGTTAGAGCAGGATAAAGTGTTCTTAGAAAAGAACCATTATATGTTGATAAGAATGGTTCGTTCCCGACTGCCACATATCTGCAATGACACAAAATAAACCGAAGCTATAAGGGTACAAAAAATGATTCAAGAAATCTTTCAAAGGTAAATTCGTCAGTACACAACCATTATTGAACATGTAACAATTCATGTGATTTAAAAGCTATCCTTTTCTTGCCATGTACCCTATAAATACTTGATCCGGACTCTTATATCAATCGTACTAAAAGCTTATTGATACACCTAACTATTTAAAAACACAATTGCATTTCCCTTTTTCTTAAGCATAATAGCGGTTCCAATTTTATTTAATTTCAAAGGTAAAAATATACTCTTTCGAGCCAAAAGGTGCATCACTTCACCTCATCCATAGCTTAAAGGTCCAAACTTATATCATTCTAAAGGCCACCAAATGAATGATTTATATAGCAAATGGAAGATAATGACATAAAAGGTCATACTTTCCACTTTGATAAGCCATAAAACCTAACTTTAGCTTTAACAGGAAATGGATAAAACTATAAGGAGGTATTTAGCATTAAGTCTTAAAATGATTAGGTTATACAGGATTACCGAAACCAGATAATTTAGATAGTGTCAAATGACCCTATTGTTATCCAAAATTGATGATTTAATCCCTAAATTAGATATATTCCAACTTGAAAACGAAATAATCACACAATAAGTTTCAAAACACCCGAACAATCCCAAATTTGCAAGTATCTCATCTAAAGAATCACCAAGACACCAACACAACAATCATAGCTATATATATAAAAATATTTGGAATGCAAAGCTTAATACATACAATAAGTTGATAACCTCAACCCTACTTAGAAAAAGGCCAACAACAAAACACCATCTAACAAAATGTAAACTAATACCAACAACAGTAACACAAGATTAAATAAAACAGTAAAGTAATGAAGTACTAACTTGATATTGACACTGTTAGACAAATGATCTGAAATATTCTTTGAAACCCATTTTTCAGCAGACTTCATACTACTAGCCATAGTAGCCAACATATCATTAGGTATACCAACCATAACTTCAATACCAGACTTACTCAAAGCTCTTAATGCACCATAATCAGCATCAAAAAGCTTCACTTTTTGGATCCCATTATCCACTAACAACCTCACTACTGTCTCTGGTGGCAAAGGATGAGAACACTGTGTTCCCCAATTAGCACCAATTCCATTCACTGATGACATAAATGGAATCAACATAACTAGTAGAAAAACTTCACAAACCCCAACTGGGTTCTTCATAGTTAAGCTTTTTCTTCAAAACCCACAAATCTTTAAGTATGAAAGTACTAAAAACACAACAAGATTTGTAAATCTTGAAAAGGGTATATTCTTATTTCTATTATAAATAATGGAGCAAGAAAGAGTATAATAGTACTTGTGGTGAAGCTCTTGAGTTCAAGAAAGTGACTTTAGGTTTGTAGATAAAAGCCTTTCAAAAAAAAAAGTTTGTCGATAAACTCAGAAGTTATTAAACTTAAAAGTCTCAGCTTGTAACTGATACTGTGTTTTTCAGTCATGGGTGGCAATAGCATATAAACCAATGAATAAAACGAATATTTTAAAGATTACTTTTTTGTTTTAGAATTATTGTTTTCTTAAAAATAAAAAATAAATAATTTTAGAAGTATTGCTATCAGAAATAAGAAAATTACATAATTTCTAAAATGCAACTAAAAAATTTTATTTTTTAAATCCATGAAATTAACACTCATATTAAAATATGTGTACCACACTATTTCTTTTGAGAAATAAATATTTAGTTAATAAAAAGGACAAACAAGTTGCAAGATGTAAGAGGGCCATGGTGAGGTGTAGTCAAGAATCCACACTTCATCATGTATCAGAAGTTCAGAACAAAAAGCTATTCTAGAGAGAGAATCAAGCCAATCCTGATTGCTCTCTTAAAAATATAAAAGTATTTAATGAATATAACTTTTTGATTTGTTTCATATTCTTTGCCTAGTGCTTAAGACATTGAAACTTGGAAGATTCGATCTTTGTTATGGACTTGTGGTTTGTTTCTAGGCAATTCGGCCTTGGTAATACCAATAGAAAATGAGATTTTTGCCGGATTCGTAAAGTTTTTAGATTCGATGTCATTAATTGAGTATTTAACACTCTTCAATATCCAAAAATGTACTCTAAATAAAATTTCGAGTAAACTACAAAAAATCATCCATGTGATCAATCCAATTTGACATTAATCATCCATCGCCGATACTATTGGTAAGTATAATCATTATGTTTGTAACTTTGTGCATTTAGCAAATATCATCCTTACGAAGACAAAAATCACGTATATTACATCCCTCCCGACGTAAAATAACCACTTTACCCTATTCTAGCTTATCAAACACACTTCAAATCCACACACAACCACATATTAACTTATAGTTCAAACACCTCTCTATCTCTGTTGATAATGCACTCACACACTCATCTTCTTTTTTATTTTTCATCCCCTCTAACATACACCATATGTTCATGAACACCACACTGCTAAAACTCAGCGTTGTCACTATCATCACAATAATCTCTACCCATTTACAACCCGACAACCACCACCCATCAATACCCCAACAACAACCTGAAACCATGCCAACCTGCCACCAACGACGCCAAGCCATGAAACCATAAGATATGTCAAATTTCAGTGGTTTGATGGTGGGTTTGATTCTTATTTTTTATTTAAGAATTAATATAAGCTACTAAAAACATTAGTGGTTGATTTTTTTTCTCTCTTTTGAAAAAGGTGAAATATATTACTCTAAATCAATATGTATAATATATGCAAATATAAGAGGATGAGGAGGAGGACAATCCCAAACACCCCTTATACAACAAACAACAAATACTCATAAGCAAGCTTCTAAACAATATCGAAATACAAATATCAAAACAAGTGCTAGCAAACACCTCACCATTGTCACCAAGCTAACTATGATATTCCAACTCTATGACTACATTTCCTTTTGTAAGATTATCTAGACGTCCAAATTGTAGCTACACCCTCACAATTGATTGCTAGATCCACAAAGAGGCCTCATCATAGAGTGAAATCACTAGAAGCTAGCTCAATCTTATCAAAGGCTACATTTTCAAATTCAAAACTATCCAAACACTGAACAACAGCCATTATGTGGAACAGAGATAAACTTGGCATCACCTTTGATAGAGCTCTATGGATATCAACATTTCCAAAGCTACATTTCCTTCTTGCAAGATTACCCTACAACTACTTGCAACTTCAGCCTCACAAATAGCCCTAGGGTATTATAACAAGAAGGAATCACTCTGGAAATGAGATCATATAAAGACTGAACCAAGCACTACCAACTGATGGGACTACTAACACTTGAAAGATCAGGGTAGTCTTATCTTTCATGACTCACCCTATCTTACATAGTGACAACAATCCCACCAATTAGCTCAACAAACCACAAATTAAACATTGCATTTTGCAGCAACATTCCTTACAACAACATTTTGAAGTATCCTTAATAGCACAGTAAACTTTTTCTCATCTTTTTTTTTCATCTCTAAAAATTCTTGCATTTCTTTCCCTCCATACACAATACACACATGTTGCATACATTAGTTTTCTCACTACACTCCATATATAATTACCATTTGGTTTATTAGCCATAAACTAATATCAGACCATTTTGAAGGAGCATTTACCAATCCAACCATTGAATGAACTTTCCTCCAGATCTCAAAGAGTCGGCACAATTAAAGAACAAATGATCATGATCTTCTATACCATTAAAAAATAAGGAGCACATGTTTGGTGCATTGATTCTCTGTGAAGTCCCAAACCTTGGATCTAGAACACTTAGCTTGCAAATGTGTAGTTGCCTTGGATGGTTCCAAAACAACAATGAGAAACTTTATTGTAGATACACACAAGTATGCGGAATCTACTTGAATGTACTTTAAAAGATTAAAGTAAACACAAATGTAACACCAACAGCTTCAATATTATTGATTAATAATACGAGTACTCTCCTAGTACTAGGGTTTACAACCTTGAAGCTTTTCTTAAGACGACTAGAGTATTGGTATATGCTTGACCTAGCTAGGATCTCCTTTTATACACTAAGGAAATCCCTTACAGAGATAACTATGCATTAAGTATATCATATCTTCTATTGGTATAGAAGATATGTTGTTACAAACCTTACACGACATACTTAATATAGAACAGTACAAACTCAACACTATCAGTACTAACTTTTGCACTATCAGTACTAACTTTTGCACTATCAGTACTAACTAGTTAATACTCTTCTAATATCACTATCAGTACTAACATTAAGACTATAAGTATTAAATCTGAAAAGTAAATTTCCCAATAATCCTCCCCTAAACTTGTGATTGGGTTTTTGAAACACAAGTTTCTTCAGACTTAGAGGATTCTTCCAAACTTCACTTTCTTCTGCTAGGTCTTCCAGCTTGGTCAAAGATCTTCAGCAGCAACTCTTTAGCCATTTCTATTGCATTTCCTATTCTTAGCCCTGCATCTAGCATTTGTAGAAGAGTTCCAAGAGCAAGTGGGTAAGTTCTTTCAACCAACATATAGATATCAGTTCCATTGCATGTAGTGACCAAGTGCAGTCCACAAGAATCGAGCAAGGTCCAACTGAGAGCTTCATCACCAGGTTGAAACTTCCATTGTTCTCCTGTTGGATCAGGTTCAAATATGTTCTTGAGTTCATAGAGTAGCGCCAGATCCTTGTCATTATCTGGATCTTTGTTCTTGAACCTATTTTTGACTAACTCCCATAGCTTAAGCAAATCATCCCTGTCAATAGATGCAAATAGATCCACTAAGTACAAATAAGCACTTGTCCTTCCACCAGCTCTTTGGATCATCCAATGCCTCTTTCCATCTTCAGTGTAGATATCCCAGTTGAGAATTGGATATCTGGTATTGATGGGCTCGAATACAATGCTTCTTCTGGAGCTTCAATTAGCATCATCCTATTGAGCTCTTCTTCAGTGAGTCCACCTTCATCTTCATCAGAAGATTTCAGTCTTTTAGGTGCAGATGAGGAAGCTCCTACTTCAGATGGCCTTTTGTAGCTTCCAATAGGTTGTGACCTTTCAACAATATCATCATCTCACATAGGTCTGAAGTCCAGAAATCTTCTTTGAGTGGTGTCAGCAAGCCTTTGAAGAGTCTCCCAAGACAGTTGATTAAGTTGCTTCAGTGTTCTCCTATCTTCACCTTGATACCTGATGTACTTACAGAGATACATCTTTTGCTGACTCTTGTTTGGAGGCTTTGAGGCCTTTTCAATTTTGTTGTCTGAACTGGCTCTGTCTTCTAGCCAAGATCTCACTAAACAACTGAGTTGCTTCATTAACACTTGTACTCTGATCTTGTTGCAGCTTCTGTTGGACCTCCTTGGTAGCTTCTACTTTGGCTCTCATGTCATCCCATGTTTGCCAGTCTTCATCCATTTTAGCTAGCCTTTTCTTTTCTTTCTCTGTAGCTTCTTTCTGCAACTCTTCCTCATCCCATTGTGCTGCAAGCTTCCTTGCTGCCTCTTCATTCAACCTTTCAATTTCTTTCTTCTTCTTTGGTACTTCCACCAAGATGCCCTTGCCTTTGTATTTGGGATCAATTATTGGAGTTGAAGAGGTTGGTGATGCTGGAACACCTCCTTCTTGGATAACAACTCCCTTTTCTTTAGGCTTGGGTGCTGCTGACTTGGTTTTCTTCCTTAGGTACAAAACATGAGGCTTCTTGTAGGTGGGAGAGATGGGAACAATTTTCTTCAAGCTCTGAAGTCCCAATACAACATGTTTCTCTCTTTCCTCTTCATCACTGTCTTCATTAGGAGTGGTAGTGATGGTAGTGACCTCTGTAGTGGTTGCTTGTTGTAGATCAGAAGTTATCTGAACAATTGGGCTTAGTACTGATTGTAGAACTCCAGGAGTACTAAACATAGTACTATCAGTACTAACTACAACACTAACAGTACTAACTGGGATAGTACTGATAGTGCATGTAGGAGTACTAAGTACTTCTTCTGCATCAGTGGTGACCTGTGCTTCTTCATCATCAGCAAAAGGGCTCTGAAAAGCTGCACCACCTTGCCATTGACCAAATTCACTTCTACCTTGAATATCAAAACTCCTCCCCTGTTTGGTAGAATCCTCTGTTGAGGTACTTGAGACTCTGAACTTGGCCTTTCTTGGGTGAGATGCAGTAATTGGAGATGATGCTGCAGTAGGCTTGGAAAGAAGCTTGACTTGATGCTCTAACTTCTTCATCTTTAGGAGTATCCTGGTATGAACCTTTGCAGCAACTTTCTTTTGTTCATCCAAAGCAATCTCCAGAGTGTTCACCTTTCTACATAAGAACCTGTACAATTCCGTCATATCCTGAAGTGATAAGCTGCCCTCACCACTTCCAGCTGTGTGACCTGCTGAGAGAGGTAGGTCATTGGGAAATTGAGATGCACTCCCAGGCCTAGCCTAAGCAGATACACCCCCCTTTTAAGCTTGTGACTGGGTCCACCCTGTGAGGAGTGCTCACTAGGTGTTGACATGAGTTGGGTCTTATTGATGTTATCACTATCCTCACCAGCTTCTAAGCTTGGATGAGTAGTGGCAGCCCTTACCATTCTATCTCCAATAGCATCTGAGATAGGCTCATCTGGTACAATGTTAGGAGGAGAATGGGGCTGAGCTGTCCCACTCTCCTGTCTGGAGTGCCTACTGGTTGATGAAAGTTGTTGATTGTGAGAGTTTTTAGTATCTGTGGGTGTGTGTTGGGAGCCACCTGTGCTTGATGGTCCTTCACCCTCTGCAATAAGCATGTTTTGAAATAATGGCACTACAACCCCACTATATCCTACCACAGCCCTTAACATATTAGAAAACACTTTGGCTGTGAGTATTTTTGATGGATAAACATTTTTGTGAGGCTGCAAGTTTTGTTTATGAAGATCCAAAAATATTTGTATAAACATGGGATACATCAGAAACTTGGTTTTGCTAACTGCATTTTTAAGCATACCCTCAAATATATAATTTGAAAAATTGAACACCCTGCCTGTTGCAAGGCAGATCTAGGCTGTGGCTATGTTTGTGGGAAAAGCATCCCAGCCAGTCCTTTTGTGACTCAAGCAGTGTAAGAGGGTATGAATTAGAAACCTCCATTGACTGAATTTATTCTGTATACTTAGCCTTTCTTGTATAGCTAACCAGAGGATGAATGCGTGATTAGAGATGCATTGGGTATACCAACATAGTTTCCTCCACTGAACACTTGAAATATTTTCCTCAAATCACCACACGCCATTCTAACATCATATCATTTTTGTCACAACCGTAAAATTTTAGGTCATTATTTTACTATTTTTATTTACTTACTATCCTATTTTAAGTGAATTCACTCTTACCGGTCTAGTTACCCGCGTACGTCGTAACACATACATTTAACTCGTAATCAATTCTAGACTATGATTACTCTCGGTATACGCATTCTTTTTTCTAAATCCCCCACGTACTTATTTTATATGGAATATTTTATTTTTCCATTCCTATGCAAAATTTACACTCTTACGTTTTACGCGTTTACAACTCGCGTTTTAAGTTTCAATGACATTATAACACTCCGAAAAGCTCGGGAAATATATAAAATACCAAATTTAATCATTTTAAGCTAAATGTAATATTTTTATAAAAATATTATTTCTATGACTTTTATTTTGACATTTACGTTTAAAAACCTTATCAATTTAGCTCCGTTGGACCTTAACGTACACACCGTATCTAATAACTTTGTACAAGAAGCAAATAAAACTCTTCATTCCCCCTCCCCCTCTTTGTGGCCGACAAGGGCAAGTGTCATATGACCCTTGTCTTTGATTTCCTCCTAACTCTTCCATATCTATAATATATACCATGCAAATCTCACTGATAACATCAAATAGTCCTGAATATTAAGTGTCAATTTCCCCCGATAATGCTTGTAATTTATATCATTTATATGGATTTACGCTTGTTTTCCATTGTTTTCCACTTCAGGTAAATTACGAGCATTGGAGCTAAAGAGACGCGGAAATAGAGAAATATCTAAAGATTTATCACAGTATGCTATTTTGAAGAAGTTACGGCGTAACTCGTTTCTCACATTACGCCGTAACTATTGTGTGACTCAGAAAACAAACTTATCAAGAAGGTTACGGCGTAACTCTTCCCAAATGTTACGACGTAACTGATAAGATCGTTTATAACCTCAGCTAGGGATCAATAACAAAGACTAATAACATGCACAACGGAATAAACTAATCAATTCTTTGTTATTGAACAAGGTTTCATTCACTAACACTAACTAATTAACTATAATAAAGATCAAAGACTTGATCTAACACTAACTAACTAATCTCGTCACCTAGGCGTTTACAAGACTATACGCCTAGGACACACACACACACTTTTAGTCGACTACATTATGGAAGAGATAATTAAAACCTACACCTATGTCCTCTTTATATACTAGAGGATTAGGGTTTACAAAATACTAAAAAGGACTAATAAATAAAACTTCTTTTGCAAGCAAGTCCTTCCATGTTTTTGTAGGTTTCCTTTTTGTCGTATTAAGTCCCTCTTGTTTCATTCTTTTTGTCTTATCAACTCAAACGTATAATTCCCAACAGTAACTACATTAGGTCAAATGAGGTTCCACGCCGCTGATAGTTACGCCGTAACTACTGAATCATCTACGACGTAACCAAGTTTATTGAAGACTACGGCGTAACCACTCATTAGGTTACGACCTAACCAGCAGATCTAGTGCATTATTCAAAGAAATAGAAGGTTACGGCGTAACTCCTATATTGGTTACGCCGTAACCTAGATCTGGCCTATAAATACCCCACGAATTCCAGCATTTCTATTCATTCCATTCCACACACAACACTTAGAGAACGTGGGAAAAAGCTCAAGCCAGGTCTAGAGGAGCATACGGAGCTGTCTCCAAGGGAGAAATCACTCCACTACGATAATCATTAGCGTTTTATATTTCTTTTACTTTCAATTCATATATTTCGTACCTTTGAATATTGAATTGGTTTGCATGATTAATATGAGCGGCTAAGCACCTTTTGGTGCTAGCCTAGTTATGATTCCTTAATTGTTTTGTTTGCGTTTACTTTACTTCCGCACAATTATTTCTAAGTGTATGCATGCATAGTTTATTGGTAGCCACCCTTGGTTCGGTAGTTTTTAATGGCGATAGAGGCCAATTTCCTAGGAGATATGACCAACTGACCCTAGGTGAGCGGACTGAGACGGAAAGGGTAAGATATGACCAACTGAAGACCCTTTCTACTTGTGCAATTTGACCAACTGATCACCTATCGTTTGGATGAACTTAAGAATTAGGGGGTGCGTGTCTAAGTTCCTAACTGCCGGGCATTCACTATTATAAATCTGGCATGTAGCGGTACTTAATGACTTGGCTTAGGGGACCAGAAACAACAGGACTAAATGCTGTGGTGGCATCTTTGCTGATAGGTTAGGGCGAATTGACCAAATGCTGTCCGTTCTCGAATTTGACCCCACCTGAAGTAATTGGAAGTAAGTAGACGTAGACATAACTAGCTAGGAGGATTAACTAGGTTAGCACCACTTTCCTCTATTGATTTCCCTTTACCATTTATTTGCTTTTATTTACTTTATTATGCTTTAGTAGTTTAATTAATTAAATACCTATCGAAACTATTATTATTCTGTGACGATTAGACTTAGTAATAATCCAACACACATAGCTCTTGGGACGACCTCGGCTTTACCGATTACTACACTACACACGACCGGGTACACTGCCCGTTAGTGCACTAGGGTAGACCATAGGTATAACGAGACACTATAAATATTAAGACCTGGTGAGTAAAACCTGCATCACTCACTTTTCTTTATCAGTTCTGTGGAAAACTAGAAGGGGGGGTTGAATAGTTTTGCCGATTTTAAGTTAGTTTCAAAAACTTTTAGATTCGATGTTATGTGAAATCGTATGAATGAGGAGATAGTATAGATCTATGAGTAATGCAAGTAAAGTAAGTAAAGTAAAGGATAGAAATGACACAACCGAGTTATAGTGGTTCGGCTACAAGGACACCTTCCTTTCCCTACTCCACTCCCTGAGTCACCTACTCGAGAGTTCAAGCACTATGTCGACAAACTCCTTCAACTTGGCGGAGAAGCCTTCACAATGTTGCTTACACCTTTTTCCGGTACAAAGCTAAATACCGAGTCCGTAACACGGAGGACCAAACCAACACTACTATAACACAACAAATATGTGAAATATGAAATACAAGATCTTCGCTACAGAAATCTTGTGGAGGAACAAATCAATCAAGGACCCCTTGCTTGGATGGCTTGTAGAATGCTCGTGATCTCACCTTAGAGAAGGACCTATATGAGAATCACAATAGAAGAAAGAAGAACAACTCTCTAGATCAAGTGATCATTTGTTAGAAGAGTGTAAGAATATATGAGAGAGTTTGTAAGAAGAAGAGGGGTAAGTAAAAATGAAGAAATGGCTCTCTATTTATAGGCCAAATTCTTGCCACTGTTGCACGGATCCCACGGATCCCTTGCTTGAGGGATCCGTCTAGTGTAACTCCAGGGATCCGTGAGACGCTCCTCTTTGCCCATGGGTTTTTTGGGTTATGGGTCATGGGTTATGGTTTGAACCACGGGTATCTAAGTAGATACAATGTATCTAATAGATGCAATGCATCTAGTCAATGGGTATGGGTTAACTCCATGGGTTATGGATATGCTTAATGGGTATGGGTCATGGGTTGTGGTTTTTACCCATCCTAATAAACTATTACAACAAATGAATTATTACAACAATTTGTATTAAGTGACTATATGTAGAAGCTTTACAAAAATAACATGTATCCTTATAGTTTTACTTATGATAACATTATATTTGTTATCAACAAAACACAAAGAGATCGCTAAATATTAATAAACGTTTTTACGGTTTATTTGTATTAACAATTTCATTTGTAACTCTTCATTTCTCTCAAAAATTGGTCTCCTCTTTCCTTTTGTTCTTGGTGACCTGGCCTAACAAACCTAAAAGACCTTCTCCATTAAGTTTTCTTGCTTCATAATCTTGTGCTGCTAGTCAACATTCTTGGTAAGTACCTTGTATCATTTTAATCTCATTATATGTTATTAGAGGTTTTTCTAGGACTAAGCTAAACAACTTTTGCATGCATTTTTTTGGATGATTTGATCAAGTTTTCATAGGATTTTAGTTGTTAGATTAGTTAGCTTAGCTTGATTTGGTTTTTGATTGCAAGAGTTGTTAGATCTCATGTTTATTGTTATTTATTTCACCATGGTTATGCATGATTAAACACCCTCATTTTCTTTTTAAAACCGTAATGCTCCTGGTCATTTTAGTATTTTTGATTCATGAAAATGATGTACATGATTAGTCTTTATATGTTATACACAAAAATCAATTTAAAAAGCATAAAGTAATTAGGTAATTTAGTATAAAAAATGACACAACCTTTTTGTCTCAGTGGGTTTTTGGTCAAAAGAAAATATAGGGATGTAGCCTATATCTCAGGGTCATTTTGCCGAAAGGCCCGCGTCTTAAAACATCCCGATGAATTAATAAGAAAATAAATGGTAAAACATGTTGAAAAATGCACACAAGATTTCTTTTGGAAAAAGCTCATAGATATGAGCATTTCTAGAACTTGGACCTTCTTTATGAAATGCAGAGAACCCTTTAACTTGAATTTTTCCGCTAGCCGCGCATTAATTGAGGCTCTAGAACTCTAGATAAATCCATTTTAGCGAGACTAATTAGCTGCTGTCAAAATCAGACTTGTATACTTTAGGATAAATCCACATTTTCCAGTTAGGTTATTCAATTTTTGGGACATTATGACCCACCAAACTGTGTTGTACACTTAGAGACCTTTCCAATGATATAAAGAACTTAATTTTATCACTTACGGTTTAAAAATGGCAGGCAAATAAAGTAGAGATTTTTAGTAAATTTCTAACAGCACTACGTTAAGACTTGTGTAACCTTATAAAAATATCATATTTGATCTTTGACTTTATGAAAACCATATGACCAACTTATATTATGATATAATAAACCTAAGAATCAACATAAAACTTAATTAATGAGCCTAAGACGTGTTATATTTCCTATATAGGTTCCTTGTGGTTTTTTGCGGTTTCTTCATCATCCTCACTTTCCGATCACTACTACTTATCACTGGTGAGTTGATAGCCTCAACTTTACTTGCTTAATTATTTTATAAAATTCTGCGAGGGAGATACATGCTAGTTTTACAAATTGAACACATGATTTTTGGGTGTGCTTGACCCGAATATACGCTTTATAGACATTTAGTACCTCTTGACTGAAAATTACCTAATTTCATGAACCGTTAATTACATACATGATAAACACTAGTGTTATGAATAGATCTATTTGAGTTTGACATACCCTGTTCAGATGAGTAGCGTTCACTTGAATACATGTCAAACGGACACATAATATTGACATACCCGGTTATCTTCCGATGTATTCTGAAATTTAGAGGGGTTACAATTTCCAATGACCATTTTCCAAACCACCTTATTACTTCTATTAGGATCAATAATTGGATCATCAAGACTAGTAACATTAGGAAATAACTCAGACCAGTTATTTGGTCACTTCCACTTTCCATTACGAACCATGTCACAAACTTTCATTTAATCATTAAGTCTTGCATCATATACATTTCTATGTGTAATAATGTAATATAATTAATCAAAGGGCCAATAACACTCCAATTATCATACCATAATGAAGTAACATCCCATCTCCAATTTTATATACCACCTTATCCTTGATTATGTCTCTAATAGCCAAAATATTCTTCTAAGCCCAGCTGTCATTGACATCAAGTTGAACAAACCAAATACTTTTCCCCTGAGTTTCACAGTGTGTACCCATTTTGCCCATAAAGAATCCTTCTTAATTTCTATATTCCAAACATATTTTGCAAGCAGAGCCTCATTCCACCTGTGAAGATCCTTTAAACCCAAACTAGAGGTGGCAAAACAGGCGGGCCGGGCGGGCAGGGGCAACGGGCTAAACGGGCACTAGTTTAACGGGTACGGGCCAAACAAGCTCATGTTATACGAATCGGTTTAAAAAAGACCGAAAACAACAAAAAGAATTTCTCAAACATAAATATTTGAGTAACTAAATATACTATATCTATAAGATTTTCTTTAAAAATAAAAAAATATTTGAGAAAATATGTGCTCATTATGCTCATTTAACTTTTAAATGAGAAATCAATTTTTGATATATATTATAATTGAGAAATCAATTTTTGATACATGCCCATTTCAAAAAAAGAAGAAGGGCTAAATGTGTCAATGTCTTTTAAAAAGTTGTCCATTTAGCATATTTTTTTGATTTTGGTCACAAATTGCCACCTCTAACCCAAACCACCCTGATCATTTGGTCTGAAAATAGTCTTCCAAGCTAGCTTTGCTTACCCAGAAGCATAATCTCCTTGGTTCCATAGAAAATATTTCAGCAACTTATTAATTTCTTTAATAATAGTCACTGGAATGAAGAACAAAGATGCCCAATAAACATGTATAGACTCTAAGACTACTTCAGCTGCAACCTTCCAGCATACAAAAGGCTCTTATGTTTTCAATCACCTACTCCTTTCTTAATTCTAAACACTTACAGTCTTTGATTCCAAGTCTTTTTGCTTGTTTCTTAATGATTGTTACTGATATAATGAGTAGTTTTTTATACTGTTTTTCTGTTTTGTATCAAAATAATGAATGGTGCATGTTATTTGTTTTGAAAATGATGAAATTTTTGCTTTTTGAAACTGAGTTTTTTTTATAAACTGATTTATGCTTATGAAACCCAAATTGAGCTTTTTTTTCGTTTTTTTAGTATATTGATTGATTTCGAATGGCATTGGTGACTAGATTTCTAGTTAGTGATTTGTAAGTAAATTTGTGTGTATATGTGGTTTTTATGTGTATCAAAAAGGATGAAAGCATTGAAGGTGAAGTCAACCAATGGAGCGTTTGGTAAAAATTACGAGACCAATTTCTTTACACACTACATCTCAAATGACCATCTTTATGAGGATGTATAATGCCATACTTTCACCACTAAAGGATGATTTTGTTAATAGTTTCGACAAAAGATGATTAATGCCAGATTTGACAAACCACAAGGAGGATTTTTGCAATTAATTCTAAATATTTTTATTTAAAAAAATTCATTTTTTACCTTTTAAGTTTTGCCAAAGATTAAATCTAGCTTTTCATATTAGTATACTTTACATTTATTGGAATCCTTAACTACAGTAAAAAAATACGTGGCCTCTTTTACCCACCCTTTTGGGCAGGCCTCATTTTGTTAACCCGCCCGTTCTATTCATCCCTACTCACATTTCGTCTTTTCATTTTAGATCTGCCTGGGTATATCTCCGGGGAAAACCCCCCCACGTGCCTTGATTCACCAAAGCACTTTTGCGTGTTCGTGCAGCGGTTGGTGAGAGGATACAAAGATTCGTACCATGGAAACAATTTTTTTTATCCATTTTGTGGATGTCCGTTGGCCACATGTTTTTTAGCTACAGCGGTAACTTTGTTTTGGTCCATATATTTTGTGTGTTTGGTAAATCTGAAGGTAAGTTTACCAGTTTCAATTATTGATCATCAAAAACCCTAATTGCATATCTACTGATTTTGGAAAAACGATCGAAGGTTTGATTTTTTTTCCTTAGGGCTTATTTTACTTCGTCTTGATGGTTGTTATGGTATGCTGTCTTTAGGCTCGGTTGTGGGTTATTTTAGTTTTGTTTATTGTGCCTTTCTTATATTTAGGTCTTAGAGTAGTTGCACTTTCCTTATGCCGGTTGAAATGGTATTTATGGTTAGATGTTGGGTTGAGTAAACGAGTTTGATGGTTTGGTTTAGGGTTTACTGTTAAGGTTAGATGCTATTAGGCTGGTTAGATGTTGCTTATGGCTGCTGAAATGTTACTTATGGTTAGGTTTTGGGGTCAGTAAATGAGTTTCAGAGTTTGGTTTGGGGTTTACTGTTAAAGCCATATGCTATTAGGGTGGTTAGATGTTGCTTATGTCTGCTGAAATGTTACTTATGGTTAGGTTTTGGGGTGAGTAAATGAGTTTCATACTTTGCTTTGAGGTTTACTGTTTGAGGCAGATGCAATTGAATGTGCCCTTTATTAAATGTTGTGCAGTCTTTGTTTTTTTTTGGGTTTTCTTGCATCCCATTTTCCCTTTTTTCACTTTTTTTTTTGTTTTTAGATGATGGCCACTAACTTTTTTTGATTTTTTTTGTTTGCCTTTTTTCCCCCTTTCTCTTTTTGCAAACTCTAAACTGATAATGCTTTTGTTGTTCGCATTAACTGTTTCGAATATGTTAGTCATTTTACTTTGTATGCTGTTTGTTGCTTTGATGACTGGACTGTCTATTAGTGTTTATAATTATGACTTCAAAACCGATAACTGGCTCGAAAAGTATTCAACACCAGTCACTTCAAAACCTGACACAAAACGATGTTCCAAATGCACATGCTGGCCCTCGGTGCCAAATGTGTGACACCATTACGCCAACCGTGTGCGCCTGTAAACCATATGCGCCATCACTGTTTGCTACATCAGAGCCTCACGGTGCTACAGGTGGGTTGTTCTTTTTTCCTTGCTCATTTTTCCTATGCCCAGATTTATCGTCATTTTTTCCGTTGAAATATGTTCTTGCTAATGTTCATTTTTTTGGGTAGATATTGTTGGAAAGGAGGGTGTGCAGCTTTCAGCGCACCAACCTGATCCAGACAATTGTGTGCGTATTCTTCATCACCAATCTGCTAGCTGCACACCAAAAGGTGCTTTGATGCCTTTTGTTTTTGCAAGACACTTTCGGGTCACTGAATTACGTATTCATGGTTTCTTTTTTTTAATTGGAAAAGGCTTGCCTATGTATGATGCTGTGTCTTCACAGCAGCTTGGAGGTCAGCCAATGGCTCCTGGTATGGTGGAAGGTGAGCTGTGGTATTCTATTTTCAGTTGTTGTTTGTTAAATTTTGTTGCTTTGTTTTTGTATGCCCCTTTGTCATTGATAAATGACGTCCTGACGGTATTATTTTTTTTTATTGGAACAGGGTTGCGTTTGGATCATACCCCACCTCCTAAGCAGTGTAGAAAAAGAGGGAGGCCGAGAAAACACACGCCCAACAACCCGTCTGACCCGTATGATTATGTGCACAACGTACATCAGCCAATGGTTCCTGATGTGATGGAAGGTGAGTATCACTCTTCTCTTTTCAGATGTGGTTTGTGAATTTTTGGGGGTTTGTTTTTAGATTCCAATTTGTCATTGGTGAACCAGATTGACATGGTATCTTTTTTTATTGGAATAGGATTAACTGTGGATGATACCCCAGCTTCGCACAACCCTATAAAAACAGCCACCCCGTCTGAATGGGAGGCCCGGAGCCCAGCTAACCTTTGTCAGTCATCTGGTTATGTGCATGTTGGTGGTCAGCGAATGACTCCTAATACAATGGAAGGTGGGTATATCTATTCTCTCTTCAGATGCAGCGTGTCAACTTTTATCGTTTGTTATAGAATCCTGATTTAGGCTTTTGCGCTATTCTTTATTATCAATAGGATTTCCTGCACGCAATGCAACTGCTTCGAAACAAAGCAGGAAAAGAAAAGAAATGTCAGGTGATGTAGTTAGGTCCCACGTGCAGGACCCTGACACATATGGTGCTGTGTAGGAAGGTGTTGGCCAGCTACCTTTGCATGTGCGTGAAGGTCAGTGGTTTTACCTTTTTTTTGCCAAAATTTTTTAAACATGCCTGTTTGCCTGAGTTATTCATTTTGAATTTAACGCATTCGTTTTCCAGCAACACGAAATGCTATTGATGGTGATGTTGCCGCTGATGTTGGATGTGATGGTTTTTATTTGCAAAACACTGAGCGGAGAAAAAGGCGACCATGTGAGACCTCCACACCATCTATGCATCGATCGAATTCAGAGAACGGTTGTCACACCACTGGTGAACCATCTACTCCTAATGCAGTTGAAAGTAAGGGTTTTTTTTGTTTCTGACTTTTTTAAACACATGGTCTGCATCGAACATTAATTTTCATTTTTGCGGTGCTTTCTTTTGTTACCAGCAGCCAGGGTGCATACTGATGGTCAACCAGGTGTTACGGAAAATGTTGGCCATCAATCACAGCGCCAGAAAAGAGATAGGCGTGCGGGCCAGCCTCATACAAGGACTGTGCGGCGGCGGACTCTCATCAGCAGTCTCCGTTCTGGCTCATATAATAGTGCGCGCGGCATCAATGAAGAGTCATCTTCTACTACAATGCAAGGTGCATGGAGCTTTTTTTTTTCGCTTTTTATGTGCCTCATCTTTTTTCCAAACATATATTGTCAGGTCCTTAAGTTCATGATGGTTTCTTAATCGATGTAGGCACAACGTATGAGTACGAAGATCTAGGAGACTGTACTCAGCGATGTTGTTATTGTAATGCTGCTTTTTGGCGCGCGGAGCAGCTTGCAGGCCATCATCTTGGAGATGCTTCAACTAAATACCATGCATGTTGCGGGGGTGGTAAAGTTTTTATGCAACCTGACGCAGACCCGCCTCAGTATATCAAAGACTTGCTAGGGCAACGTCACTTTATGGAAAATATCCGAACATACAATCAGATATTTGCAATGACGTCGTTCGGTTCCACAGTTGACAATGCAATCAACAATTGTGGAGGGCCATATGTTTTTAAAGTCTCTGGACAAATATACCATCGGATAGGCTCACTTTGCTCGGTTAACGATGATCCAAAGTTTTTACAACTCTACATCTATGACACGCAGGATGAAGTTCAGCATAGGTTGAGCCATTTTTTAACCTTAGATGGGCCTGATTTGAATCCAGATATAGTGCAAGGACTCATTCACTTCTTAGATGCTCAAAATGAACTGGTACAGATATTCAGGACTGCGCGTGACAAATGTGCCCATCATGATGTCCCAGAATTTAAGGTGAAGCTTTACAGCGATGAAGCTCCTCGCAGTTATGAGGCTCCATTATCAAATACCCTTGGCACTATTGTCTTTGACTGTGGGCCTGAAAGTGAATCAAATTATGATGTTATACTCGAGTACAGAAATGGCCCGCTAAAAAGAATCAGCAAGATCCATAAGTCGTACATGTCTTTGCAGTTTCCGTTGATATTCATCTATGGTCAGGCATGGTATCATACAAAGCTGAAGTTAAGAACAGCGGATCCAAACATCGAGCCAAAACGGGTGTCGATGAATGAATTTTACGCATACCAGTTACACCCAAGACATGATAGCTATAACCTGCTGTTTCGTACTGGAAGGCTTTTTCAACAATATGTTGTTGGCGTATATTGTTGCATAGAACAGAATAGGATGGAATTTTATAGAACACATCAGAGCGATATTCGAGGAGATTTTTTGTCAGGCCTTTATGATGCAATTTCAAGGGGAGATCATGATGGGTCGCAGGCAGGTTCTCGCATTATATTGCCTTCGTTGTTTACTGGAGGTCCGAGGTATATGTATAGCCATTATTTGGATGCATTGGCGATTTGCAGGGTGCTTGGTAATCCAAGGTTTTTTATAACATTCACATACAATGTGAAGTAGCCTGAGATACAAAGATACATGGCCTAATTTCCTCATTTGACAACAGCAGATAGGGCGGATATAGTGTGCAGAGTTTTTGAGCAAAAAGTCAAATAATTTGTCAAGTTTCTCAAGGGAAGACAGACATTTGGTTATGTCACAGGAGGTATGACTATTTTTTTTAGAAATAAAGCTTTGTGTTTTATTTTTAAGTCTGAGTTTTCCCATTGATGCTTGCATGATATGGTGCGCGAGCGTGTTATTCTAATTTTATTTCTTCTAATTTTTTGGCCTGTAGTGTTGTACACCATCGAGTTTCAGAAGCGAGGCCTGCCACATTGTCATACACTTCTTTGGATTTCTTCATCAACCAAAATAGAAGATGCTCAAGATGTCGATCAATACATTTTTGCAGAGTTACCTGATCCTTAGGCTGATCCACGCACTTATAAAATTGTTTCAGAAATGATGATGCATGGGCCGTGTGGCAAGGCCAACCCGAATGCACCATGTATGAAAAGCGATCTATGCAGTAAAAAATTCCCAAAATAATACAATAATGAAACTTTATTTGATGACAAAGGCTATCCACCTTATCGAAGAAGACAAGGAAATACTTTTGCAGCAAAAGGCCAAATAAAGCTTGACAATGGGTATGTCGTGCCATATAACCGTGATTTGTGCCTGGCATTTGAAGCTCATATCAATGTGGAATACTGTGGGTGGAGCATGCTGATAAAATATCTGTTTAAGTATATATCAAAAGGAACTGATAGAATCTTTGCCAAAGTAACGAGATCTATTGGTGAAGCATCTACTTCGTCGGCGCAGCCGCATGAATCGATTGATGAGATACAGAATTACCTTGATGGCCGGTTCATATGTCCTCATGAAGCATGTTGGAGAATCCTCAAATTTGAAATACATATCAGAGAACCAGCGGTCCAGATCCTTTCAGTCCATTTGGAGAACATGCATCATATAAGTTTTAGAGATGGTGATAACTTAGAGGCGGTGGTCAATCGTCGTGATCGTAAGCTGACATCGCTCACAGAATGGTTTACTTACAACATTGAAAACGAAGATGGGCGACATTTGACTTACTTGCAGTTTCCATAAGAGTTTGTGTGGTATGGAGATCAGAAATGTTGGTCACGTATAAAGACTAACAAATCTTCTATTGGACGGCTTACATACATACACCCAACTTCGGGTGAGCTTTTCTACTTAAGAATGTTGTTATGTCATCAAAGAGGATGTAGAGACTTCGCAGAGCTCAGGTCAGTCAACGAAATTGTCTATCCAAAATATCGTGCTGCATGTGATGCGCTAGGCTTGCTTGGTGATGACAAAGAATGGGACACAGCTCTTGAAGAAGCCTGCGGGTCAGCTTCATCTGCGGAACTAAGGTTCCTTTTTGCAAGGCTACTTACTCATTGTGAAATTGCAAACCCTTTGCACTTATGGGATAAATATTGGCGAGAAATGGGGCATGATATTCCAGCAATTGTCTCAGAACAAGTGCGTATACCCAACTACCATGTGAATGATGCAGAATTGGAAGGGTATATATTATACGAATTGGAAATAATACTAAGCAGCTGTGGAAAATCAGTCCAGAATTATGGTTTGGAGCCACCTCCAAAACAGCTTCTGGATCAATTAAACAACCGCCTGTTAATGGAAGAGAAGAATTACAACAGAGGGATGTTGGCACGAGAAAGAGATGAATCGATTCCAAGGCTGAACACTAAACAAAAAATTATACATGATGCTATTATAAACGCTTTTAAAATAGGTCAACAGAAATTAATATTCGTATATGGTCATGGAGGAACTGGTAAAACTTTTCTTTGGAAAACAATAATTAGCACTATACGAGCTGAAGGTAAGATTGTGTTAGCAGTTGCTTCTTCCGGTATTGCTTCTCTCCTTCTTCCAGCAGGCCGGACCGCGCATTCAAGATTCAAACTTCCGCTCGAGCTTACAGACGAGTCCCTCTGTTGCGTAAAAAAAAACACTCTCATAGGAAACCTTTTAAAAGAAACTTACCTCATTATCTGGGATGAAGCACCGATGAATGACTGCCGATGCTTTGAAACATTGGATAGGACTCTCAGAGACATATTGGATGCGCCGGATGTTTTGTTTGGTGGGAAAACAGTTGTTTTAGGCGGTGATTTTCGGCAAACACTGCCAATAAAAAAAGGCGCACCAAAAATGGAGATAGTAGCATCATCGATTGCCGAATCACACCTCTGGCCTTATTTTCATGTCATGACACTTAAAGAAAACATGAGGCTGTTCCGGTCAGATTTGACTCTAGAAGAGCAGAGCACAGCGCGGTCCTTTGCATCATGGCTTATCGATATTGGAGATGGTAAAATTGGTGAGCCTGATGAAGAAGACCCTAAAGATTCAGCATGGGTTGAGATTCCTTCTAGATTTTGCATACAAGATGATGAACAAGGCCTCTCGAATCTCATAGATTTCATCTATGATCAGCCTACACTTCAAACCCCTTCAGCAATCACTCTACAAGAGAAAGCAATCGTGTGTCCAAAGAATGAAACAACGAACACTATTAATTCAAGAGTTTTGGACATGGTCAATGGCGAAATAACAACTAATGCAAGCTATGATATAGCCACACCAGTGGGAAATAGCAGGGCTAAAACTGAGATGTTGTACCCTCCTGAGTATATAAACACATTTAAGCTGCCAGGTTTCCCGCCGCATGACCTACAACTCAAGGTTGGATCACCAGTGATGCTTTTAATGAATGTTAACTTAGCAGGCGGTTTATGCAACGGGACACGCATGATAGTGACACAACTGATATCAAAGCTTATTGAAGTGCAAATCATCACATGCACAAGAGTTGGCGAGAAAGTTTTCATTCATAGGATACCGCTCATTCATAAAGATCCAAACCTCCCTTTTGTTTTCAAACGCACTCAATTCCCAATAAAGCTCTGTTACGCTATGACAATCAATAAAAGCCAAGGCCAATCTTTAAACAAAATTGGTGTTTACCTTCCCGAGCCAATATTTGGTCATGGGAAATTGTATGTGGCTCTCTCTAGAGCTACATCTGCTCATGGATTAAGAGTCCTTATCAAACAACAGGAAAACCAAAGACCAAATGTCACAAAAAATATCGTTTACAGAGATTTAAAAATAAAATAAAAGAGGCAGCTTTTGTTTTGCCACCACAGACATAACGATTAGTGTTTGCCTTTTTTTACAACAACCTTATTCCTTTGTTTGTTATTATATACACAATACCATCATAATTGCGTGTTACTATCTTTTACTTTTATAAAAGTATCGTGAAAGGATCTGCTCACAGGTAGATTTGCTGCCCGCCGATTTTATATGGCGTGTCTCATCATTTTAATGATACGATTCCTATTCCCTATATCATTGTTCATTTTCAATTGTTTATCTGCATCTGACTTTCTTTTGTTATCACTTACCAGCACAATGGAAGAAGCTCAGAATGCTCTGGTACAACATGCCTCTGAACAGAAAAGCCTTGAGATCAGTGCTTAACCAGAAATTGTAACGATTCGACAATTAAAGCCAACATCTCACAGCAAAGTGCTCAAAGCCAGGGTCTACAGAAAATAGACTTCAGTAACTTTTGGCAAAAAGGATGCAGCTGGAGTTTCTGGCAAAAAAAAAAGAAACGTGATTTTGCTGTATCCTGATAGATCAAGAGGTGTGTATTAGTTCAGGCAACACGCATAAAACATACTTGTAACATATTGGATTTCATAAACACATAACTACACAAATCAATAGGCGTATGAATTAGAGTTTTAGAGAGGGAAAGTGAGATGTTCTAGTGAGATAAAACACATGGAAGGTTAGATTACCAAATGAACATCCAACCCTCTCCCTTGTGGGGAGAGGGCTATTTATACAAATAATTACGCCCTCCTTCGGGCTGTGGATCTGGCATACAGTGGGTAAAGACCCGTCCTTCTTCCATGGTGTTACACTAAACTAATAACTAAGCTAATGACTAACTAATTCACTACTGAATAACGTAAATAACGATATGTCTACGAGGTAACATATGCTAGACTATAATTGGTGTGACCGACACTTCCTTATGGAATTTCCAATTCCTAACCCCATGATTTATATTTCGAATTCTAGCATTCTTTCTTTGTCTTCAGTCTTGAGCTCGTAGACTTTGAAGTTGCAAAGCTTTATCATCTTGTAGTAGTAGTGATTTCATGACTTGGAGTGATTCATAGATATGTGATCAGGAGCTTTGTTTGAGATCATCATAAACATTAAATCTCTACATCATCCATTCTGGTGTTGACATCATGTGATGTTGTGACATTGGACCGTCATGCTCACATTCTGGATCGTGATTTATTCTCATCAGAGTAGCGGAGGCTTTAGTTGATTCATGATATTTGTAGCAGCGTGGCAGAAGCATGGAGTGAAAAATATCAGAGTCGTTGATGCACTTATCATGATTTCTTTAGAAATGAATGTGTTGTGTGAGCATGCGGCTATGGATTGATCTCTCAATTATGATCAGCCGCAAACGTTGGGTGTACCTGCATACAACAGTTAGCAATAAAGTGCACGAAAGTGTCTTTGATCACTTTTGTTGAATTGAGGTACACGGCCCACGGTTCCCCGTTGATCAGTACAAGTACTGCCTGTGATCAGGTATGATTCCGAAGAATCTCCTTGACAGGGTTTCGCAGCTGCTCTAGCTGTCCTCAAACCTGAACGTCTCAAAGAAGACAACACAGAGTGAGTGAACCAGCGAATTGAGATTCACTGATTGATGAAAAGTGATTTGAAAAACAATCGTGTACTGCTTAATATAAAGTGTTTTGCAATACAACGAAGGTTTTAAGGAAAATCAATTATCAATCATAAACACCTTTTATTTTGAAATATTAATACACAGTCGATGTGCTAGTGAAAAGAATTTTAAGCACAACGACCGGTTTTTTCAAAGGTATCCGTCAATCTATTTCCTGGACCAAGGTTGATTCAGTATTGAATCGCCCCATTGTTTCTATCCAGTTGTCACAAGTTTGATATATTGGATAGATTTCACATGTTACCCACCAAGAGCTTGTTTGATGTTGGCTCTAGAAGGATTTCCATCTTCATCGTGAATATTTTACACATCACTCAGATGTTCTGGCAATACCGCAAGGATAATGCGTAGGACTCTTAAGATATAATCTCACTTTCCACATTGTGTGAAACAGTGAGTCTTCATTGATTGTGTCCTAGAGAGATTTATTGATGATCTCGTGGCTCTAGACTCAAAAGTGCACATTTGGTTCCTATGCCGGAGACTAGGGAAAGGGTCTCCTTCTTCAATATCAACAATCTCTAATAGAAAGTCGATAGATAATGTAGGTTCCCCGTGAGAATGAAACAAGCCCTTTTAAGAGGAACTTGAGTAGCTTGGGAAGTTTAGTGCAGTGCGTCACTGGGTCCATGACGTCTTGTCTTCAATACCGGTATTACCTTAGTAACCACCAGTAGCATATGTATTGAACCCGGTTTCTGCCCTAAGGTTGAACTAGTGGAGGGCTATTTCTTTTCACCCTTTTCACATTAAATTCTTTTTCATTCTTCAACCCCTTCAGTGCTTACCGAGACTTCATAGCTAGAACCTTGTTGGGTTTATTCCAGTTCTAGCTCTATCTCAGTCCGCACTATTCCCATTTCTCACTTTTCTTCTTTTTTCATCATACCTAAGGACTTCTACACTATCTAGTGGATTGTCCCTGGGTAGATCCCTCCGGCTCTGGCGGGATCGTGGGAACGAATACCTAACCTAACCATCCTTATATCTCCATGCATAAAATAAATTTGGTCGGTCTTTTTGGTATTGTTCTTCTGCCATTGAAACCATTTGAAAACCGTTTGGATAATCAATCCAGGTACTTGTGATCTATGATCAAAGCATTTTGTACCTGAATTGTTTTTGTTATTTCAGAAAAAGCTCCCCCTCAACATGTGCATCGTATGTTTGAAATCGTTTTGGCACATGGAGGCAAGAGGATTTGAAAATCTTCAGATTGAGAATTAAGAATTCACTTCTTTGATCAACATTTTCTAAAAATATCGACATCACTTTCCCGATCAAAATTAGTATTTTAAATACTTTGTTAAAGATATTTTTGGGAAACGATGTGGTTTTCTAAAAGTTGCTCCCCCTTGATTTGAAGAATTTAGATACATTATAGAGCTTGTAGGGGGAATATGAAACATAATTCACGATCGATGAATCCACTAAAACCTTTTGAAGTACTCCCCCTCAATGTGTGCTTCGATACACGAAAAGGTTTAGCACATATGAGGAAAGATGCCAATATATTGAGTCTTGAAGATCACATTTTATCAGATTGCATATTTATATCACATTTTCTCCCCCGATCAAAAATTTCAAATCTTTTGAGATTTTGGATCTCAAGTGATTTAAATATGTAAGAAAAATTTTGTTGGAGAAAAATGTGTCTGGTTTTATTTGATCTGAAACAAAACACTCCTAAATTCCATTTTCAGAACACAAGGGAAAACTACAAGCCATAACCTATCACTACTATATACATTAAATATGTTGTTCATAATACATTCACCACATTACACATAATATATAAACACAACATAGCTACAAAAGAAAGATGTCTTCATTCTGTTCTTTGAAGTAGCTTGTAGTGTCCTTCCCGAATTCTCCCACCCACAAAACTTTCAAGGCTGCGGAAGATCTTTCTTGTCTTAAGTCTTCGTTCGATAGCAGCAATGAACTCTTCACACCTCTTCACATTATGTTCAGTCCAGAAGCTTGTGTTGTTTCCTGGTCACATCTTGAGCTTGAACTCTTTTACCCTTGAATTTAATTCTTCTTCAATCATTTTAAGTGTACCATCACTGAACTTGTAAAGCTCAAACAATCTCATCAGCATTCTCGACCCATACCTATCTGTAAAGATAACCGCTCTTGGTGAATCAATCACTGTGTAGTCGCGTTTGAATTCATCCCCTGAAGCTTCCCATTGAGGTCTGGTGAGATTGACCTGAGTCTGGTAGCTTTCCATTCCTAGTTGAAAATCACCTACTCTTTGTCGAATTACAAGCCCCCATATCCAAAGATTGACAGTAGCAGAGAGGGATTTCTTCTCACGAATGGGCAGATGGTCAAGATGCCCTTGGAGGTTCAAAAGATACAGGTCTTCAAATTCACTCGGGAATAAGTGCTTGAAGTCATTTTCTTCTATAACATGGTCTTTTAAGTCAGCTCTTCTCAGGAAGATCTTCTTCAGATAGTCATAGCCATACATTGGGAAAATTTCTACACTGACCACACTTAGGATTCGCAGCTTGGATCGAACTGATTTGCGCCTCTTTTCAGCACCATGTCTTTCAATGTAGAATTTTTTCTTTTTGAACCACCAATGAGATATGCCGTATGAGGCAGCAATGTCATATACTTGTTCTTTGTCTATCCAGAAGTGATCAGGTACCATCTGCTCAAGACCTGGATCTGTGTAGGTAGCTGCTTTCATCTTGGAAATGGATAGAGCTGGTCTTCTTCCTTCAGTTCCAGCACGTTGGTAATCCAGGTCTCGATTGAAGAAGAACTCATCTTGAATAGTCTTCTGTCCAGGTTCACCGCCAAGTAGAAGAGGATTGTTGATATTAAAATGACTGATGTTCTCATCAACTTGATCACTCAACATCTTGTGGCATTCTTCCATCTGGTATTGAAGATGACCGGCATCAGAGTGGAAGACTTTGACAATTTCAAATGTTGGTCCTTCAAGGTCTTTAGGAGTGACTGACGAGATTCCCTTATTATCACAAAACCATTTAATGAAGCTTCCCATATCCCCTGTGATGTGTAGGAGAGAGTCTTCTGTAGGGGCTTCATAGTTGGTTGTAATGGTAGTTGCCCAATTGCTGTTAAGGATTATCAAGTCAGACTCAGGAATGGACCATGAAGGTTCAGGAGTTTGAGGTCTTTCTTTGGTAAGCCAGCTTTGAGACATGTCCTTTGATGGTGCAGCTCTGGATGTTTTGATGCGTTTGCCCTCAATATAAGCGTCCCACCAATCTTCATCTTCAGTAAATTTAGGAATATGCTTGGTGGAAGCGTCATCATCTTCTGATTCTGACTCTGGCATGACACACGATTCTTCATTTAGCATTTGATCTTCTGGGATAGTTGAGAAGGTGGGTGTAAACCGGGAATCAAAGGTTGTCCATGCAGTAGAGGTCTTTTGAGACCCTTGACCGCCTGTTGAGCCAGTATGTTTAGAAGATTCTGGTGGAGGTGTTGGAGGATTTGTCTTATGAGTTGTGTCAGTGCCAGTAGATCCACCAGTTCCAGATGTCCCAGCTCCACCAGTTAGAGGAGGAGGAGGAGGAGGAGGAGGTGGTTGATTAGGAATTCTGGAAAATGATTCCCTCAACATAGTCTTCCTTTTCTTCTTTCCCTCCCGTTCATGAATATCTTCCAGAAACTGCAAGTGATCATCATGCTTGATCGATTCCTCAAGAGCTTCATACAGTTTCTTATGGACTTCGTCCCTGTATTCACCCGTGTCAAACATCCTATCAGAGAGGACATATCTCATGTCAGAGGTGGGTAGATCCTTGAACCTCTGATGTAGTGGAGCCTTCAACGCCCATTCTACTGCATCCTTAATCTCTGCTTCAATGACATTCATAACTTCGCTATCAAGATTGAACTTCTCCAGCTTGGATAACCGGCGATCAAGGATATTGATAGATTTAGGCAGGTACTTCTCAAGAGCTTCAAAATGTTTCATGGCCTCTTCGAGCAATTGCTCAGTTGTTTTGATCAGAGGTGGTGAAGCCGGTGGCATGACAGAGTCACTAACAGTAACAATAGGTGGTGGAACTGAAGGAGGTTCGGGTGGTGGAAGTGTAGTTATCTGAGCAGGAGGAGATGATGGAAGCGCAATTGATGGAGTAGTAGATGATGGAGTGACCATTGGTGCTGACATTAGAGGAATGGTTGATGTGTCTTGCTGAATGGTGACTGAGAACATAGACTGAACTTCTTCCTTTTCATCGTTTTGCTTGTCAGACTCGATGTCTGAGGGTCTTTCCTTAAGGAATTGATCACCAAAGGTAAAGTCAGGCTCAAAATTCTTTAGTGATGCCAGAGATCCTGTGGATATGTTTGATTCTTCCAGGCGCACGGGTTCCTCAGATATTGGCTCACGAATCTCCTGTGTACCTTCCAGCAGTTCATTACCCTCAACTTCTGTAATTTGTCTGTTGGTGTCCATTTGTTCAATCTCTGCTTCAAGCACTGGAACTGTTTCAGTAGAAGGTGCAGATTGCTGACTTTCTGATTGAGTGTCACTAGAGGCAAGTGTGTCTTCCTGTGTATCAGACACATCCTTTTCCATCCCAGTTGGTTCTTGAGCCGAATATGATTCAATGATTCTTTTCTTCAGCTCAAATCGTGTCGTCGTTCTCGGAGTCAGAGAGGAAATGGTCAACAACATCTGAGCTGCCTGTTCAACATCTTCTCCTGCAATTCCCTTGCCTTTACCCTGTGCAACGGGAGTGGTTTGGCGTGGTGCTGACTCGGGTTCACGTAACACTACCCTTCTTTGTGGTTGTTTTTGAGGCATGTTAAGACTTTCCAGGCTCTGTTGGATTCCTTGATGCAGTGCCGTGTCGTCTTCATCCATTAATCTCATCTCTCTCCCAGGAACCTTGGACCCTTTATCTTTTCCCTTTCCAGCGTCCCTCCTTCTCTTTTTTTGCTTTGGAGAGGGAGAGTCAGCAGATACTGAACTGTCGAGTCTCTTCTTTCTCTTGGGAAGACTTGTGTAGGTAGAATCTGATTGTTTGGATTTGGGTTGTGTGGGAGTAGGATTTGGTATGTCATCATCGGTTGTGCCAGAAACCCTCTTCATGTATTTCTTAAAGTAGTCGGCTCTCTTAATTCTTTCAGTAAGAAGAGCTTCAGGGATTGGCATTCCAAAGACTTCTTTGTTCTGTCCTTTGGTAACATATTTTAAGTTGCCAAGGACGAATTCATCACCGGCCTCATGGAGAGCTGACTCACTTCTGGGAGTAAACAGATAAGTTCGCTGCAAATGCTGGATGATGAGCTTAGAAAACCTAATGCTCGGAATCACTATCTTGCCTAGGCTTTTCCTTCCTTTGACTTTATTCAGAGAATTTTGTCTATCGGTGATGAAAGTGTCCAATGACAGGGAGAATTCTTCCCAGATACGTCCGCAAAATCAATATTTTTCTTTTTAACCAACCCCCACAGAATTTGCAGAATAGGAGCTCTTACTCTGTCTGTCCCTGACGTTTTACCAGTCAAGCATAGTTTGAGAATCGTTACAATTGTTCTCCATGGTTGATGCACTTTAGTGTTGATGAGTGCTGAGACCTTCGTTAATTTTTCAGCATATCCCAATTCATCAACAAACTCCACTAGTTCATCAATAGTTGGTGGAGCAATGAATGGATTTGTGGGGTCTCTTGGAATGATATGAAGAGCCTCCCTGAGCGTTTCAACTGTGATGACATACCACTTGTCTTCAAGTTTACACGAGTATGTAGCAGAGACCTTGTCCCATGTCACCATATTCCAGAATTGTTGAATGTAGATAGAAGGAATTGTGCAACGTATGGTTAAGGCACCAAAGAAGTTGGTGTTCTTCAAAATCTCAATAGCCATTCGGTAGATTGGATTAGGTTGATTTCTATCCACATCCACATAACAGTTGCTCTTCGCTATTGCCACCCATTTCTCAAATGGAAGAATTTCGTCATCAGTAGTAACAATGGTTGGCACAGTGGTAGCAACGTTTTCAGAGGAAGTGATGTCTGCCATTGAAGTCTGGAGAGTACACATACACCAACAATCATATCCGGAAAGTATGTTAGGTTAGACAATGCTATTAGATAGACCAAATAATCACTTCATAACATAGACTATGAGAAAGTGATAGAGGCATACGAAGACATATGCATACATCAGAAAGCAAGTTATGAGTACGGCAGAGACATACAAGGCACAACATATAATGACCCGGATTTGAATGATATATAGATTAAGTTGTAAGGAAACATCTATAATATTAACAAGTTGCATAGGACAAGTAGTAAGTTAATCCAGCTAGTCATATGGACAACTCGCATGTTACAACTCGCATGGGACTTATAGCACATAATAACTTGCACACCTTAACATGCATAGGACAACTCGCATACCTTAAGTAGCTAAGGACAACTCGCATATTGAGTTTCAAAGGGGTAACTCGCATTACATGAAAACTCGCAATAATAGAGTTAGACCTGACAACTCGCATACGTCAACTCGCTTTGGTCAAAGATCTGATCAACTCGCATACCATAACTCGCTTTGCTCACAGTGTAAACTAACTCGCATACGTCAATACGTATGAGACACGTCACATAAGGTAACTCGCATCCATTAATGAGCAAGAGACAACTCGCATACAAGAATAACAAGTGCAACTCGCATACAAGCAACCAAGGACAAATCGCATTCAATAATAACATATGTAACATGCATATAAGCAACTAAGGGCAACTCACACACAAGAATAACATTTGTAACTCGCATAAAAGCAACCAAGGACAACTCACATATAAGAATATATAACGAGAGTCCCTGATCAACACGCTCATTCACACAAGACAATCCACAGATAATAACCTATCATTCAATCAAAATCAAATACATCGATCTAAACCCAACAAACACCACACCACCTAAATCCATAATACGTGTTTATAATCAACATCAGATCATGATAATGAATCCTCAACACATCCAATATCTAATGTCAGTATCGATTACACATAACAGTAAATAAATTAAGGGATTCAAACCTAACTTACAGTTATAAGATGAGAGGATCACAGATGAGGGTATCTGCAAGATAAGTAAGGTTTAGATGAATGCTGTATAAAATATTTATAACAGAATTATGTAAAGCAAGGTCAATTGTCCTACCACACGAATACGCAAGGGCAACTCGCTTCGAAGAAAGAATTGAGAGAGAAAGGTGTGAGAGTGTTTGACCAGTGAGACAAGTGATTTGACCTAGTGTCAACACACTTTACATCAATCAAGGTATAACTTTTAGGGTTTGTCACATTAAGTCCCTATACTTGTAAACTCGCATGTTTAGACAGGTAGGACAACTCGCATGCATCAAGATATTTTAACAACTCGCATAACCAAACATTTCATAGCAACTCGCTTAAGACATGTTAATTAACGTCCCTATTCTTTCAACTCGCATGTTAAGACATGTGAGACAACTCGCATGCATTAAGAGATTTAACAACTCGCATAAACAAACACTTCACTCGCATATCAGGAAAGACTTGACAACTCGCATACATGAAATCAAAAGACTATCACATATAAGAACATGATCATGCAAATTAAGTCACACCAAGTAACATGCAAAGACTAACCAGAGTACTGAGGTCACATAAACCATACCATACCCCAACATTAATAAATACACAAGCAAGACAAATGATACTAATTCTCCCCCTCAATCAATGATACGGATGAGATTGAGTGATCATTGATTGAATCAATCCCTTGCTGGGTGAGAGGTCTAGCAGGACAGGATATAAGGAGGGTAGAGTATCTGTTCGAACTTCATCTAAAGGCCCGTGTCATTGTTGAATGACATTTCTAGGACCGTAGATGTTATCGATAACAAATGATAAATTATTATTATTATTATTATTATTATTATTATTATTATTATTATTATTATTATTATTATTATTATTATTATTATTATTATTATTATTATTATTATTATTATTATTATTATTATTATTATTATTATTATTATTATATTTTTTTTTTTATTATTTTTTTATTATAAAACAGCACTTTATTAAAAACTCATAGGATTTACAAGAAATTGGTAGGGAGCCGAGAAACCAACTGGGCCCCCACACCTCTAGCTATAGCAAAGCTAATCCTACTAAAAATATGATCAGCAACACGTGCACCAATCTCCTGCACGTTCTGAGCAGAAATGATCAGAAGTCACAGTACATGCAAATCAACTTTGACAAGCAGCACTTCCATGGTGATTTGTCTTCAATTCAATTGAAAACCAGGTCATGATGTTCATGATAGAATTGAGCATTGTACCTGAAAAGGACTGAGGAAAATTTGCACTAGTACCACATGTAGCATTGCCAATAGATGGGTTAGTGATAGTTGTATCCTCAACTTTGGATGTTATACAGTCAGGCCTTGGAGTGTCATTAAGTCCAACATTCTTGAAGATTTTACCAGTGGGCATCCACTTAAGACAAGATCTAGGTGTGTAATTCCGTATGGATCCTGTGATCTTAAATACTCTACCAGTGGGCATCCATTTAAGACAACAACTAACATAGTTAGATCCTTTAGTTACAGAAGAGTATGTAGCTATTTCTCTATTCTTAATGTTGGATTTTTTGCAATAAGTTGGCTTCTTAGGGAAGTGGTCAGTCACCTGATGCTTCTTATGTGAATTAGATGATCTCCTTGCATTCCTGATCTTAGGGTATTGAGCATTAGACTGAGAGGGCTTTAGTGAGACGACTGATTTTGGCAAAACTGTGTTCTCATCGACTTGGGGAGCTAACCTAGACTTGAATGGTTTAATTCTTTCTGACCGAAATGCATTGGGTTGTTTAACAACAGATCGTTTATTACCCCTTAGTGAATCTAGTTTCTCCAAGGTAGATGATTTGGCAAACTTAGTGTTCCCACTATTCCTAGTAATTTTTCTAAGCTCATTTTTTAAAGCAACTATGGTAAGGCTCTTGTTCCGAAGATTAGTTTTGAGGGCATCAACATCATCCAACAAGGAATTAGTTTGATCTACAAATTTGGTCTTAACATCTAATTGATATTTCCTTAAAGACTCATTTTCCCTTAACAACTTGGCCACACATAATGCCAATTCATCATTCCTAGATTTTACCTCATTACTAACTTCATTGTTAAGATTATTTACCCTCACATTAGTATTCATATGTAGGTCTGAGATTTGTTTTTTCAGATTACATATGGTTGAGTCATTGTCTTGAAGCTGAGTTTTTAACTGGTTAATTTCGAAAAATTCTCGAAATTCAGGGAATTCCGAATTTATGCAAGCTTTTGTTGCACGAAAACTTTCTTACTTTTGTTGTATTGCAATTTATAAAGAAATGCAATGTTTTTCAAGTATCGAGTATTTGTTTGAAAGTTCTTCGAAAAGGTTCTTATCAACCTTATGACTCACGATATGTTTATTCATTGACTCAGTCTCAGCTGCAGGACTTGTACTAACGATATGTTCTGTAAGATCATTAGTTTGCACAGAATTAAGCACAACTGAATTATCAATGGGTGTTCGATAAGGTTTTAAAATGTACCTTTTTGAGGGGTCGTTTAAGCCCTTATTTGATCACTTTTGTATCCGTTATTACTTAATATCGTTCCTTTTCACTTTTTAGGTATCTTGAAGGCAAAATGCTGGAATGACACTTATTCGGACGAAAAGGCGCGAATATACGAAGAAAATGGCCAAAGTCAAGAATCGAGACACTCAGGCTGCTGGAACTGAAGGGGACGGCATCAGGTGTTATTTGCGACGCCGTCGCATCACTTTTGTGACGGCTCAGTAGCCAAATTGCTTATTTACAAGTGACGGTGTCAGGCTTTAAAAGAGTAGGTTGTCGCAACTCAGACGGCCTAGATTTGATCCAGACGACGTCAGAGACTGAAGGGGACGACGTCACAAGCATAAGGTGACGCCGTCGCAAGACTAACGTGGCCAAGACGAAACCCTAATGACGGCGACCCGACGAATTCACAAATCAAAGGGTGACGCCGTCGCATATGTAATCTTATATATAGAATCCGAATTTTTTAGTTTTCAGTGTGTAGTCTTTTGGAGTAAAAACCTAAACTGAACCAAGGCTGTCTTGTACAGTATTTTAGGGTTCCAAACCCTATCTTACATCAAGATAAGTGTTTTACTTCAATAATTTAATTATGTCTTCAATTACTTGTGTGTATGCTTGCATGTTCCCCATGTCCGGCTAATTTACTTGTGTGTTTGCTTAGGGAATATGAAACTTAATTATTGAATATTGATTGGTTGTCTCTTATCTTAATTGTTAATGATCTAGTAATGCGATAGGTCATCCGTTGTGTAGTTAATGCTTGATTAATCTTTGTGAAAATTAGTTTATAACACCTAGAGTTGTTGTAGGCTAAACCATCCGAAGAGTACCTTAGAGTTAAAGTTTATAAATCCTAGAGACTTTGTAGGCGATAACCTTTGGTAGTTTCAAAGAGTTAGGGATAAACGCATACCCTACGACCTTAGACACACAACGCGATTAAGAATAAGGACGTGACAATTCAACCATCAATAGGAGATAATTAAGGAGTAATAAAACCTAAGTAAACACATCTTTAAACCATCATACGAGCATACAATAATTAGACATAGACTACCCTCACCTTAGTAAATTAGATAAGTAGAGTAATCGGTAGAAATACCAACCCCCAAATCCAAACCCCGAGATTCGTACCTTTCCATTTCCTAAAAACATAAAAAGATAAAAAATAATCTTCCTCAACCCCAACCTTAGCGTAGTAACTTCTCACTTGCATTCCTATTCCCCTAGAGAACGATATCAATTCCCGTGGCTTACCGTAATACTACACTACAACGATTAGGTTCACTGCCTAGGGTGTTGAAAAACTTGCTCGACGAAAAGGAAGTTCCTTTGACCCCGAACGACGCGTGTAGCGTTATCAATGTTACCGAAGGTTTAGCACTTGATGAAGATTCTCCATTCAACGTATGTTCGTTCAACATTTCCCACTCTGCATCCTTCATTGGAGAGACAAAAGTTTCTGAACTGCTGGTTGCTTCCATTGTTGATGTGTCTGTATTTCTGGCTTCAACACTACCTGGTAGATTATCCAACTCTCCACACTTCTCCATTGATTGTATCCCATGTTCATTCACGTGATCACTGTTATGGACTTCTTTAATGTACTTCTCCACATTGTCCATAAGATTGGTGAGTGTGTCACTGAACTCATGGAGTTCCATTCCAGTATGTTTTTTGAAAGAAATTCCAATCAAATGTTGATCGTAATCGGCTGAATATTCCTCGCTGATGAATGGCTGAAATTGTTTGTAGATTACATGAAGAGCATCACTGGAACTATCCTTTTGGACCTTTTTATTACTAAGTTGTAACTTCAATTTTTCTAAGTTCAACAATGTGGTTCTAGTCAATGTAGATAAGTCCTAACGGACGAGAGCATTACATGTTCGATCCATTATCCTGGATAACAGATGTATGATGTGAGAGTGAAGTAGCTGATAGGGCTCAATGCTGCATTCTGATTGCATGGAATTTTGTAGGAATACCTGGTGTAGTTCTATAGGATTGGATTCAGAGTGTGAAGAGTTTTGATTATCATTTGGTGAGTCACTCATGATTGGGCCTTCAGAGTAGTAAATACCTTCTTTGTTGTCCACTGAATGATATAGTTTGAGCACATTGGAGATTAATGGATCAGTGATGTAAGCCATGATGTAAATGTCTAATGACAAGACTCAAGATTACTCACACCCAGGACAACTTGCATAAAGTACAACTAGCTTAATGCTCAACTTACATACTGCTCAACTCGCTTCAATACAACTCGCTTAGTTTAATGCTCAAATCGCTTCAACATTAACTCGCTTAAGGCACAACTCACTTTCTAGACAACTCGCATAAGCAGACACCTCGCTTAATAGTCAAGTCGCATAAAACTCAACTCGCATAATACAACTCGCTTCAAAAAGCAATAGAATCAACTCACAGTGTGGGCAACTCGCTTAACAGATCATGTTAGGAATTAGAAAATTCAGTCGTTAAAGAGTCGGTCACCTCAAGTATATGTATCCGATAGAAAGCTCGTAGTCGTAGTCGAGTTATGTTAGTAAGTAGTTTGTTAAGTAACACCGTGGAGGACGGACGGGTCTTTACCCACTGTATGCCTGATCCACAGCCCGTAGGTGGCGTTTATTTGTAAGACACTATAAATACCCTCTACCTCCCAAGGTAGAGGGTTGGAGCTTCAATACCATTTTTCTTTGTTTCACATAGTTCCCAACTCTCTTCCCTTTCTCTCTCTAGAACTTTCTCTCTCTAAACATCTTGAACGCTACTTGTGATTATGGTTTAATGTGTTTGTGAAATCCTATATCCTACAATTGGTATCAAGAGCCATGGTTTGATTATCTCTCTTACATATCCTTGGAATCATTGTAAGTGATTGGGTTTTAATTTGGTAAGCTTGAATCACTGTGGTTGAGCTTGTTTTGGATTGAAAAGTGTGTTTTTGAAGTTTTTCTTGCTAGCGACTTGGTTCTCGTAGTGTTTTTCATCGTAGCGACTTGCTTTAGTAAAAGGTAGCGAGTTGTAGTGTTAATTGTTAGCGATTTGGTCCTAGCGACTTGTTTATTGAGACAAGCCGACAAACAGTACAACTTAGTAGATTCTCCACTACGGCTAGCGACTTGGTGAAGTTAGCGACTTGCTTTCAATTTTGTTAGCGACTTGTACTTAGCATTCTTAGCGACTTGGTGCTAGCGACTTGGACCTTAGCGAGTTGATCTTTAGCGACTTGACTGTGTAGCGACTTGGTGCTTTAGCGACTTGTGTCCATCGACTTGGGTCTTAGCGACTTGGTCTTAGTGACTTGGTTCACAGGAAATTGAGATCTTAGCGAGTTGCTACTTAGCGACTTGGTGCTTAGCGACTTGGTTCAAGAATTCTTAGCGACTTGGTTGACTTTTTGTTTGTAATACGGTTTTCTCTTGATTTAGTAAAATCCCGTGAAAGAATCTATTTTCCGGTTTAATCATAGAGTTATAAAATCCTGTATAATCTGTTAACATGTCTACCAATGTACCTACAATTATCTCCACTGTTGCTGAGGATGTTCAAGCAGCTGGTTCAGATACTCGTCCACCTATGCTTGACATAACTGACTACGACTCTTGGGCTCAACGAATCAGATTGTACTGTCTTGGAAAGGAAAATGGAGTCAACATTCTCAGATCCATTGATGAAGGACCTTATTAGATTGAGACTACAAGAGACTTAAATGATACAGCTGCAGATGGAACAATGATCTATGGAATAGACAGACCAAAGATGTATGATGAGCTCAATGATAAGGAGAAAAAGAGATTCGATGATGATATCAGGGCTTCTAACATTATACTTCAGGGTCTTCCAAAAGATATCTACAAGCTTATCAATCACAACACTGAAGCCAAGGCAGTTTGGGATAATGTCAAGATGCTTCTCTCAGGTTCTGAAATAACCAAGGAAGACAGAGAATCAAAACTGTATGATGAGTTTGAGCACTTCAAGATGAAACTAGATGAGAGTGTCTATGAGTACTACGTGAGATTCCATAAGCTTGTGAATGACATGAGGAACATCAAAATGACCATGGCAAACATTCAGCTGAACTCAAAGTTTGTGAACAACATGAATCCCGAATGGCACAAGTTTGTCACCTCTGTGAAGCTAACCAAAGGATTGAAGAATACAAACTATGAGCAGCTGTATGCCTTCCTTCTTCAGAATGAAAGACATGCCATGTTTGAAAAAAGGATTCTTGATCAGTTCAAAACCAACCAGGGAGTAACAAGCTCATCAAATGATTCAACAGATTTTTACACAAATGTTGGAATTACCACCAAAGCTTCTCAAGTCATACCCATGGGTAATGGTAATTACAAGCTCATCCCTGATCCAACATATAAGCCTCCTGACCCAAACACATTCATGGAAAACCTCATCAATCAACTGTCTCTCATGGTTAGTCAAAACATGAACTCTCTCCCACACACCAACAATAACCTCAGAACAACATCCAATTCACACAATCAAGCTACTGTCAGAGATGGGAAGGTTATGGTGCAACCAGTTCAAGAAAGGCAGTATGAACAGGGAAGAGGTGGAGTTGGTAGAGGATATGTGGCAAATCAGAATCGTGGAAGGAATCCAAATCAGGGTCAAGCTAAGCCAATTAAGTGCTACAAATGTGGTGGTGATGGACACATAGCAAGGAACTGCACTTCTCCAAAACGCCCTCAAAATGCAGAGTACTTCAAAGATAAGATGTTACTTGTGCAAGCTTAGGATAATGGAGCTGTGTTGGATGAAGAGGAGCTGTTGTTTCTTGCTGAGGGCAATGCAAAGACATATGATGCAGATGTGGATGAGCAACCAATTCAGGAGATAGGTCATAATCATCAGAATGCCTTTCAAGTTGCAGACTGTGATGCATACGACTCTGACATCGATGATGAACCTACTGCACAGACAATCTTCATGGCAAGCATTTCTCCAATGGTCTCTCCAAAGGTCTCATCATCACAACAAGCTGGTCCTTCCAAAGAATCAATCATCTCAGAGGTATTAAAACTATATGATGATGTTGATGAGCAAAAGATGCATAATAAAGTACAATCTCTTGAAACTTATGAATCAGATATTGATGATGATAATAGCAATATTGTCCCATATGATCAATATGTGAAGCAAAGTGAAAGTGAGATTGTACCAAGTAATGCATCTTCCGTAGTCAATGATGACGATGCTTTTGACGAATACACTGCCTGTGCCCCTGATGATTCTGTTATTTCTGAACTAAATGCCTATAAAGAACAAGTTGCTATTTATGAACAGCGTGCTAAGTTTGAGTTAACCACCCGTGAGCAGGAAATGGATGACCAAATGCGTACAATTATTAGAAAAAGTAATTTTAGAGAAGAAGTATTAAAACAAGAGTTAAGCTCCTTACAAGAAAAGCTTTCTAAAACTGCTAAGCAAAAACAAGAACTTCAAGAAAATGTTAAAATGCTTAAGCAAAAATTCAATACTAAGGAATCAAAACTTTTGAATGATTTTTCCAATTTAAAAACTTTGAAAAACAAGCTTGAAAATAAGTTGTACGTACAAGGGAACACCATTCAGACTGCTCACATGATCACTAAGCATAAAGTTCTCAGGGATAAGCATAGTACCCCTATTATAAAGGAATCCAACCCTAAGTATGGTAAGAAAGCAAAAACTGCTCAAAATGTAATCTATGATGGCAATGAGATTCTTAAACCTAGACAGAAACCTAGTTGCATTGAGTGCACTGAGGAAGATAGAAAATTAGATGATGCATCTAGGGAGAAAATGGATAGGAAGCTTAACGATCATGCGTGTAAAGAGAATAACATAACGATCAAACCCCATGATTACACTAATGAAAATTGGATATCCTTAAACAAGTTTAAGCCTCAGACCCTATTAACCCCTGAACAAGTGTTCTGGAAAAAGGATATGGATATGCAAAAAGCTGAAAATCTTGTTGAAAAGAATCCCCCTAGTAGGAAATTGCCTCATGCAACTGTGTATCCTCCTAATACACCAATGCATTTAGTTCCTAGATCCATTGCCACTAATAGCAAAACATTTATCAACCTGTATGTTGTTTATCAGCTGTTTGTTGATGTTGAGAAAACGTGTAAGAAGAGAATCACACCTACAGGGATAACTGAGGGGGAAAGGGGTTTTGAGCAAACTAAAGAATGTTATTTAACTGAGGTCATGCCTTTCTTCAAACAATTAAAAGGTCAATTTGAGAGTCTTCAAAAAGGGATAAATTCAGATATTAAAGAAATGGAAAAGGAATTTGATGCAATGATAGTTGAAGTCAATGATTATGAACAGGAACTCAAATATAATGAATTTGAAAGGAAGAACTTGCACATCTTAAATGAGAATTTGATTTCGAGTTGTGTTGCTCAAGATGTGTTTTATACTGTTACTAAGCACTCTATTACTGCTTCTCGATTTCATGAATTATCTATTGCATTGAAAGTTTCCCATGATCGTGTCATTGAGCTTGAAAACAAAAACTCAGAACTAACTAAGAAAATTGATTAGGATGATCACGATAATTTGGTAAAACATATTTCTAAACTAGAAGTTGAACATTTTGATTTACAACTAAAATATCAACATCTTAAAGAAAGTGTCAAAACATCAAATATCAAGACATCCTTAGATGTTCCAGAGTTTGATGCAGTTTTTTAGATAAACAAACGTGACGAACAGATTCAAGCTCATTGTAACACGATCAGAAAGTTGAAAGCCCAAATCTCTCAATTAAAGGGTGAAAATAACAATGTGACTGGCTCTCAAATGCCTCCTCCATTAGATTCTCAGTATTCTCAAACTTTTCATCTTCAAAACTTAGTTAATGCTTTACAAAGGGAAAACGAGAGTTTTCTAGAAGAAAATGAAAAAGTTAAACGACACTTTAAAGAGTTATATGATTCAATGAAAGTCACTCGTGACAAAAACAACGAAAAAATAACGTCTTTACAAAAAGAAATTGAGAATCTGAGGAGTCAGGAAAAAGGGAAACTGCCACTTGTTTTTAATGAGAATGTTTCATCAAAGTCATCCTCAGACTGCAAATATACTGTGACTGTTAAATACATTCCTCCTCATCTTAGGAATAATGAACCTGTGTTTCACAACTATTGTGATCACCTTAAGGATAGTCTAGAATGTCTCCGTGAGATTGTGGAAGAGGATTTTATAAATAAGCCTCTTGACAGTGAAATTAGGTTTGCTTGCATTCAAGCCAAACGATCTCAAGAGCTGCTAGAATGTTTAATAGCAACATGTCCTAAACCCTTAGGTGCAAAAGGAAAAGCTGTGATGCCTTTTTCTATGCCTAGTGCCAAGCATACAAACCATTCTATGCCCAGTTTTAAGAAAGTGAACACTAATGTGCCTTCAAGTAGTTCAGATCCCTGCACTTCTAGTTCAGGAATGCAAAAAGTAGCAAAACCAACTAATGTTCTAATTCTCTTTACAGGAGTAAGAAGTGACACCAAAGCAAGCGGGTCAAAGCCTCAAGGCAACACAAAGAATGATAGGATCTTGCATGCTAGGAATGTTCAGTGGAAGAAAGTAGAAGATCACCTTAGGGAGAATTTGAATAAGACGAATCATGTTGATTCTAGTGTTAGCACTAAGCGTACTGTAATTAATGCGAATTCTGCTACTTTTGGCAAAACATGTAATGATGATTGCGTGGTTTCGGTTACTAATCTTGAATGTGGTGTGAATGATTTTTCTAATGTTGTTAAATGCCCCGCTAAAATTTTTAATGTTAAAATTCAAGCTAAAAAGGCAAAAAGGCAAAGGCGAAAGAAAGTTAGAAAACAGTGGAAACCCACAGGAAGGAAATTTAGTAATATAGGCTATCAATGGATACCTACTGGCCATAAGATTAATGAGCTGTGCCCTAAAATTGCTAAGTCAATGCCCACTAGAAAATGAATGCCTACTGGTAGAACTATTCCCTTAAGAAGTGAACACACTTTGAATAGGTCAAATACGGACACTAGCACTGCATTTATTTCTGATGATTCCATTGCTTCTACTTCTGATGTGGGTGTTCCAATCACTGCTACTAATCAAATGGAACCCATTCTTGCATGTGGATCCCAATTATCCAGTTATCCATTCTTGTCTGTGTTCAACTGCAGATCGTTCAAATCGTTCTGTGGTACCTGGACTCAGGCTGTTCCAAGCATATGACTGGAGACCGGTCACGGCTCATGAACTTCGTGAGTAAATTCATCGGAATTGTGAGATTCGAAAACGATCATTTTGGTGCTATTATGGGTTATGGAGATTACGTGGTTGGAGACAGTGTGATCTCCAGGGTATATTATGTTGAAGGTCTTGGACATAATCTATTTTCTGTCGGACAATTTTGTGACTCAGATTCAGAAGTGGCCTTCAGTAAACATACTTGCTTTGTTAGAGAACTTGATGGTGTGGAACTTCTCAGAGGAACTCGTGGTTCAAAGCTATACACCATCTCTATCGAAGATATGATGAAATCTTCACCCATCTGCTTACTGTCAAAAGCGTCCAAAACTAAGTCATGGCTATGGCACCGTCGTCTCAATCACTTGAACTTTGGTACCATAAACAATCTTTCCAGAAAGGACTTAGTTGTAGGTTTACCTAGACTAAAGTATGAAAAGGATCATCTTTGTTCAGCATGCCAATTGGGAAAAAAGCAAGAAGTATGCCCACAAACCCAAACCTACAAACTCAGTTACATAAGTTCTTCATACAATTCACATGGATTTATGTGGACCCATGAGAGTGCAGAATATCTTTGGGAAGAAATATGTGTTAGTTTTGGTTGATGATTACTCTCGATTCACCTGGGTTAAGTTCTTAAGGACAAAGGATGAAACTCCAGATATCATCATCAAACTTATCAAACAGCTGCAGGTTCGACTTAACAAAACTGTCAGAATCATCCGAACAGACAGTGGAACTGAGTTTGTTAATAAACAACTTAGTGAGTTTTATGAAAGTGTTGGAATCAGTCATCAAAGAAGTGTTCCACGAACTCCTCAACAGAACGGTGTAGTTGAAAGACGAAATCGAACTCTTGTGGAAGCCGCAAGAACAATGCTGATTTACTCAAAGGTTCCAATGTTTCTCTGGGCGGAAGCCATTGCCACTGCATGCTACACTCAAAATCGGTCCCTAATTCACACTGCTCATGAAAAAACTCCATATGAACTTGTCCACAATAGAAAACCTAATATCTCATTCCTTCGTGTGTTTGGTGCATTGTGTTCTCCAAATAATGAGGGCCAAGACTTAGGCAAACTTAAAGCTAAAGCGGACATTGGAGTATTTGTAGGATATGCACCAAACAAAAAGGGATACCGAATTTACAACTATGGAAACAATTCACGTTACGTTTGATGAGCTGACCAGTCCAATGGCTCCAGGACAACCCAGTTCTGGACCCGCATCATCAAGTAGTCCCATAAGTTCTACTCTTGTTTACGACTCCTCACCAGCAACTCCTTATGTACCTCCTTCATAATATGATTTGAAGAAATTATTTGATACAATATTTGATGAACACTATGAGCCAAGTGCTAATGATATGTCAGTTCCATCAACAGAGGCTGCCTCTATCCCTGTCAATGAAGTTAACCCTTCAGTATCAATGTCATTAAGTCAAGAAGCGCCTACTGCTGATCACTCTGTCTCATCAACAAATCATCAATCATCTAGTGTACACAATAGAAATGTTGCTGCTGTTACAGATGATGAAAACCCTTTTCCTCCTCCAGAAGATGAACCTTTTGAAAACATATTTGCTCCTGAATCATCATCAGAACCATCGTCATCAGGAGATATAGACTCTGCTACTTCAGTTCCTCAACAACAACACATGAACATCTTAGAAAATGGACACATGATCATCCATTGGACAACATCATTGGAAACCTCTCTCGTCCAGTATCCACACAGAAACAACTTGCAACCGATGCCTTATGGTGCTTCTTCAACTCCGTACTCTCTAAGATCGAACCAAAAGATGTGAAAACTGCCATGAATGAAGACAGCTGGTTCAATGCCATGCAAGAAGAAATTCATGAGTTTGATCGACTAGATGTATTGGAATTAGTACCTACTCCTGATTGTGCCATGATCATTGCTCTAAAGTGGATCTTCAAAGTAAAGCTTGATGAGCATGGTGATGTTTTGAAGAACAAGGCTCGATTGGTTGCAAAAGGATACCGTCAAGAGGAGGGTATTGACTTTGAAGAATCATTTGCTCCTGTTGCTCGTATCGAGGCAATCAGAATCTTCTTGGCTAATGCTGCAAATAAGAACATGGTAGTCTATCAGATGGATGTAAAGACGGCGTTTCTTAACGGAGATCTTAAAGAAGTCGTATACGTCAGCCAACCGGAAGGTTTTGTGAATCCAGAGCATCCTACTCATGTCTATCGCTTGAAGAAGGCTCTTTACGGCTTGAAGCAAGCTCCAAGGGCATGGTATGATACGCTATCAAACTTTCTTCTATCTATTGGATTTAACAAAGGAGCAGTTGATCCGACATTGTTCACCAGAAAGTCAGGCAAACATTTAATTCATGTTCAAATCTATGTTGATGATATTATCTTTGCCTCGACTGACCCCAATGAATGTGATCGTTTTTCTAAGGAGATGGGCTCCAAATTTCAAATGTCAATGATAGGACAAATGTCATTTTTCTTGGGATTACAAATTTCACAAAGTCCCGGAGGCATTTTCATTAATCAATCTAAATATGCAAATGAAATTTTAAAGAAATTTGGATTTGACACTTGTGACACCGTTGACACTCCCATGGTGGAACGTACCAAACTGGATGAGGATCACTCAGGGATCATGGTAGATCAAATGAAATATCGAAGTATGATTGGATCCCTGATGTGCCTCACTGCCAGTAGACCTGATATTATGTTCGCTGTATGCATGTGTGCTAGATACCAGGCTAAGCCTACCAAAAAGCACCTTGAAGCGGTTAAACGGGTCTTTCGGTATCTCCAAAGAACCATCAACATGGGACTTTGGTACCCGAAGGACACCGGTATGTCACTAACAGCATATGCAGATGCAGATCATGCAGGATGTCAAGATACTCATCGAAGTACGTCTGGAGGTGCTCAGTTTTTGGGTGATAAACTTGTGAGCTGGTCTTCAAAGAAACAAATGAGTACTTCTATTTCCTCTACAGAGGCTGAATACATAGCCATGTCATCTTGCTGTGCTCAAATCCTATGGATGAGATCCCAATTATCTGACTATGGCTTTGAATTCAACAAAATCCCTCTGTACTGTGATAATAAAAGTGCCATTGCTCTCTCTTGCAACAACGTTCAACATTCAAGAGCCAAGCACATAGACATTCGACATCATTTCATTCGGGAACAAGTGGAAAAAGGTGTGGTGGAACTCTATTTTGTGAGGACTGAATACCAATTAGCAGATATCTTCACCAAAGCTCTTCCTAGAGAACGTTTTGAGTTTATCCTTCCACGTTTTGGTCTAAAGAGTCTACAACCGGAAACACTCAAGCGTCTTCAAGAGGAAGATGAGGAGTAAAGGTCGTTATTCATCTATCTCTTGTATATATTTATTCAAAAAGCAAAATATAAAACTTCAAAACCCACAAAAGAAATTATAAAAATATAAAATTCTCAAAAGTCCATAAAAATTAGAAAATCTTGAAAAATTCCACAATTTTTGTTATTTTGTCATGTTTTTCCTTATTCGATATCATCTACGGACTTTGTGTTGAATTTCAAAGAATGTCACGGGTCTTTAGATGTTCTTCGAATGTACATAATTTTGTTTAAAAAAAATAAAAAATGGTGGTTTACTGTTTTTTCAGGCAGTAACCCGTTTTATAAAGTAAAGAACAGAGCCATGCTTTATCTTATTTTTCTAATCTCGTGCTCTGATTCTTAAAACAAATGTCTGTCATCTAAAAGACAAATGTTTATCTTTCCAAATTTTTTTCCGTCTAATGATTCTTCTGAAAAATATTTGCCATCTAATGAAAACCAAATTGCTTTGAAAATACCTCGTACTCTATTATTCTTGTTAATCATATGTGCTCATCATCTGTCAAAATCTCTATCTCTCAATCAACTACTTGTGTCATTGATTGAGGGGGAGAATGATTTCAATCGAATTAAAGAGGTTATTTTGAAAGGTTATTTTCAAACAATTGGCATGTAAATGAGCAATGTTATTCTTGGAAAATCAAAAAGAACAATGTTTTATACAATTGATGCAAAACCTTTGCTAAAGTTATGTTTTCAAAAGATACTCTTGCATGTTTAAACAATGGAATTTAAAGTCTGAAAATCTGATCCTTATCAGTTAAAATGTTCTTTTCAAAAGCAAGTCACTATTCTCCTCAAAAAGCTCATTTAAATCAATAGAGATCACAAATCTCAAAGGATTTGGAAAGTGTGATCAGGGGAGAATTTGTGATTTAAATTGGACTTAAACTGATAACTTGATAATTGGTTTTATAAGTGTTTAAAGAGCTTTACTCCCCACATGTGCCAAACGATTTCAAATTTTCTATGCACATGTTGTGGGGGAGCATCTTTTTAAACCACAAAGAATTGAAACGTGATTGATTTTTCTCTAAGTGCAGGTTCCCTCTAGTATGTGCAAAACTCTTTCAAACCTCGAGGCACATATTGAGGGGGAGCAAGCTTTTGAAAACATCATCCTTCCCCAATATGCTTTATCTACTTGATTTAATCAGGAAAGTGATGTTGATATCTTTTAGAAAATGGTAATCAAAGAAGTTAATTCTTCCTCTTGCCTCCGTGTGCTAAAATGATGTCAAATACATGAGGCACATGTTGAGGGGGAGCTTTTTTTTTCTAAAAATATCAAAAACAATTCAGGTACAAAATGCTTTGATAATATATCACAAGTATCTGGATTGATTTTCAAATGGTTTTCAATTGGTTCCAATTGCAGATGAACAATACCAAATAGACCGACCAAATTTACTTTATGTACGGTGGTATAAGGATGATAAGGTTAGATATTTGCTCCCATGATCCGCCAGAACCGGAAGGATCTACCCAGGGACAATCCACTAGTTAGTGAAGAAGTCCTTAGGTATGATGAGAAAAAAAGGGAGAAAAGTGAGATATGGGAAGAGTGCGGACTGAGACTGAGCTAGTACTGGAATAAACCCAACAAGGTTCTAGTTATGAAGTCTCGGTAAGCACTGAAGGGGTTGAAGAATGAAAAAGAATTAAATGTGAAAAAGGGTGAAAAGAAATATCCCTCCATTTATTCAACCTTAGGGCAGAAACAGGGTTCAATTCATATGCTACTGATGGTTACCAAGGTAACATCGGTATTAAAGACAAGACGTCATGGACCCAGTGACGCACTGCACTTCAACTTCCCAAACCACTCAAGTTCCTCTTAAAAGGTCTTGTTTCATTCTCACGGGGAACCGACACTATCTATCGACTTTATCTTAGAGATTGTTGATATTGAAGAAGGAGACCCTCTGCATAGTCTCCGGCATAGGAACCAAATTATGCACAATTGAGTCTAGAGCCACGAGATCATCAAATAAATCTCTTTAGGACACTGTCAATGAAGACTCTCTGTTTCACACAATGTGGAAAGAGAGATTATATCATATGAGTCCTACGCATTATCCTTGTGGTATTGACAGAACATCTGAGTGATATGCAAACATATTCACAATGAAGATGGAAAGCCTTCTGGAGCCAACATCAAACAAGCTCCTGGTGGGTGGCATGTGAGATCTATCCAATAAATCAACCAAGTGACAACTGAACAGAAACAATGAGGCGATTCAATCTTTTGAATCAATCCTGGTTCAGGTTATGGATTGACAGATACCTTTGAAAAACCGGTCATTGTGCTTAAAAACTCTTTTCGTTAGCACATCGACTGTGTACTAATATTTCAAAATAAAAGGTGTTTATGATTGATAATTGATTTTCATTAAAACCTTCGTTGTATTGCAAAAAAAATTTCTATTGAGCGGTAAACAATTGTTTTTCAAATCTCTTTTCATCAATCAGTGAATCTTAATTCGCTGGTTCACTCACTCCGTGTTGTCTTCTTTGAGACGTTCCGGTTTGAGAACAGCTAGAGCAGCTGCGAAACCCTGTCAAGGAAATTCTTCAGAATTATACCTGATCACAGGCAGTACTTGTACTGATAAACGGGGAACCGTGGGCCGTGTACATCAATTCAACAAAAGTGATCAAAGACACTTTCGTGCACTTTATTGCTAACTGTTGTATGCAGGTATGCCCGACGTTTGCAGCTGATCAGAATGAAGCGGTCAATCCATAGCCGCATGCTCACACTACACATTCATCTCTAAAGAAATCATGATAAGTGCTTCAACAACTCTGATACTTTCACTCCATGCTTCTGCTATGCTGCTGCAAATATCATGAATCAGTAAAAGCTTCCGCTACTCTGATGAGAATATATCATGATCCAGAATGTGAGCATGTCGGTCCAAATGTCACAACATCATAGCATACCAACCCAACAATGGATGAGTCAGAGATTTATGATTAGCTGATGATCTCAATGCTGGCTCAAAACTCATCATCACGTGGATCAGTTAAAGACCTCCACTTGAAATTATCCAAACATGCGGAACATGAAGAATCAAAGACTACGAGCTACTGAGCAAAGAAATTAATCAAGAATCCTAGAACAATCTAATGTAATATCTGTTTGTATTCATTGTAAATTGAGGTGACCTCCCTTAGGAGGAGATTGTTAGGAATTATAAAATTCAGTCATTAAAGAGTCGGTCATCTCAAGTGTATGTATTCGATAGAAAGCTCGTAGTCGTAGTCGAGTTATGTTAGTAAGTAGTTTGTTAAGTAACACCGTGGAGGACGGACAAGTCTTTACCCACTGTATGCCTGATCCACAGCCCGTAGGTGGCGTTTATTTGTAAGACACTATAAATACCCTCTACCTCCCAAGGTAGAGGGTTGGAGCTTCAATACCATTTTTCTTTGTTTCACATAGTTCCCAACTCTCTTCCCTTTCTCTCTCTAAACATCTTGAACGCCACTTGTGATTATGGTTTAATGTGTTTGTGAAATCCTATATCCTACAGATCAGGACAACTCGCTTCCAGGAATGTACTACGAGACTCAACTCGCTTCCAATCCAATATTAAAAAACTCCACTTTTCAATCCAAAAACAACCTAACCACGATGATTCAAGCCTTCCAAATCAAAACCTAAACACTTATGATGATTCTAAACACAAAAGTACAATCAAAATCCAAACTTTAACACTAGAAATGATCCAAATGATGCAAACTACTCTAAACTCATTCAAACCCAAAAGCCTTATGAAATCTATTAGAAATCCAAGAACATGAATGATGAATGATCAAACCATGGCTCTTGATACCAAATGTAACATATTGGATTTCATAAACACATAACTACACAAATCAATAGGCGTATGAATTAGAGTTTTAGAGAGGGAAAGTGAGATGTTCTAGTGAGATAAAACACATGAAAGGTTAGATTACCAAATGAACATCCAACCCTCTCCCTTGTGGGGAGAGGGCTATTTATACAAATAACTACGCCCTCCTTCGGGCTGTGGATCAGGCATACAGTGGGTAAAGACCCGTCCTTCTTCCACGGTGTTACATTAAACTAATAACTAAGCTAATGACTAACTAATTCACTACTGAATAATGTAAATAACGATATGTCTACGAGCTAACATATGCTAGACTATAAGTGGGGTGACCGACACTTCCTTATGGAATTTCCAATTCCTAACAATACTACCATTTCAGATTTGTCTAATAACAAAGAATTATCAGCAGGGCAATGCTATACAGGGGAACATGAATATTAGAGAATTCGACTATTTCAACCCAAAAATCAAGCTTGGGGAGGTTTACAGGATCTCGGAGTTCATCTGTGAGCCAACCAATCCTTACCAACAAACGATTGACAACAAAACAAGCCTAAAATTTGGGAAAGCCACAAAGTTTGATGCAATACAAGCACCAAACATGCCTGAGCACTACTTTGATTTTGTTTCGTATAACCAATTTCAATACAGGGTTCCTACAGAAGATGCAATGGGCAGAATGCATTACCCAATTCTGACAGGTAACCTTTCTACTATCATTTTTTGTGCAACAAACACAGCAGTTACATCCTAACACTTGACTGGTAATAGATTACATAGGATGTTTGCGGTCGGTGGGAGAGGTTGTGCGCAAAACAAATGCCGAACAACAAGAAACTGTTTACAGAAAAGTCAATATCGAAAATTTGAGGTACATTGATTTATACTAATTTCCTTTTTTTGAAAAAAATAAAATGCCAAGGTTTATCACATGTCCGATGACTTGGTAATCTTTTCAGTGGTAATGTTGTTGAGTTCACTATGTGGGACGACATGGCTGTCAAATTTGAATAGGCTCAACTTCAAGAAACAGAACAACCGGTCATAATTGCTGTCAGGTCTTGCCGAGTAACGAAATTCAGAGGTATTGTGTAAACAGGTTATAAAAACTTAAATGTCAAATTCTTACCAAATTGTAAAACAATACCATCACAGATTACCATCTAACAGCGACGTCTGCAACACGCTACTATTTGAATCCGCGAATACCTGAGGCTGAAGAAGCACGAGCAAGGTAAAATCTTAGATTCGCAAATTTTAAGGCTCCACCATGGTCGCATAAAAATTTGATAATTCTAATTTTCCAACACAAAACAGGCACAAAGAAAAGCAACAAAAAACACCACCTCTCCGTATTACAAAGACTCCATATGAGGCTGTTGAAAAAGAAAAGTACCGTAATAGATTTCCTTTGAAGACACTGCTAAACCAAGATCCTGAAACCTATTCGGTAAGTTTTGTGTAACATAGAATTTAACAAACCAACATTCGATTACACTACCGAAAGAAAGTTTAATGCAAAAAAATATGCCGCTTAACTGTTTGCACAAACACTTGCAGGGGGTGCATTTCACAACTGACGCAACAGTCACTGGTATCAACATCAAGAGAGATTGGTTCTACATGTCTTGCAGCCAATGTGCTACGAAAGTGAAAGAAGAGGGAGGAATGTATCGCTGTCTAAACCATGGAAAACAAGCAAAACCATCCTACAAGTACATAATTTTCTACCTCAACTTCATATAATATTAAAAAACAGAATATGCAATGAAAATTAAACCCTCATTGTTTGACTTGATCAAACACACAGGTTTAACTTCAAGGCTTTCATCACAGATCTATCCGCAACAGTAGAGGTAACTTTTTTCAGCCCAACGACGGAAGATATTACAAGGTATTCATGCTCAGAACTGCTGGCAAAGCATAAAGCTGAAGACCCGCAAGAAATACCTCAAGAGATTTTTTCCATTAAAGGGCAAAAAATGTCTTCCAGCTCCATTTCAGCACATCAGGTAGGAGAGGAGATTTGATTGTTGGTAAAGTTTTTAACAAAAACAAAAGGCATGAGGAAACTACAAAGCTGATAGAAGCATCCCCAGGTAGCACCATTCAAATCAACAAACTATTTTAGTTACAACAACCATTCCTAGGTACAAATATTTAATGTTTGGTTGTGCATTCATAGGAACACCAGTAGCAGCTGTTACACCAACAAACCAAGAACATCTCAGCCAAAAACAAGCTGAGAAAAGTGCCATTGCAGCAACAAAGGAACCGGAAGGTGATTGCTACAAATTTAATACACAGTTTAATTAAATAAAAGATGCCGTGCCTGTCTCATTTGCAAATACAAATACTGAATATTGCTTTATGACTCACTAGAAACACCAGCTACACCTGCAACGATAACAGCCATGGAGGATTTGGAAGACCAAAAACATAAACCAACCAACTCAAAAAGTGTGAAAAGATCATTGTTTCAGGATGAGCATGAAGATGCAAAGAAACAAAAAGGTTAGACCTGCAAATTTAACAACCCATTTTATTCAATGCAATATCTTATAATCGATTTTCATGGGTCACACACAAGCACTACAACAACACTCATAATAAGATCACTGGCACACACAACTGCAAAGACAACCAACAACAGAGAGCATGCTTAGTAAGCACACACTTAGAGATCCATCAAGCCCCTAAGTTTCTGGATAAAAATGTCATTGTTACGAGCATTGAGCTCCAGTTCCCGTGCCAAAATGCGCATCTGCATGATTTTTTGATCATCTTTACCTTGAACCCCCCTCAAATATTCTGCTGTTTTTTGAGCATGCGTGTTCCCAACACTCTCCATTGTTGAATGAAGCTGAGCCTTTCTTTAGTGATTCCAGCCAATCTTCCCGCAAGCGCATTCATTTGTTCTGCCATCCCAGTCGCTTCGCCAGAAGCTTGGTATCAATAGAACACTAGCATATCATGCCAGTTGTTAGAATTTGCATCGGCTCTAAGCTTATCACACCTAGGATATCTAGACATTTCCTTATCTCACTTCTTTATCACAAGTTAAAAATAAAGTGGTTCACTAACAAGATGGGTTGGCAGTCTTAAATAGGCAAGCAACAATTAAAAACAAAACACAGATACATACATTACTGTTTATTGCATTTGTTTTTTTATTTAATTTAACCATACTAAAATTCAACTTTTATTATTGCTTTTATTCATCACACCAATTTACACATGCATGTTTCTCAAACATAAACACAAACTTTATTAAACACATACATATTATATCACGCTGCACATTAACATTTAGAAATCAATTAGTCCCTTAAGCTTCATGGCAAACACATCGTTATCACGAGCACTTAGATCCAATGCATCTACCATTGTTATCATTTCATCAATTTTTTTACCATCTTTCTATTGAAGTTCCTTTAAGTACTCGACAGTTTTGTGCGTAAAAAGGTTGCCTACGGTTTCCAGCTCTTGAATGAAACGGGCCCTTTCACTGATAACACCACCTAATTTTACAAACAATGCATTTATTTCTCGCACTATTTCAATCTCCTCTGTTGAGGCTCGGCGAAAATAAAAAGATAACATGTCTGTCCAATTCGTAGAATTAGCATCGTTCATCAACTTAGCACACTTAGGATGGATTGCCATTCTGTTTTGTTAGTTACTTTGACCAGCCAAACAATTAGTTTATGAAAAAATTAACATGCACACTTCATATTTTAAATATCCACTATAAGCATAGCCTCCTTTTTCACATGCCTATTTCGCATCTTCAATCCCTGCCCTCATAATTCAATCCCTTACATGATGCACAGCTGCTCCAGTATTATTGAATAACACCAAAAAAAATGTCAGCCATTCAACTGTTTACTCAGCCACATTTACAAGATTCATTTAAAATCACATGATATTATTAGTGTCTGCATTCTACATTTAAAAAGATTGGCTTTATCGTTCAGCCTTTACAATGATGCATGCATGGTCTGCTGTCATTAAGTAGCAGCAACACAAAATTGCAAATTGCTTTACTATTTATGCAGCTACTTTAAAGTCCAGCCACACATTGGCACTCAATTTGTTTTTTCTTCACTTACACATGCTCACAAGATCTACTATTTCTGAAAACACAGTGAAAACAGGACAACCACTTGCTGATTTTGCATGCCACCTTGCTCTTCTCACATTCTGCACACCTATCAAAGCCTAACATACCAATTTTTTATGCAGCCACTTTATTTTGGAACCACAAATCACCACTCAACCATAGACAATGCTATTTACCTTTAACCAACAACACACTAAAAACAACAGAACTAAAAATTAATGTGCATCTGCTTTCACACTTCTTAAATTCTTTACATTTATTAACCTTGAATATAAAACACAAATAAACATTCATACACAAAAATAGGTTTTTATTCATGACAGAATTCAAATACTTGACTGAAGAAAATACATTAAAATACAACAAACTTAAAATTCATGAAGCCTTGCTACCAATATAGTCACTAACAGCAGTCACCAGACCAACCACCGCTAACCCTTTAAATCCATCAAACCTACATGACGTTGCTTTTCAGTCCTCCCTTCACGAGCTAAATCCAAGACACCAACCAACGCAACTAAAATATCTCGCTCTCTTTGTTGTGTCTCCAACATACATTCAACTGCATCAGGGGCAACATCATCAAATGGACCAAAAGACTCGCCCTCTTCGATTAGTTGCTCTCTTCTGTCAATGTTAGCCTCAAGATCAGCACATTTCTGTGAAATGTACATGATCATACTCTCATTTTCTCTCCATTCTTGCACAAACAAATATTTAAAGCAATGTTGGAGCTTATTAGACCCACAACACTCCTTTAAATGGTCAATGTTTGGTCTTGCACCCATGGTGGTTAGATGTGAGGTGAATGCAAAATGGCTCACCAAAACCATCCTTATATAGGTAACAAAAACAAACAGGCTATAAAACAATAAATTTAAAAAATAAAATGGTACCAAAAAAAAGGAAAATAAAAACACATTCATATTACTTACCTCATACACAAACTGGTGAGGTTTATTGATACAAACGGCTTTTATTTTACAACATGAAATACAAACATATCCTCACCATAACATTGCTTCCACTCAGAAACAAGCCAACACCTAAAACCACAGACAGCCTCGCTAATCATATTGCTCCATAGTAAGCACGTGATGACGCATCTCACTACATGCTTCATGCGCTACATCAACAAGAACAACCATTGCAGCCAACAACTGATAGTCTTTGTTTTGTGCTTCTTGAAAATACGCGAGGCCATTAACAGCTACAGGGCCAGTTGAGCTAAAGCCTTCACCCTCTTTCAGCAGCTCCTTTTTTTTTTAATGATTCTTGTATGCACATCATCACATTTTTCATTCAGTACCATAATCAGGCCTTCGATATCACACTCTTCATGCAAAAACAGCAAACGGAAAGCACGGTGCAGCTTATCAGAACCGCATGCTTCTTTCAGTTCATCAAAATTAGGAGTCCTTCCCATTTTTTCTTGCACAATTGTTTGTGAATGATTGCTAAGGTGTAACCCCCAATGACACACATATGCCCACTGCTTATATAGACCAGAGGCGTACCGATGTCACTGTGAACAGTCCACCTAACTAAACTAAAATAGTAGCAGTTTCATTCCATTTAGCTTCACCAGTTTATACCTAACCATCACAATGACAATTTGTTTCTGCTTACAATGTTTTTTCATGTTTTATGAGAAATAATACTTGGCTACATCTATTTCCTTTTACCTTATCTCACTAATGCTATTATTTTGATTATGTTTATGCAGTGACGGTGGAACCTACAGCTGCAGAGAAAAGGAAGACAAGGAACACTGATAAAAAAAAGGAAATCTAACCATTAGCTTACCAATCTGGATATTTAAACTGGCAAACTAAAAACTTGATATGTTTTGAGACATATTCTTGCTCTAGCTGCAGAAATATGTTCCGAAACATTCTATTCTTTTGTGTGAAAATTGGACAAAAGGCATGCCATGTTTCCATGCCAAGACACTACTATTTTGTGCCACGGTTACAACCTGGCAACAAAAGTATGCAATGGCGTACAAAACTGCTTCTCTTATGTGATAATCTTGCACTATGATTGTAAAAGTATGCGAAGGCTGGACGCAACATATTTTGCACACCATTCCAGCAGTTAGTACATATGAATCTGATGTGTGTTTTAAAATGTTTGGCAAGTTTTGTATGCCGCACATTCTTGCAGCAGATATTGTTGCAATCGTATGGACTTCTAGCAACAGATATTGTTGCAATCGTATGTGCTAAAAAATTGTATTCTTTTATGTCGAACTTGGACAAAGGTATGACATGTTTGAATGGCAAGATACTCATTTTTTGTGCTGTGCAACGGCACGCAAAACTGCTGACTTTAGATCACAAGGCTGCGCTATAGCCGCAACAGTCAATTGCACCATCTATCCTTGCAATCTTATGACTTTTAACATTGCTATCTTTGACAAATTGTTTGTTACATATTTAACGAAAACAGACGCGGCAATGTGCGGGTTCGAAAACTCGTATATTACATTTCCATCCATGAAACTGGTTTAGTTACACTGTAATGGGAGAGCACTCAAAGCCTCGTTATTGTATCAGTGCCAAATTTAAGATCATATCCAACTTTAATTCTTTACATAGACACAAGTGCGGAGATAAGGGGGTCACAAGGGTCGCGTGCCCTTTTAACGAAAAAAATTGTAGAGTAAAATTTTGAAAATATAGGGTTTCTTTTTGTAATTTTCCTCCTCTACAAACCAATTTATAATGCAGTTTCTAAACAAAATTCAAAAGTGCTCCCTCGAACAAATTTTTTTGGCTCTGCCCCTATAAACACATAAGCTACTACTAGCATGATACCCGCAAGATGTAACAGCGATATAAATTACAGAGACTGTTATAAGTAGTATACGAAGTCGTGATATTGTTGGGTGATAAGTTGTAAAACCCCCAAAACTGGTGCAGCGGAAACAACTTGGGGTGCTACTTAATTCGAATACACAACATAAGATGATAAAAAACAGAATACATACTCCGTTTAAACTTTTATTTATAAAGTAAATGAGTTTTACAAAAATGTCAAGTACCAAAAAGTGGACCATGTGTTAAGGTTGCTTCATGTAATAAAATGTAGTTTGTATGAAAACATTTCAACGGATTGTCTATGACCCTTGCCTTGCCACTTCCTTGCCTGCAGATTAAATATTCAAGAAAAACATGCTAAAGCGGGTGAATTCATAGGTTTCAGTAATTATACAGAGATGGACCAATATCATAATCCTTTCAAAACAGTTGTGAAACATGTTACGCTAGCACTAAGTTCATGCAACCGAAGCTTAACCATAGTGTGCATGCTTTACAAGCATGTAAAATAAAGGCCTTGCAAGTGTTGAAATCCCAAAACACTTAAATCTAGACATGATATACGTTCGGTTGCCTATCTGGTCAACCCGAACGGGGGAGTCACCCCCAATAGTTCTATTTATAACATTCGCGCTTCCCAGCAGGGATTAACGGTTCATGAGTTCGGCCAAAAAGGGGATTTTGTTGGGTTCAGAGAATACTCAAACCCCTTAATTCTAGGATTTGAATAGAAAGCATAGCCACTCAGTGAGCTATCTTCAGGATACTCAGTACGAGACTAAGAAGTAAAGTCTCTCCACTCAGTGAGGCGAAATCAAGGGGTGAAGACTGAGTCAAGAAGAATATGGTAGATTCAGTGAGTGATGACAATAACTCACTGAATCCCAAAACTCCTCACCAACTACTATCACTGAAGACAAGACTGAAGATTAAGACTGAAGGCTAAGAAGACTGAAGAATGAGCGGGACAAGGCGGGATAAGTTTAAACAGATAAGACGAAGTCCTTATCAATTAAAAGTCAAACTTTCCCTGAAACGCTAACAACCAGGATCAGTGTCATCACTGACATTAAGAAAGCAACCTTGTCACTTACTCAATATAGCCATTGTAAACAGAGACAAAATACATCAGTATTTTGTCTTCTGTAACCTTGTCAGTTTGTCCTCTAGGATAAAGTTAAAAACATAATTGTATAAATAGCCATAAGGTAGGAGTGAAAGAAAAAAATCTTGCGCATTAACTGTGAAAAACACACACAAGAATCTTTCACTCCTCCAAATACGACTATGTCCCTGAGATAGCTTACTGGTACCTGAATAGTTGTGCTTAGACTTAGCCTAAGCTTCGTGAGGAGTTACACCATACTTGTCATTTCAATCCCAAGTACTATTCCGCAAGTACTTGGGTAATTTATTCTTTTTGATTCGTTTTAATAAAGAAAATAAACGTCAAAAATTGCTCTGTGTTTTATCTTGTTAAAACTTATCTTTATGTGCTTTACTTCACTCATGACTCACAACTTAGTCTTTATAACCGTTTTTAGCTATTTGTTAAACGGGTTTAACAAGTGGTATCAGAGAAAGCTGATTTATAAAACCCTTTTTAAGCCTTTCATAAACGTTTTTAAAATCAGGATCCAAACATGGCTGAAAGTGATGTGTCCCAACTTGTCGACAAAAAGGGTGGAGCCTATGCTGCTGTTGCCCCTCGACTCGAAGTTGGAAAATTTAACAAGTGGAAGAAGCGAATGCTTTGCTACTTGACTGGGATGAAACCTTACTACATTAAGTGTATTAATGAAGGTCCATTTATCCCAAAGACTGCTGAAGGTCTACCTAAACCTGAAGCTCAATGGACTCAGGATGAAAGGAGGGTGGTCAACCAGGACCAAAGACTCAAAAGCATAATCATATCTTGTATTCCTGATGATGTAATGGAGTCTTTCATAAGCTATAGTACAACCAAACAAACCTGGAATGACCTGGTCCACAGCTATGAAGGTCCCTCAGATACCAAGGAAAATAGGATTATGGACCTGAAACTTGAGTATAATACCTTCAGGGCTAAAGACTCAGAAACCCTCTCTCAAACTTACACCCGTTATAAAACCTTGTTAAATGAAATGTCAAATGATGTTGTCAAGTTGTCCAAACATGAAATCAATGTTGGTTTTGTTAACAGTCTTCCTGAGAAGTGGTTGAAGTTTTCTCAGGGACTTAGAAATGCAAATCATATTCAGAATCTTGAACTTCCTGAAATCTACAGGAAATTTGTCTATGAGGATAATCTTATCAATAGACGATACCCTAACTTGAAAAAGTCTCAGGAAGTCAAAAAGTCCCTAACAACCACTTCAACACCAATTTCTACTGCCTTTTATTCAAACAGTGTGGTTCAGAATTTTCAGGAAAATTCAAACTATGTGGCTGATGAGAGAACCAATGAGGAGTACCTGAATGACTTGAACATTGAGTTTTAGGAAAGGGCACTCCTTACTAACTCTAAAAGGTTTATACGAAGGAACAAAAGTTTTTCTAATGCTAAAGCAAATGAGGATACAGAGTGCTTCAAGTGTCACAAAAAGGGTCATTTTGCTATAGATTGTTTTTCAAAAACCATTTCTGAACCCTCTTACAAACCCTCAGGGTCAAACCAGTCCTTAGACTTTAGCAAATTTCAACCAAAAGTTTATCAGTCTCATCAAAATTTCAAAAACAAATCTGATCAAACAAAGCTGTTGATTTGAAGCTAAGTATAGGAAAGCCAAGGCTAAACTAGCAATTTTTGAGGCCACTCTCTTAGAAAAAACACAAAATGTTAAATCTGTGCAGGGTAAAAACAATGGCCTGGTAGCTGAAGTCTTTGACTAGGATGAAGAGCCAGTCTCCTCAGATGATGAAATAGTACAAGTCAGTGCACTAATGGCTCTCTCAGAAGAGGACAAGCTAGCTGTTGGGAAGAATCATGCTAGGAATGGTGAATGGGTTGACATCACAATGAAGAAGGTAAACATTTTACTTTCTATGGATGATGATTCAGATTGGCAGTCTTTCATGAATTATATTAATTTTGACCTTAAGTTCGTAGAAGAGCAACGATTGAATCTGTTTTCTAAGTATAACAAGTTAAGTTTTGAATTAAATAAGTGTAGGGATGAATTGCTTATTTTAAAACAGGCTAAACTTGAGGCTGTTACACTGCAAATTAAAAACACTGAATTAGTAAAACGTAATCAAGCTCTTCAGGAATAACTTAATAAGGAAAAACAAATCATTGAAAGCTGGACTGCCAAAAACCCTAGAGTCTTTGATACTGTTCAAGCCCCTAGTAGCAAAAAGAGAGTAATAGGTGAAAATCAACTCACTGATACTCTCAATCAAGATCAAAGTCCCAAACCTTTTGTGTCTACTGGTATGCTCTCCAAAAAGGAGCTGTTGCCAAAATCCAATGATTGGGTTGAAAGGGTAAACCCTGAGAGTAAGCTTCCAAACTTCGATTCTGGAAGGATACTTGAGCCTGAAAGTCAGGCTCTCAAGAGCATGCTTGGACTCCTTGATGTACCAGTAGTACTGAACACATCTCTGAGTCTGAAGCTGAAACTCAAGCATCGCTTTCACCTCTGAAATCTCTTCAGGGTGTTGCACCTAGCTCTGAGCTTACTCCCTTTTGCAATTCAACCCTCACTCTCCAAAAGAAAGGTCAGGTCTTGGTAGAACAATTTTGAAAAGACCAGCAAAACCAACCCAAGAAGATTCAGTCCCCACTGAGACTTCCATATCTTCAGTTCCTACTGAAGAAGACCAAATCAAGCAGTTGAATAAACTTGTGAGGAAGTTGAGTGAAAAGATGAACCCAACTGAGAAGGTTCCTGATTCAAAAGTCAGTGAACCAAAGTCAATCTCAAGTTCCTCCAAGTCTAAAGGCAACTCCAAGCCCAAACAGAAGTGTGATCTGTGCCATTATACAAGCCATACCACTGATAATTGCTACATAATTCGTTTTTGCATGATCTTCAAAAAGGAAGATAACAAAATTTTGATCACTTACAGTATGTAAGATCATTCAGTGAAGCAAGTCATACCAATCTTGGTCATCAGTATGCTTCATCCTCAAAGAAGGCTCAAAGGCCTAAAGCAAAACCTTTTCCTCCTTGCCCACACTATGGCTTTAATGATCATCATCCTGATGACTGTCTCATGAACTCTTGCTGTGAAATTTGTGGAAATCTAGATCATGAGACATCTCAGCATGATAGGGTCATACAAGAAAGGAGAAGTTCAAAACAACCCCGCATCACTGAGTCTTTGATGCAGGTTTTACTGACCAGGTTTTAATATTTATAATGTCTCATTATACCTATGGTCTACCCTAATGCACTAACGGGCAGTGTACCCGGTCATGTGTAGTGTAGTATTCGGTAAAACCGAGGTCATCCCAAGAGCTATGTGTGTGGATTTATACTAAGTCTAGGTGTCACAGATTTTAATATGATTTTGATAAGGAATTAACTAATTAACTACTAAAGCAAATAAAGGCAAAGGATGTGATCAATAGAGGAGAGTGGTGTTAACCTAATTATTCATCCTAACTAGTAATGTTTACGTCTAATTACTTCCAATTACTTTAGGTGGGGTCAAAGTCGAGAGGACATCATTTGTTCAGTTCGTCCTAACCTATCAGCAAAGAGCCACCATTGGAGAAGTCAGGTGTCCCCTCATAAGTCCAGTTGTTCCTGGTCCCCTAAGCCAAGTCATTAAGTTCCACTACATGCTAGATTTATAATAGTGAGTGCCCGGGCGCTAGCATCTTAGACACTCACCCTCTAATTCTTAAGTTCATCCAAACGGTAGGTGATCAGTTGGTCAAATAGCACAAGTAGAAAGGGTCGTCAGTTGGTTATATCTTACCCTTCCCGTCTCAGTCTACTCACTTAGGGTCAGTTGGTCATATCTCCTAAGCAACTAGCCTCTACCGCCATTCAAAACTACCGAAACAAAGGTAGCTACCAATAAACTATGCATGCATACACTTAGAAATAATTATGCGGAAGCAATGTAAACGCAAACAAAACAATTAAGGAATCATAACTAGGCCAGCACCGAGAGGTGCTTAGCCGCTCATATTAACCATACAACTCAATTTAATGTTTAACTAAATACATGAATCGAAAGTAAAGAAAAGATAGAAAACTAATGCTTATCGTAGGGGAGTGATTTCTCCCTTGGAGATAGCTCCTTATGCTCCTCTAGATCTGCCTTTGGCTTCTTCTCACGTTCTCTGATTGTTGTGTGTGAAATGGGATGCTTTGAAATGCTGGAAATCGTGGGGTATTTATAGGCCAGATCTTGGTTACGCCGTAACATATAACTCTTCGTAAATTGCACTAGAAATGCTGGTTACGGCGTAACCATCAGGAAGGGGTTACGCCGTATCTTCAATAAATCTTGGTTACGCCGTAGTTGATGCATGAGTTACGGCGTAATTATCAGCGGCGCGGAACCTCATTTGACCTAATATGGTTACGTCGTAATCTTTGGGAGAGTTACGCCGTAATCTTCTGATAAATTGGTTTTCTGAGCCACGCTTTAGTTACGGCGTACTGTGAGAGAGGAGTTATGCCGTAACTTCTTCAAAGTGAGCATACTATGATAAATCTTCAATAAACTCTCCAATTCCGCATTTCTTTAGCTCCAATGCTCGTAATTTACCTGAAAGTGAAATATAATGGAAAACAAGCATAAATCCATATAAATGATATGAATTACAAGCATTATCGGGGCAAATTGACACTTAATATTCAGGATAATTTGATGTTATCAGTCTTCCTCAATGAACAAATGCAAAACCTATGGTAGCACACTTCACTCAACCATTGACCATGAATCCATTGCTAAGTTTAAGCAGACCATCAGACCCAAGCCCACTAGTAAGTGGGTTAGCAAGAGAAACTAATTCAGTTTACTATTTGTGTAGAGATACGCCAGAGAGCCGATTTGGCATCTAGATAGTGGATGTTCAAGGAGCATGACTGTTGTGAAGGAGTATCTGCACAAGTATGTAAAGGAACCAGGACCCAAGGTAGTAGTTGGTGATAACTCATCATGTCCCACTGAAGGTTATGGTTCAGTAAACTGTAATGGAATAGTTTTCTCTAGAATAGCTTATGTCAATGGTCTAAAGTACAATATTATCAGTGTCAGTCAGTTAGTTGTGTGATGCAAAATACATAGTGCAGTTCAATGATAAACAAGGTACTATTTTCAATGCCAACAAAGAAGTTGTTCTTATAGCTCCTAGGAGAGATGATGTATATATTCTTGACATATCAAATCTCTCTCAGAATGGAACATGTCTCTTTGCTAAAGCCATTGAAACTGTCAACTGGCTGTGGCACAAGAGACTCTCTCATTTGAACTTCAAAAATATAAACAACTTGGCAAAACAAAACAAAGTCTTTGGTTTACCATCACTGGTTTTTGCAAAAGACAAACCATGCTCAGCCTATGAAAAAGGAAAACAACACAGAGCATCATTCAAAACAAAACAAAATTTCTCCATCAAAAGTTGCCTTCACCTCCTGCATATGGATCTGTTTGGACTTGTCAATCCAAGATCAATCCAGCATGAGAAGTATACACTTGTCATTGTTGATGAGTTCTCAAGATACACTTGGGTAAACTTTCTTTCCAAAAAGAGTCAGGCAGCTGAAACCATAATGTCATTTATAAGGAAGATTGAAAACCAAAATGACATTATAGTTAAACAAATCAGAACTGACAATGGTACTTAGTTTAGAAATCAAGAGCTTGAGAGTTTCTATGATGAGAAAGGAATTTCCCAAAATTTCTCATCCCCTTATACCCCTGAACAAAATAGGGTAGCTGAAAGGAAAAACAGAACTCTCATTGAGGCTGCTAGAACCATGTTAATTGGCTCAGCACTCTCAAAGCACTTCTGGACTAAAGCTATTAAAACAGCATGTTACACTCAAAATAGGTCAATCATTGTCAAAAGGCATAACAAAACCCCGTATGAGATCTTCAAAGGAAGACTTCCTAATATCTGCTACTTTCATGTGTTTGGGTGTCCTGTGTTCATTCACAATCACAAGGATCACTTGGGTAAATTTGATGCAAAAGCTGATGATGGATATTTTTTAGGTTACTCACTGATATCTAAAGCCTTCAGAGTGTTTAACACCAGAAGACAACAAGTTGAGGAAACCTTCCATGTCACCTTTGATGAGAGCACTGAAAGCATCAGGTTCACCAATACTTCAGTGGAAGAAATAGGAATTGATGACTCATCTAGATATCCTCCTGATGAGTTCAACTCTAAAAAAAAATTCCTCATATCAAGCTGATGCTGACATCTCATACTACATTTTGCCTCACAACCTCCCTCAACCAACCATCAGTGAATACATTGATACTCCATCAGTCCCTACTGGGATAGGTAATGCTGAACCCAATGTTCAGGAACCTGTTATTCATGAACCCCAACCTGAACAACAAACCACTTCATCAAATGATCTTCATGTTTCTATTGCTCTAGCCTCTGAACCTATTCTTGAGCTCCCAGTGACCTCATCAAGCTCAGATCCTAGACCACAAAGTAAGTGGACAAGATCTCAAGACATTGAGCTTGTGAATATCATTGGTGAACCCACTAAAGGCATGCTCACAAGGAGCATGGCTGCTAAGTTATTAGAAGCTTCAGCTAATGAGTGTCTATATGCAGACTTTCTCTCAGAAGTTGAACCCAAACGTATCACTGAGGCTCTAAAACATCCTAGCTGGGTTTAGCTATTCAAGAATAACTTCAACAATTTGATAGAAACAAAGTCATGACCTTGATCAAATGTCCTAAAGATGTCATTATCATAGGAATGAAGTGGGTTTTTAGAAACAAAACTGATGAAAACGGTATTGTCATTAAAAACAAAGCCAGAATTGTGGCTAAAGGTTACAGTTAACAAGAAGGCATTGACTATGATGAGACATTTGCTCCTGTTGCGAGAATGGAAGCCATCAGGATCTTTCTTGCTTATGCAACATACATGATCTTCAAATTTTACCAAATGGATGTCAAAAGTGCCTTCCTGAATGGTGAACTCAAAGAGGATGTTTATGTTCAGCAACCCCCAGGCTTTGAGAGTAGTGAATACCCTGACCATGTCTGCAAGCTTCACAAAGCCCTATATGGACTGAAACAAGCTCCCAGAGCATGGTATAAAATTCTCTCAGCCTTTCTGATCCAAAACAAGTTTGTCAGAGGAAAGATAGAGAAAACCCTGTTTATCTATAGGACAAAACAAGATGTGATACTAGTCCAAGTGTACGTTGATGACATCATCTTTGGCTTAACAAATTATACTCTTTGCAAACAGTTTGAAAAACTGATGACAAAGAAATTTGAAATGAGCATGATGGGTGAACTCACATACTTACTTAGACTACAAATCAGGCAAACTGATAAAGGGATCACCATCAGTCAAGACAAATATACAAGGAATCTCTTGAAGAAATATGAAATCTCTGATTGTGCCTCAGTAAAGACTCCAATGGTCCCCCCAAATAACCCTGGACCAGATCTTTGATGCGCGTACAACGCGTTCGGGGTCAAAGGAACTTCCTTTTCGTTGAGCAAGTTTTTCAACACCCTAGACAGTGAACCTAATCATTGTAGTGTAGTTTTGGGTAAGCCTTGGGTATTGATATCGTTCTATAGGGGAATAGGAATGCTAGTAAGAAGTGTACTACTCTAAGGTTGAGGTTGAGGAAGATTATTTTTTTATCTTTTTTTTTTATATTTTTTAGAGTAAATTACACCGTTCGTCCTTGTGGTTTGCGTTGACCGCAGGGTTTCGTCCTTTGACCAAAAAAGTTGCACCGTTCGTCCTTAAGTGTGAAACGTTATGCACCGTTCGTCCCTCCATCCATCTGGGCCCACAAATTCCCACTAACGTCAGTTAACTAAGGTTTTTAAAGGGGTATTTCCGTCATTTTACCTTGAACAATAGATCTACATCCCAGATTTATATAAACATATATTCTCTTCATTTATTTTCATTTTTCATTAACACTCTTCATTTACTCACTAAACCGGCAACCACCACCATCATCTGCCATCTTCTCCGACGCCACATACGCTCTTTTTTTTCATTCGACCCAGCTGCTGGACCCCAACCACGTCACCAGAATTTGACCACGATTCCTTCATGATACCACTAAATTGAAGCTTGAATTGTCTCAAAAAACCCTAAATTTTACTCAACCCTAATTTTTGTAAAAATGGTGATGAAAACTGAATTGGTGCTTCTTTCCATTTGAATCAGTAAATAGAGGTATAAGTGGGATGCCTTGACCTTGGGTGGTGATAGTGATGTGTGCTTCTCTTCCTTGACCTTGGGTGGCTCGTGCGTATGGTGGCAGTAAAAGGAGTGGGGAGACAAATTGTTTCATGTATTTAGGAGTATGAACATGAGAAGAAGAAAGGTGGATGCCATATATCCATTTTGGGATTTTTGGCTTTTTGACCTTGGCGATATAGAAGACTAGCAGAGAAGGGTTAATAAGAAGATTCTTGTGGGGGGGGGGGGTTCACCGGAGAGAAGAAAAATTCATTGGGTTGCGTGGGATAAGGTGACGACTCCAATTGAGGCCGGGGGGATAGGTCTATGTAAACTCGGGGATACCAATATGGCCTTATTGTCCAAATGGGTATGGAGGTATAGAACCAAAGGTGAAAGCTTATGAAAGAAAGTTGTAGAGGCAATTCATGGTTCTAAAAGATGTTGGGAGTCCTTGCCGGTTTGCAAGGCTGTCGCGGGGGTATGGTCCAATATCGTGAAGGTTGTCTCGAGAATTAATGTAGGTGTGAAGTAGCTATGGAAGTCTGGGCGAGAGTCGGAGAATGGTGCAAGGTTCCCCCGCTGCTTCTGTTCTCTCCCATGGATATTTTCAGGCTTCATAAGGATACAGGTGCTACCAAGAAGTCCAAACAGGTGCTGAAAGGAATCTTTTTCTCGACTTGCTGGTGTATTTGGCTAGCAAGGAACAAAAGGCGTTTCGATAATGTTCAAGCGGATAGTAGGAAAATCTTACAAGACATTAAAGCAACTTCGTTTCTGTGGTATAGAAATAGAGTAGATTGTGGCTCCTTAGAATGGAAGGACTGAATGTTTTTCAATGTGATGTAAGTTTTTATTTGTTTTGACTCTCCACTTGTTGGTGGCAGTGGTCTTTGTGAATAAAAGCAAAGTTTCAAAAAAAAGCAGAGAAGGAAAAGGGATGAAGAGGTTTTGGGGAAATCTGCATTTCTTTTTCTCTATTTGTTTGTGTGTGGGACGCGTGTGTGAGGAAGACAAAAGAGAGAAGAAAAATAAATAAAATAAAACTTATATAAAATTAGGTAGGTTTTTTTTTATAAGTATTAGAGTAAATTGCACCGTTCGTCCTTATGGTGTGGAAATGACGATTATACCCTCAGGTTAACAAGATTTAACGATCGTTAGTGGGCCCAGATGGACGGAGGGACGAACGGTGCATAACGTTTCACACTTAAGGACGAACGGTGCAACTTTTTTGGTCAAAGGACGAAACCCTGCGGTCAACGCAAACCACAAGGACGAACGGTGTAATTTACTCTATTTTTTATAAAGCTAGGGGTAAAATCTCGGGGTTTGGATTTGGGGGTTGGTACTTCTACCGATTACTCTACTATCTAATTATATAAGCTACGGGTAGTCTTATGTCTATTGATGTGTGCTCGTATGATGATTAAAAATGTGTCTACCTAGATACTATTACTCCCTAGTTATCTTTTATTGATGGTTGAATTGTCACGTCCTTATTCCTAACGCGTTGTATTTTCTAAGGTCGTAGGGTATGCTTTTCTCCCTAACTCTTTGAGACTACCTTAAGGTTATTGCCTACGAAATCTCTAGGTGAATCATAAACTAACTCTAAGGTTATCTTTGGATGTTGATAACATCAAATAGTCCTGATTTTCTAAGCGTTAATTTCCCCCTTTATCATCACATTTTGAGTAAAATACTAGTGAAAATATCCTTATTCCTTATTATTTCGTTTCAGGACCTATTCAATGTAAGGAAGCTGCAATTGGACATTTTCAAGCCCTATGGAAAAGTTGTCGCTTAACTACGACGTAACCAAGTGATGAAGCTACGACGTAACTAAAGATTATGAAGGCTACGACGTAACCCTCAGCTCAGGTTACGCCGTAACAACTGATATACACCTTATTGACAAAGACTACGACGTAACCCTCAGCTCAGGTTACGCAATAATGAATAAATACACATGATTTACGAAAGCTACGACGTAACTCCATCTAAGGTTACGCCGTAGCTATGGATAAGCACAAAAGATTGAAGAAGTTACGACGTAACTATCTAATAAGGTTACGCCGTAACTAGTTTGAAGCCTATAAATAGTCGAAGGTTTCACCAGTTTTAATCATCTCTCCTTTCCCAAACCTTCTAGAGTTTGGGAAGATCAAAACACAGAACTAGAAGCATGGCTTAGGAGCACTGAATAACAGAGTCCTCGTCTACGATTTCCATTTTATTCGAGTTTGAATTCTCTTTATATTTTTCTAGGACTTATACTATGAATTCATATCATTAATTGAAGTTTGCATTTATGTTATTGTTATTCTCTTTAATTCTTTATAGACATTTGCTAGTCTTTTCATAGATCGCTAGCCTTGGTAGTATTATATGCTTGGTAGTATCTAAAGGGCTGGGAGATATGACCAACTGACCCCAGTCTGATAGATTGCGAAGTATGGGAGGAACTGGCCATAGTACAACCACTCTTCGTGTGCGAACTGACCAAATGATCACATATCAAGTGGAGGTATCTAAGAGGTTAGGGGGAATCTAAGTTCCTAACGGTCGGGTTCCCACCGTCTAGATCTAGTAGATTTGGTGCTTAATGACTGCTATTAGGTTGCCAAATAATCCTAGGTGACCTGTTCATCTTGGTGAGGAATCTAAGAACCATAGGCCATGACAAATTGATCAAAGGAGTCTGGTGATAATTAACCACTATATTGAACCTTCATATCGAGAATCAATTCATATTTTTATTCTTTGTTAAGCTTCGTTTATCTAACTCTTAACTCTAAATTTCTGGTGTATGTGTTAGTAGAATAATAGCATATCGATGAATGATAACAACTTTGTCATACCAATATATTATCAATATCATTTCTAATCATCTTAGTTCTTTCAAGGTCACAGCTCTCTTGGGACGATACTCGGATTTACCTAAGGCTTTACTACATCTGATCGGGTTCTCTGCCCGTTAGTATGTGTCTATCCTATGTTATCTAAGTTTTATAAATATTAAAAGTAGGATGAAATAGCACATCAGATTTTTGGCGCCGCTGCCGGGGAGCAGTTAATGGAAGATCTAAGGTATATCATATTTACCTCATTAAGAGATTTGAGCACCTCCATAAGGTACGTTTTTAAATCTCTCATATTGCAATATTGCAAATTTATCCTTCGATGCTATTAGTTACGGCGTAACTTCTTTTAAGAATTACGACGTAACCATATTATTATTATTAAAAAAAATTAAATATATAAAATCTTTTATATATTTAGTTACGACGTAACTTCTTTTAAGAGTTACGACGTAACCACTATACAATCAGATTTCTAAAAATTAAATCTTTAATTAAAAATTAAATTATTTATGTAGTTACGGCGTAATCCATATTAGGATTACGACGTAACCCTTTCACAACATTTAATATTATGAAAATATTAGTTATGGCGTAACTATAAATTCCATTACGCCGTAACCTCCTGGCTGTATAAAACCTTATACGGATTAAAAACTAGGTTTTACACAAAATCTTTTCACCGCCTACCAAAACAATAATTTTTTCTCTCAAAAATTTTTCCATCAAGATTTCTTCATCTCGTCATTCACCATGGCTGGTAAGATCTATTACTACTCTTTTTGATTCGTTTATTTCGATTATTCAATTAGGGTTTATATTTTTTTTGGGGATATTCCTTATTTGATTATAATAATGCTATTGGTTTGATTAATTGATGATTATGATGATTTCCCCATGATATTTTGATTCGTGTCCTATCACTATGGGTCGTTTTGGATGTTTTGACTTAATTTAAAAGGGTTTTGAGTCAAACACAAACCTAGTGGGTTAGGCGCGGTCCCTCAGCACTTACGTTAAAAATTTATAAAAAAATTTTACCACTTGAAAAAAATTGATGGTTCCGGCGTAATCTATTGCTTAATTTGACCATCTGAGGTGTTGAGTTTCTGGGGAAAGTTACGGCGTAACTAGGTGTAAGTTACGTCGTAACTGCTGCAATCTGTGATTACGGCGTAACCTTTATGTTAAGTTGCACCGTAACTTCAGGAATTATCTAATTACTGCGTAACCTATATGTTAAGTTGCGCCGTAACTTCAGGAATTATCTAATTACGGCCTAACCGTAATGGTGGTTACGCCGTAGCTTTACATCAGTAAGGTCTGCACTTACTATTATCTGTCTTATTTACAGGCGCAAAGAACCCCGCTAATTGGTTTAGGTTTTTGGCGTACGAAGAAGCAGGAATTAGGCAATTGTGCCTTGATGAGTTCTAGAAATTGAGGAGGAAAGATATTAGTCAACATGAAGCCCTTGATTTTGATGCGTTTGATAGTTTGGAAAATGGGAAAGCTGGTAGGAAGTTGAGGAAATTCTGCAAGATTAAGTTCACATGTACAGCAGGGGAATTCACATGCAATGCGTGGTTAAGGCTTTTTAGGATCACGGAGCCGGTCATTCCGGAATATGTCCGGGAGTTCCTTGCTAGTATTGAGTTTCGATATGATATTGAGGATGATGATGTGGAGTCGTTGTTTTTCCAACTTAGAGGTGTGAGAAGGAGTTTGACTCTAAGGCAATTTACTGTGAGAATGGGCTTGTATACTCAAGAAGAAATGGAGTCGGAAGCTTTTCGAAGGTTTTACAACACTTGTTGGAGGCGTAGGGATGAAACTCAAGACACTGCAGCCTATTTCAACCAGATTGCTATCATGGATGGTTACGATTCTAAACAGCCGCCATCCTACAAAATGGTGAGAAACCCCATTCGTCGATTGGTGCACCGCCTACTTCCTTGCTCTATTCGAGCAACGCACTTTGCCAAGGAAAAAATGACTATGGATGACTTATACATCATGGAAGGCATGGAAGGGGGGAACAACATCGATGTCCCCTTCTATTTGGCTAGGTTTATGGGTGCTGGTGCTAAGGGGTTTACAGCTAGGAGCCCAATGCAGGGGGCTCATTTCATTGGGAGGTTAGCTAGGAGCTATGATCTGATGACCAATGCAGCTTTGGCTCGGGTGACCCATGGTAGGGAGACTAGCTTGATTGGATTGAGTAAGCTAGTTGAGTTCGGGATTTGCACCCAGGACATTTATGGAGTGATTGAGCTAGCTAAGACAGCCCCGAGGAGAGAAGTCGAGGAAGGTAGTGGTGCTGGTGGTGAAGCCGAAGAGGATGTAGAGGAACAGGTGCCCAGGGGACGAAGAAGGGCACACGTGAATGTGGGGGAAAGGTTACAGATCATCGACAAGAGGATCGAGGGAATGGCTACCCACTTCAACGAGGAAATTGAAAGCCTTGGGTGGGTTTATATGGTCTTAGTAACCAATTTGAGGGTTTTGCAGGTACCATGGATCAAGTGCAGCAACTCCAACATGACTTCTTTCACTGGAGTGCAGATCGGACTAGCCAAATGCTCCAGAGCATGTACTTGAGCCAACCTAGGTGGCAAGGTTCGGAGTATGTGTACCAGCCCGACATCCCCAACCTTGGCGTCCACGGAGGAGTGGCATTCTAGCACGCCGAGCCCACTCCTGGTAGCACCACAAGCACCCCGTTCGAGCCCACCCAATTTCACTCCATGGATCATGATCTTCCTAGGGACGATTGATTTCCCTGTTTGTTGAAACAATTTGAAACAATTTGATACTTATGTATGTAATAACTGAATTATTAGGATATTTTTATGCTTAATTACCGATTGTACCCGTAGGGTATAAAATTTTCCATGTATTCTGTGTAGGTTTTGGTTATGTGATGCAATTACGGCGTAACCTTAGGGTCAGTTACGTCGTAACCTCTGCTGCAGTAGGAAAATTTTGAGGCTATACAAATTTTAAGGCGTAGTCCCCTGAAACGATACGCATTAGCCAACCCATGACCCACCTTCAACCTTTAGTGAGACATCTTGGGCAAGCATTTGAGAGGGGAGTTTATTTCTTTCTTGATTATTTTTCATTTATATTTTATTTTTCCTTTTTCTTCGTGCAAATGGGACTTTGTACACTTCAAGTGGGGGGATAGGAATAGAAATGAAGCGTATGATTACTTAGCTTACTTGCCCTAATTTTCTAGTTGGTTTCAAAATTTTAAGCTCATTTGAAAATTTTTGTCATATTTTTAACCAATCCAGAATTACATAAAGCCGAGCACACTATAACCCTTATTGCCATTGGTGAGATTTAGCCTTTCCGTTTCCCCATTTTACCCAAATCTACCAAAAATATTGAGTGTGCCGATAGTATTGTAGACTTTAGAACTTGGCTTCTACATCACTTCGAGACCATAGACGAGTAGTGTATCAAGTTAGCTTGGTGCATTTGGAAAAGGCGATTTGAAAAAAGTAAATGTTTTAGGATTAAACCCAAATAACCCATATGTGTTCACTTGTGTACGTTTTTCGATTAGTCGCATTAGCGTTTCGACCTCCGTGTTGACCCTTTTTGTTGCACTCACCTTTAGTGCAAGATACCCCTAGTTACATCCCTTTTGAGCCTATCCTTTCATTTTCTAAACCTTATTTTCGTTACACCCTTACACCTTAGCCTACAGTGTAGTCTTAACTTTTTATCTTGAAGTCATTGTTCACCCTAGTTCGAGGTTCGAAATAAAGTTTCGAGAGGCGTACCTAATCATCTACATCTTACTGAAGATCGTCAAAGACCCTCAAGTTATCTCCTTATGCTCAGTTCAAGTGGGGGGATGTTTGCATTTATGTTAAAAAAATAAATAAATAAATAAGTAAATAAATAAATAAATAAAAAATAAAAATAAAATAAAAAATTATTATCTGTGTTAGAGTGCGAAAATTTATAAGCACTATATGAATTAAAAAAATTGGCATCGAGAATAATCTTCTCGTTCACATTCGAAGGTTGGAAGAATAGTTCAGGAAAGAATAATGGTGGATTCCAGTGACATATATTGATCATATGAAGATGAACCTCAGATTAACGGTGGGGCGATGACAACTCGGTTTTAAGCTAAGACTATTTGTTTTCTTTTTCTGTTACACCCATTAAAATATCCCATGCCTTACCTTACCCTTTTTGTCGTGAAGCGTGTCTAGGTGACGCAGCGAGCAATCTTTGATGTCTTGGCCATGGATTTGGTCATGTATCATTGATTTTGTTCACTTCGCCGTGACACGTTAGTATTGACAACACCCCAAAGCCTTTGAATCACTATAACCCAACATTGCTTTCTAAAATCTGTCTTAACGTGCAATTGAGTGATCACCCCGAAATTAACACTTAAAATAGGATGAGAGTGAGAGTGTTTTCGTTCCCATTTCGTGAGGTGTTCGGCTCTTATTAATATTCTAGCATGGAAATTCTAACTGCGCATTCATTGAGGATGTATCTTTTGCAGTCTAAATTGGTCTACTTGAGGGCAAGTAGAGTTTAAGTGGGGGGATATTTGATAACATCAAATAGTCCTGATTTTCTAAGCGTTAATTTCCCTCTTTATCATCACATTTTGAGGACCTATTCAATGTAGTGAAAACGTCCTTATTCCTTATTATTTATTTTAAGGACCTATTCAATGTAAGGAAGCTGCAATTGGACGTTTTCAAGACCTATGGAAAAGTTTTCGCTTAACTACGACGTAACCAAGTGATGAAGTTTCGACGTAACTAAAGATTATGAAGGCTACGGCGTAACCCTCAGCTCAGGTTACGCCGTAATAACTGATATACACCTTATTGACAAAGACTACGGCGTAACCCTCAGCTCAGGTTACGCCGTAATGAAGAAATACACATGATTTACGAAAGCTATGGCGTAACTCCATCTAAGGTTACGCCGTAGCTATGGATAAGCACAAAAGATTGAAGAAGTTACGACGTAACTACCTAATAAGGTTACGCCGTAACTAGTTCGAAGCCTATAAATAGTCGAAGGTTTCACCAGTTTTAATCATCTCTCCTTTCCTAAACCTTCTAAGGTTTGGAGAGATCAAAACACAGAAGAAGAAGCATGGCTTAGGAGCACTGAATAACGGAGTCCTCATCTACTATTTCCATTGTATTCGAGTTTGAATTCTTTTTATATTTTTCTAGGACTTATACTATGAATTCATATCATTAATTGAAGTTTGCATTTATGTTATTGTTATTCTCTTTAATTCTTTATAGACATTTGCTAGTCTTTTCATAGATCGCTAGCCTTGGTAGTATCTAAAGGGCTGGGAGATATGACCAACTGCGAAGTATGGGAGGAATTGGCCATAGTACAACCACTCTTCGTGAACGAACTGACCAAATGATCACCTATCAAGTGGAGGTATTTAAGAGATTAGGGGGAATCTAAGTTCCTAACGGTCAGGTTCCCACCGTCTAGATCTAGTAGATTTGGTGCTTAATGACTGCTATTAGGTTACCGAATGATCCCGGGTGACCTGTTCATCTTGGTGAGGAATCTAAGAACCATAGGCCATGACGAATTGACCAAAGGAGTCTGGTGATAATTAGCCACTATATTGAACCTTCATATTGAGAATCAATTCGTATTTGTATTCTTTATTAAGCTTCGTTTATCTAACTCTTTACCCTAAATTTCTGGTGTCTGTGTGAGTAGAATAATAGAATATCAATGAATGATAACAAATTCGTCATACCAATATATTATCAATATCATTTCTAATCATCTTAGTTCTTTCAAGGTCACTGCTCCCTTGGGACGATACTCGGATTTACCTAAGGCTTTAGTACATCTGATCGGGTTCTCTGCCCGTTAGTATGTGTCTATCCTATGTTATCTAAGTTTTATAAATATTAAAAGCAGGATGAAATAGCACATCAGATGTTTAGCCTACAAATCCGCTAAGTGACTCGTAAACTAAGGTTCACAAAGATTACTCAAACAATTAAACACAATGATAGCCTAGTGCACTCCTAAGCCAATTACAATTAAGATAAGAGACAACCAATCAATAATTAATAAATAGGTTTCATATATCTAAGCAAACACATAAGAAATTTAGCCAAACATGTTAAACACACAAGCATACACACATTCAATCGAAGACATAATGAAATTAATGAAGTAAAACACTTATCTTGATGTAAAATAGGGTATGAGAACCCTATGATACTGTCCAAACCGGACTACAATCGTTTTAGGTTTTTACTCTACAAGTATACCTCTTAAAATGATGAAAATTCAATTTCTATATTTAATTTAACACTTGCGACGGCGTCGCCTTATAGGTGGGACGCCGTCAGATCACCGTCATTAGGGTTTCGTCTTGGCCAAGTAATAGTTGGGACGGCGTCACGTTGTGGTTGTGATGCCGTCGGGCTTCAGTAGTGACGTCGTCTGATTCTGGATCTAGGCCGTCTGGGATGAAAAGTCTTCGTGACGCCCTTCCTCTTCAAAGCATGACGCCGTCAGGTGTATTTTAGCAAAAAGTCTACTGAGCTGTCATAGATTTAATTACGTATAAAGGGACGGCATCGCCCTTTGACTGGGACGCCGTCAACTTCAAATTCAGCAGCTTGAGTGTCTTCGATCTTGACTTAGCCATTTTCTTCATATATTCACTCCTTTTCGTCCAAATATGCATCATTCCAGCATTTTGCATCCAAGAGACCTAAAAAGTGAAAAGGAACGAAATTAAGCAGTAACGGATATAAAAGTGGGCGATTAAGGGCTTAAATGACCCCTTAAAAGTGTACGTTTTAAATCCTTATCAATATTACTGGAAAATCAATCAATCAAACACATTTCAGATGGATTGTAGGATCACTGATGTATCTAACTGCGTCTAGACCAAACATACAATTCTCAGTATGCATGATTGCAAGATATCAATCTAATCCTAAGGAATCCCATCTCACTGCAGCCAAAAGAATCCTCGGATACCTAAAGGGTACCCTAAGTCTTGGACTTTATTATCCTAAATATTCAGTGTTGGCAATTATATTTTGTAATGTTTAAGTCTTGTTTAGTGATTAAGTCTGGTAGCATTAATAGTTAAGTCTGGTAGAGCAGACTTAAGTCTGTTAGTAGTTAAGTCTGTCAGTACTAAAGATGTTAAGTCTGGCTAACAAATATTCGTTAGTTAAGTCTGTTTATGTCTAAAACATAATAGTTTGTTATAGTTATATTAGGAATAGATATGAACGTGTAGAGATATCTTAGGAGAAGATATCTTTACCCTTCTACAAGTTTGTTAGTTAATTAGGGTTTCCTTGGTGTATAAAAGGATTCCTAAGGTATTAGGTTAATGCACCAGTTGTAAGCATTAGCCTTTGAGCAAATCAATAGAAAATACGAAGTTAGTAATTCTTGTGTTCTTCATACTTGTGTGTTAAGATTCCGCATTAACACATTAAGCTTTTGCAAAGAGTTCTTCATATAGTAAATTGGATTTATTCAAGTTTACTATTAGTCATTCAAGGCTACTTAGATCCATAAATTTTTGGACCTACATTCAGGATTTGACCTCAAAGGGTATTCTGACTCAAACTACGCTGGTTGCAACATGGACAGAAAGAGTACCTTAGGGTTCTGTCAATTTTTGGAGGAAAACTGGTTTGTTGGAGTACTAAGAAGCAACAATAAGTGGCAATGTCTTCAGCTGAAGCTGAATATGTGGCAGCTGCAGGGTGCGGTGCCAATGTGCTATGGATGAAAAGTCAACTCAATGACTATGACATTCATTACAAGATGGTACCCATATTTTGTGATAACACTAGTGCTATTGCAATCTCCAACAACCCTGTCCTTCACCAAAGAACCATACACATTGATATCAGATATTATTTTATCACGGACGACATCTTGAAAGGAGACATAGAACTCTATTTCATCCCTACTGAATATCAGCTTGCTGATATCTTCACCAAGCCTTTGGATGAACCTACATTCAGGAGACTGAAAGCTGAATTAGGAATGCTTGACATTGAAAGTTAGCAACCTGATAACCAATCCTGATCTCAGCAGTTCTCTCTGGAAAGGTCCCTGATCCCTGAATAAAACCCCAAAATCATCTTCTCACTGAATGAGTAAGACTCATTCAGGGTGCCTGACATTGGATAAAGAGTATTGAATGAGTAACTAAATGCTCTAAGTATTTCAGTTACTTAATGTCCTCGGTTGGTAAACACACCAATTTAATATAGGAATATATGTCTCAAAACCCTTCTGTCATCCATGTCATGGGTCCCAATCAACCTTACCTCATCCCACTTGGCAATAAATGCCTTCTCTCATAACAAATATCCTTAGGATATTTTAAACCTGCAAATGCACTTTTACTGTGCACTGCAACTGTTCCCTTGAAAAACGAGAGAAAACTGCTGGTAATGGAGTGGCTGCATTAAATGAGGTAAATGAAACGTTTTCAAAAATGACTTTACAAATCCTCACATGTGCAAAAAATACCCCTTCACCATTCTAAAAATACCCCTCTCAGAAACTCAAAAACACATACACAAATTGAAATCTGCAAACAAACTCTGTCAAAATACTTTCAAAATCAAGAAACAATTGTGTGTTCTTTATTTTAAAACTAGTTTAAGCAAAAAATTCATCTTTGCAAACAATATACAAAAGTTTTTTGCCACAAACTTTCAAAAGGAATTACCTTCTTTGATTGTTCTTGTTAAAAATCAAAAAACCCAAATCTTTTTTCTGCATGGCAATGGCAAGAACTCAAAGTCTTCAGTGTGCATCACGGTGGGTAGGAGGTCTTGAGAATATTTAATTTAAAACTAATATTGTTATAGGAAAATTTTAATACACACATGATGTCCCAGCCTATAAGGGAATCATGAAAATTTTGCTAAACTGCCCACTGAAAAAGGCCTTTACAAATTCCCCATCTATACTGTACCATAACTTCCTCAGGGATTTATGGGCAACTACAGTGACCTATGACCTGACACCCTCCACTGATGAGACTGACCTTAGACCCCTCAAGGAGTTTCTCATCAGATTCTCAATTTTAAATGGGGAACAAATAGTCACTCTGGACTATAAAACCTTTTGATCTTCAAAAAGGCTTCACTACAATCAGGGAAATTATGTTACTCACCCTGACCCAACCATTGTTAAGGCTGAGTTAGGTAAAATTCCTTTTGATCCAAAACTTTTGGACAAAACCCCAGTCACCAAGAACTCCTTTCCCGTGGCTTGGAAGATCTTGTTTACTTTTGTGATTCAGGTTCTCGGTAGGAACCACTCATCCACTGAACATATCAATTCTATTCAGTTGATGATGGCCTATTGCTTGATGACTGGAACTAAAGTCGACATAGGGGAGATCATTTACAGTGATCTCATAACCAAGCTACATAGAAAAAATAGGGTGAAATACGTTTCATACCCTAGGTTTGTCTCTTGTGGTTTACAAGTGTTACTGGGTTGCAACTATACTTAGGATTTCAAATTTAGCGCTTTACCAGCCATCCTAAGTCAATCTAATTTTCAAAAGAACCCATCCCTGGTCACTAAAATTGAATTGATGGCCCATATGGTTGCTGTAAACAACCAGAGGGACTTAGTGTCTCCAAACCCTACTCCCAAAAAGAGAAAGGGGAAGTCTCAGATTGGGACTAGGACTAAACCCAAGTTTTAGGGCCCTGAGGCTTCTGGAACACAGCCTAAAAGGAACAAAAAGCCCCAGACTGAAAATCCACCCAAAGGAGACCAAGCAACATCCACCCTGGTGACAACGAAGGACACTAATGCATCATAATCAGTGCCCTTGGTCCCACAGACTACTCCTCAAGATCCAGAGGGAAACACACAACCCGCTGGTAGGGGAGAGCCTTCCATTAAGCCTGATGAGGACATACGCCAATCAAAACTTTTATCCGAGTGCATAACTAATGATTCCAAAGACTCAGGGGAAACAAACAACACACTGATAGGAATCTTACATCCACTGCTTCTAAGGATAGCACTGGGAAACTCCCACCAGTACTTGAAGGAGCAACGATGGACAAAGACTCAGAGGGAAAGAAAAACCCCGCTAATATGGAACTCACAACCAATACTGACTCCAGAGAAGACACTGGGAAACACCCATCAGTGTCTGAGGGGTCCTTGGGAGACAAAGACTCAGGGGGACAAAAACCACCCGCTGATACGGAACCCATAACCCCCACTGGTCTTCTGAGTGTTGCTGAGGTTCATGATATTTTGTTTTCTGATGAAGAGATGAATGCTAACAGTGAGGTTGAATTTTTTTCTGCTGGACAGGAAATGGACGCTGATGTTCAACCACAAGTACAAGAACATCAACCTGATCCAAAAAAGCCTGAAGAGTCACCCTTCCAACCTGAAGAAGACTCATCTGACTCTTCAGGATCTTCTACATCTTCCTGCCCTAAGGAATTGATGAAGTATGACAACGTTCTTCCCCTCACTGAAAGACAACTTGTGATGTGGTTAAAAAGGGCTACACAGAAGCTTTATTTTGGTGTTACTGATAGCCTCTGGGATCAACATGTTGAAGTTGCTGCAAGCTACGCTGATCTTAAAGCTGAAGTGGTTGCTACTTATGAAAATAATGATGAGCACGGGGATCTCATTTATTACCATCTTCACAAGCTAGATGATCACCTGAAGAAATTTCTGAAAACCTTTCAGGATGCTCATACCAAGCTTGATAACATCAAGGAATTTGTCAAGGAAGACCCTGCACTAAACACGAAAGTGCTTGAGGCTACGAAAACTTACATGAAGAACTCTTCCTGCCTCACTGAACTGATCATAATGCTTAACAACTCCAATGTTCAGGGTCTTTCCACTTCAGTTCAGGCTATTCAGTCCACTTTGGGCTCTTTGGATATAAAGGTTGCTGATCTAGTTAAACCATCTTCTTCTATGGCCTGGAATCTCGGGCCTAGAATGACTACGCTGGAATCATCTCAAGAAACTCTTGGGGATAAAGTTACAAATCTTTAACAAGACACTTCCGAAATCAAATCTATGGTTTCTGAGATCTACCAGGCTTTTTAGGGTCAGACTGCTGCTTCAACAGCTCCATCAACTCTTGCTCTCACTGATGCTCCGGCAATAGTTGAGGGGGAGAGATCTACTGAAGATACTCCCTCTCACACTAAGGGGGAGCCAACTCCAGCAGTGACTGCAATTCCCATCTCCTCAATCCCACCAACATAAATACCAATCTTCACTTCATCAATAACAACAACAACAACACCAGTGACAAGAACATCAACTTCTTCATCAGTCCCTCCTCAGGACAAGGGAAAGAACATAATGATAACACCAGAGCCGATCAAAATTCCTTTTATGATTGGCAACAAGAAGTATCTGCTCAGTCTAGAACAACTAACTACATATCTTGAGAAAGAAGACAGACTCAAGAAATAGGCAGAGGAAGAACAAAGAAGCAAAGCTGCCTTGGTCAACGTAGTTACTGAAGAAACTGAGAAGTTAGGGATCGATCCTAAGTAGCTTGAAAAAGGACAAGCTGGCCTAAAGTTTAAAGCAGCTCAGGATGTTGAGATGGGAGCTCTTAGAAAGAAAAGGGATGAAAAGAATAAGAAGACTGCTTAGATAAGAAAGGCAAGCCCTTGAGCAAATCACTGATGTTTACATCATCTTCAGATCAAAGCCTGTTGCAATGAATGTCTACAGGGGATAAGACAAAAGGGACTTTGAGGTTCATGATCCCCTAAAGTTCACCGACTTTGGGATCACTGAACTTGGTCCCATCATTGAGAAGAAGAAAAATCAGGTAGTCAAGGATTTGATGAAAGCTCTTAGCAAAAGATATGAAAGACTGAGGGATGCGCCCGCTCAGCTTGGAATCTAATCTGCTCTCCCTGAAGCTCAAGGTACTGAACCTCAGACATCACAAAGAAAAAGAAAAAAGTTGAATCTGAGCCTGAAGCCAAAGTCTCTTTTTTGACTGCAACAGAGAGCTACCTGAAAGGGTGAAGTTTGTTAACTGCGTGGTCATAGAGGAGCCTGAAAGAGGACTCTTCTTCATTGATGTTTATGGAAACTAGGCATTCCAAATATGGAGCAACATCGATCAGGCTGGTGTGGCTAGGATGCTAAGTTACTTGACAGTGGCCTCTCAAATTCAGTCTCCTGGAAACATCAGGTTTTGTGCTGACCTAAATGTCAAAGTAAGAGATCATCCTGACAAAGCAACTCTCTTGTCTAAGAAGCCAAAGCTTGAAGCCCTGGGAATCCACATTGATTAACATCACTAAAAAATTCTATCATTACTTTTGTACTAGTTAGGAACGTGTAATATCTTATGAATAAACGATGTATTTTTTGATAAAGATCAGTGTTCCTTATTATGTTTATTAGTACATTCAGTGTAAGAAGAAGCCTCTTGCTCACTTACACTGATCAAAACACTTAGGCTATTTGTATATCCAAATAGGGGGAGACTGTTGGGTTCAATGAATACTCAAACCCCTTAATTCTAGGATTTGAATAGAAAATACCCTAAGTGTTTATAACCTTTGTAACACCCCCAAATCTGGTTTAGCGGAAGCATACGGGTCATGAGGATGCTACGAAATCGGAGATCACAACACAAGTAATAAAGAACGAATACATACTCCGTTTAAATTCATAAAATAGTTTTAAAACATTGTCATACAAACATTGTTTAAAATAAAAGGGCACAACCCATAAGTGTTGTGGTCCCAAATAAAACATCACTTTGTGTAAAAACACTTCTTTTAGCATAATACGACCATTTACCACCTCTTGCCTTGTGTTAGGAATTGGAAATTCTATGTTAAAGTGTCGGTCACCCCAATTATAGTCTAGCATATGTTAGCTCGTAGACTTGTAGTTATTTATGTTATTTAGTAGTTAATTAGTTAGTTTGTAGCGTAGTTTAGTTTATTGCAACACCGTGGAGGAAGGACGGGTCTTTACCCACTGTATGCCTGATCCACAGTCCGATAGGAGGACGTAGTATTTGTAACTATAAATACCCTCTACCTCCCAAGGTAGAGGGTTGGACCTTTCATTCTAATCTAACCTTCCATGTTTTCTTTCACTTTCTCTCTCTAGAAAGGCTCCCATCCTACTTTCTCTCTCTAAAACCTCTAAACTATACGCCCCATTTGATATGTTATGATGTGTTTATGAAATCCAATATGTTACAAATGGTATCAAGAGCCATGGTTTGATCATTCATCTTTCATATTTTTGGATTTCTAGTGGTTTTATATGATTTTTGGGGTTGAAAAAGTTTAGTGGTATTTTCATCATTTGGACCATTTCTAGTGTTAAAGTTTGAATTTTGATTGTACTTTTGTGTTTAGAATCATTATAAGTGCTTAGGTTTTGATTTGGAAGGCTTGAATCAGTGTGGTTGGATTGTTTTTGGATTGGAAAGTGGTGCTTTTGAATATGTTCTTCGTAGAGACTTGTAGTTATATTTCTTCGTAGAGACTTGTGGTTATGTTCTTCGTAGAGACTTGCAATTATGTTTTTCGTAGAGACTTGCAGTTATGTTTTTCGTAGAGACTTGCAGTTATGTTTTTCGTAGAGACTTGTGGTTATGTCCAGATTCAATGTATCTGTCTAGAGACTTGTAGCCTATTTTGGTAGAGACTTGACGCCTATTTTTAGTAGAGACTTGTAGCCCATTTTGGTAGAGACTTGACACTTATTTTTGGTAGAGACTTGTAGCCTATTTTCGTAGAGACTTGGCGCCTATTTTTGGTAGAGACTTGTCTTTACAATTTCTAGCAACTTGTCTCTGTTGTTACTAGCGAGTTGCTCTTTAGCGACTTGGCCACTTAGCGAGTTGCTCTTTAGCGACTTGGTTCATAGCGAGTTGTCTCTAGCGACTTGAGCATCTAGCGACTTGTAACTAGCGAGTTGCTCTTAGCGACTTGATACTTAGCGAGTTGCTCTTTAGCGACTTGACTGTGTAGCGACTTGTGTCCAGCGACTTGGGTCCTAGCGACTTGGTCTTAGCGACTTGGTTCAAGAATTCTTAGCGACTTGTTGACTTTTCCCGACAAAACTTCAAACGGCTATAACTTTTGATCCGTAACTCCGTTTTCAGCGTTCTACCCATCAAAACGACCATGAGAACGAGGAGAATGTCATGCTCTGAACAGAAGTTATTGAGGTTTTTATGTTTTTAGACCTAAATTTCTCGGGAAAATCGTGCATAAACCAATCCAAATCTCAACCAAACAACATCTCTGCTAATCCTACAAACAATTATATGTCCTAACACACAATTGTCTATCATTTTGACAATCCATCAGTCATCTTAACACGTTCCATTGGTCATTGCTTAACTGTTTGGTCTTGATTTTAGTAAAATCCCGCGAAAGATTCTATTTCTCGGTTTAAATCATAGACTTGTAAAATCCCGTGGATTCATCAACATCATGTCTTACACTCCTGATTCAGTGATTTCAGAAGTACTCAAACTGTATGATGTTGTAGACAACCATGAGAATATTAGCTATACTGAACGGTTACAGATGATGGAATCAATCAATGATGATTTGAGTTCTTCATGCTCCGAGTCCAATGAGAAAGATTTGCACCTGTTTAGGCTACAGAATGCCATGCAAAAGGAAAGCAGCATTGAACCTTATCAACAACTTCACTGTCACCTCATGTTACTTCTACCCACATCAATGGAACGAACATGTATTGCCCTCTTTCCTCAGGACTTATCCACATTAACAGGAACTCTGCTGTTAAACCTAGAGCAATTGGAGCTACAACTTGACCAAGAGAAGGTTCATAAGGATAATTCCAGCGCTGCACTTCAAGTGATCTACAAACACTTTCAGTCATTCATTAGAAGGGAATTCACATCTGATTATGATCAAGACATGACTGAAATGTCCTTCAAGAGACACACTGGAATGAAAATTAGCGTGTTCACGGAGACACTTATCCATCTCATGGATAATGTGGAGAAGTATAATGAGGAAGTTACTCAGAAAGATGAAAAAGTAGATGAGAGTCGTATACAGTTGAGAGATATTTGTGATAAGTCCGGTAATGTATCAGAAAGGTCGGGTGTTGCTGAATGCAGAATATCAGAAACAATAAAGAATGATGTAACCAGCTGCTCAGTAACTCCTGTCACACAAGAAGTGGATGTTGTGATCAGAAAGGCAAATGAATCTCGGGTACAATCAATAAATTGTTGTGTTGAGACTGGTATGGCACCAGATGTTGGATCAGTTGACACTGAATACAGAGGCTCAGAGACATATAAGCTTGAAACAGCCAGCGGTTCAGTGACTCTTGTTACACATGATGTGGATGCAGATATCAGACCAGAAATTGAACATGAGTCATGTAATGAGGTACCCTTTACTGTTCAACACAATGCATCTGCTAAAGTACTTAAACAAACTGATCATGATGCTGAACATGACTTTGATAAATCTTCTGTAACTGAGGCTGAGTCTGAGATTAAGTGTTTCAAAACAAAAGATATGGTTGATAAAAAGGCTTTTGATGAACTTTCAAACAAATTCTCAAATCTTGAAAAACATTGCATTTCACTTGAAATTGAGATACAGAGTAAAGGAGAAAGTTTTCAACTTAACAAACCATGTAAAAATCCGGAACTTCCTGAATTCCGTGAACGTTTTGAAATTAACACTTTGAAAGCTCAGCTTCAAGACAAAGACTCAACCATTTACAATCTGAAGAAACATATTTCTGTCTTGAATGTGAAAACTAATTTAGTCATGAATACACAAGACATTGATGCTACTATAACAAGAAATAATGAATTGTCAATTTATGTGGCTAAATTACTAAAGGAAAATGAGTCTTTGAGAAACATCACATAGAACTAAGTGACTCTGTCAAAGAAGCTAGAACTAAGTCAATGGAACAAACAAACCCTTTGATAGCAAAGAGTGATGAACTCAAAGCTCAACTTCAGGAAAAGAGTTTCGCCATTGTTGCCTTAAAGAATGAGCTTAGAAAAACCGTAGGGAAAAGTGTGAACACTAAGTTTACAAAACCATCAACCTTGGGGAAGCCAGTTTCTCATCCTACTAGAGACCGGTCCGTTGTTAGGCAGCCTACTGCATTTAAATCTGAAAGAACAAAATTTTCAAAAGCACGGTTGGCCTCCCAAGTTGATGAGAAACAAGTTTTGTCAAAACAGTCACTTCACCAGAGTTACCTAAGAATAAGGCTTCTAGCTTTGTTAACTCTCAAGACGTAGCCACGTCTACTCCCAGTACCTCTAGGATTAGTTCAAAAACAGTGTCAAAACCAAGCATTAAAACCCAGAATTCATATGATATGAATGACTTGTGGAAGAACTATTATCTATAAAAAGCTAGGAAAAAGGCACAGATTCGAAAAGACAGAATTTTAGGTGCAAGACCTAGGGTAAGGAATTCTACGAGATTTCAAGACACTGCTAGTAGTTGTAAACCACTACCTAGGAACATTCAAAAGACTAGGGATTGGCGTGCATCAAAGAGTAGTTATGTGCATAAGAATGCTAAGCATGTAGAAAACAAAACTATAAATTCTGTGTCTTTTCCACATGAGAAACATTTTCCTAATTCACATGCCAAGGTACAATCCACTAAGACTACTAACATGGCTAAGGTTCAACATGTGATGAAGCAAAACAAACCTAAAACTTCACCTAGATGGATCCCAACTGCTAAATCTTTAGAAACTAGGAATAAGGATAAGTCTCCCACTATGCATAAGAAGCCTAACAATCCTAGACCTGGCCATAAGTGGATACCATCTGGTAGAATGTTTAAGGATGCTGGACTTAGGTGGATACCTACCGGAAAGCTATTTTCTAATGGCAAAATCAAGGTTCACCGTGAAGCCCCAAAGAGTTTGGATACTAATGTCACTAACCCATATATATGCAAACAAGCTTGTAATGTTAGTGCATGTATTCCTTACTCAGTTGCAGATGCTTCGATCCTTCATTACATGGACTGGCTTAAAGTATGGATAACAAATGGATTGATATCTCATAACTCACGTGTCCAAGTAACTCAACCTTGATATTCAAACTGGCAATGACGTCTGTTCACATCAGTTCAGGCCTCGTACTTCATCTTTATGGCGTCTGCAGATATCACTTCAGGCCCTGTTCCTCATAGAAAAGAAAGGTGTACGCTTCAGTGCGCTTTATCTTCAGAAGAAGAGAAATCTTCATGTTTATGACCATTCTCATCGACATTCTTCATCAACAAGCTTCATGGTTCTCCCATGCTCATTCAGTCATCAAGTAGATCTACGTTCATTGGTGTATATTCTTATTCACTTGGTTAAATCAAAAATGGCAACTTCGGATGCAATTTTTGAGGGGGAGAAGAGTGAATTTACTACATGTTGATGGATGTTTGAATAATGGTCATACGACTCTCCTCCAACGCCTAATGTTTCACTTACTAAGGATAAATGGGAGTTATTGTTTGGGATTCCTTGTTTCAAGATATGTTTGATGAGTATTTCCAACCGCTAGCGAATGTTGATCATCTAAGAAGTACAACTCAGACTACTCAAGAAGCCCAATCTCTAGTTATTCCTCAAGGCGTTGATTATGACTATCATAATATTGCAGTTGCACTCATGAATAATGATCCGCTCTTTGGTATTCCTTTGCCAAATCTTCACGGATTATTTTTCCTCTCAACGTGCACGCTATAAATCAACCACATGAACTTCAAAGAAAAATGACTACCTCATCCGCTCGAAGTTATTGGTGAATCTTCCAGATCAGTCTCTACATGTATACTTTTAGGAAGAATGCATTGATGGTGAGGAATTTTTTGTTCCGGTTCATTCAGTGGGTCAATGTACATCCGATTGTATGTTTATTCACGTGTTGGACATTTGACACAAGTTGATTACTTCAGAGTTAATCATTTGTCACTTGTTTAAGATTGAAGTTGACTTTCACAAAGGCGTGTTCTTATTTGATAACTTGCTCGGGCTTAAGAATATGAGTTGAAGACTTGGTTTATCTAGTTACCAGCAGTCGGGGTGGATGGTTGAAGACCTGGTTAACTATCACTATTAGGAGTTACGTTGTTTTAGTCAGTGTCACACGCAGATGATGGTGTGGATAATCGCAAGAGGTGTTAATGTCTCATACTTTCATTGGGTATTGAGTACTTAGATATTTGCATGAAGCATGAAATCTCTACACCGGTCTTCCAACATAAGTGCAAGCTTAAGATACAACTGTGGTGAATTTGACTTCAGGTTCAAGTTTGGTATATCGGGTTTTCTTCATCAGTGGTCACTTAAAATTGTCTACATATGGGTTGATTAAGATAGTCAGAGAGAGTTTTTGTATCAGTTGATTCTCACAGGATTAAGTTGAGCTAATTGTTTGTTCTTCTCTATTTCAAGAGTATTTGGCATGTATAATGTGTTGTTGATTCTGAGGTATCAAAACCAGCAAGGGGGAAGGAGATATACATCTAAACACACAACGAGTACACGTGATGAACTTAATACTTTTTTTCTAGTGAAGTAATCCTGGGAAAGACAAATGTCATAACCGTAGAGAAACTCAGTGTTTAACTCGTAACCTTTGGTGTATTATTCCAACTATTTGGGGAAAGGATATATTATTCCAACTATTTGGGGGAAGGATGTATTATTCCAACTATTTGGGGGAAATAGTCTTTGGAGACTTTTGGTATGTGTTACTTCAGTGTTCAGTTGGAAGAAATGTGAGTAGAATATTTGGAGCGTGAGATGATATTGCTTATCGACATCTTCTATATGGTTTATGGTAGTGCTTCCGGTTATTGATTCATGTACACAATGTAATGATGATTCCGATGAGATCACAACCATCAGGGGAGAGATATGTGTACATCGGGGATGCACAACTTGTTCACATGATCGAGCTTAATCAGTTATTCCGGAGTTGATATCCGCAGAGAAGATCAGTGATTCAACCAGTTACTGTGACGTCGTTGTGTCTACTCTGGTTGGGTACTTGTGTACATTATGGGCTGATTGGTTATATGGAAGATAACTGGAAAGAACCTGGTAAAATGAAGATGTTGATATATTGTTCCCCTGAATAGACAACTGGTCAATCTCGAAGAGTAATGTGTACATCGGGGACGCACAACAGGTTCATGTGATCGGGCTTAATCAGTTATTTCGGATTTGATAACCACTGAGACGATCAATGTTTCAACTTGTTACTTCGTTGCTCTCGTGATTCTTCGGGGTGCTGAGCTTCATTCAATGAGACCGTTCTTATTCATTTCTACTTCTTGGGGAAATGGTCTTTATAGTTTGTCGGTTGGGGGGAAGCTGCCAAAGATTCACTTTTTGATGGCTCAAGTTCTTGCGACGATTCAAGAGCCTCGAATGCTTTGGTGGTGAAAGTTTAAGAGATGATGACTTCTATCTTCTACAAAGTGCTGAAGGATTTCCTTATCTCGGTATGTTAGGTCACTAGATTTACAACACAAGCTTACTAGAAGGAGATTAAGGCGATTGAACAAGTAAACCAAACACAAACACACGTTATACTAAGACGGTTATGCGTAGAGTGTAGGTGAAAGAAAATAACTTGAACAACCAACCTTCAAATGAAGGTTTACAAGAGTATTTATAGGAGGGAAGCTAGGGAAACACTCCTAGTTCCCTTCCTTTCCTTTATGGGCTTGGGCCTAAGCTCATGGGCCTTCTACATAAGCTTAAGGCTAGTAACAAACATAAAGGCCATAATTAGCTAACTATTACATGTAAATTACTAACACTTGATTTAGGTTTAGGAGTGATTCCAACAATCTCCCCCTAAGTGTTAGTGATGAAAAACGGTGAAGGTGTTGATGTAATAGTAGCTTTGACGTCTTCTGACATTCTTCTTTTCTTGTGAGAAGAATTGCCTTGATTCGAACAATCTCCCCAGTGTAGAGAAATTGTTTTCTTTAAACGGTTCTGCTTTGACGTCATCATTAACTTTGTTCTTTGATCATTGTTCTTTGTGGTGTAAGTGAGAGTATGTTGTTGTTTGCATCAAGTCTGCCTCAGGTCTGCTTCACCGCTACAGTGTCTCCACGTCATTCTTCAACATCCTCACACGCTCTTTGACGTTGGAATTCAGTACTGATGAAGTTCTTTAAGTCTTTAAATTTGTAGATTCTTTGATTTAACGAAGAATCATTCTGACTGTTGTGTTGCTTTTGGATAGAACTTCCATTAGTGATGATGTTGGCGTGAGCATGAGAAGAATCTGCACGATCATCCCGCTCCGGAGCTTCCATAAGAAGAAAACATTTCAAACGGTTAGTAATAAGCGGATTCCGGCATTTACAAGTTTGAACTTCGAGAGTGTTAACAACATAGTGTGAAAACACAACTCTAATTCTCACTAAGGCCGTTCCTGAACTGGAGTCCCACAAGTGAGATAATGCGATGTACCGAAGTACATCTACAGTTCAGATGAGTCGCTGAGGTACACCGAAGTATCACCTCACGACTGTAGACCGTTTGAGACACACTAAGCGTAATCCACGGGGAGTTACCGAAGTGACCTGCTGTCAGGGCTATTTGATGTTGACCCTGGCAGAAGTTTCCATTCAATCACTGAGGATCACAGTTGTGAACCTCTCATAAATGTTCTCGACAAATTGCTAAGATCTGTGAAGGACTCGATAATGTACCACTGATGTTCTTATTGATGAACATCAAGTGATGAAATGTCAAGTGTACCTAAGAGATCTTTTGATGAATCTCGTGGCTCTAGACTCAATAGTGCGTTTTGGTTTTCCTGAGCGGAGACTGGGGAGAGGGTCTCCTTCTTCAATACCAGCGATCTCTAAGAGAAAGCCAATAGTTTACGTAGGGTTCCCTGTGAGAATGAAACAAGCTTCTGTTGAGAGAAACTTGAGTGGCTAAGAAGGTTTAGTGCATGCGTCACTGGGTCCATGACGACTTTTAATCTTCAATACTAGCGTCACTAAGTGACAACCAGTAGCATATGAATTGAACCCGGTGTCTGCCCTAAGTTGAATAATTTGGAGGGCTATTTCTTTTCACCCTTTTCTTTTCATTTCTTTTTAATTCTTCAACTCCTTCTTTCTCCGATTCTCATTTTCTCCTTTTTTTTATAATCATACCTAGGGACTTCTAAGTACTAACTATTTGTGATGTCCTTGGGTAGATCCCTCCGGCTCTGGCGGATCATAGGACGGTTATTCCTAACCTTAGTCACCTTATCACTCCATGACTAACCTATGTTGCCATAAAACCAATTTTCAAGAAAATCTTTCAAAGGGTTTGTAAATGAAAAACATGTTTGAACCACTGTGAGAGTTTTATCTTTTAGCAGAAATACTCCCCCTCCACATGTGCTTTAGAGTTTTGACGGAAATCTGCACTGTGTGGGAAGAGCGCGCACTTTTGAATTGATCCACTCAAGATAGACAATCCCCGGCGAGACACGGTTACGTTGCATAGTTAAAGAGTTACATTGTCAGCTTTTAGGTGACAACTAGCTTTAATAACTACCTTGAAGGTGTAGACCAACCTTGAAAGGTTTTCATACCCGTCAGAGTTCATGTCTACCAAGAGTTTCTCGAATGGTACTTTCTACTTGGACAAGTCCTTTGCGAGACACGTTTACATTACTAGCGAACTAGCTTGAAATTATTACCCGTACAGGACAAGTCTTTTCAAGTTACTAACAGTTTAGTACCGTCAATTCGTTGGTTAAGTCTATATCACAAAGATTCATTTGCATGTACACTACATATTTCTTATCACATAATTTTCTCCCCCTCAAAAATGGCATATAAAATGTTATTTTTGAAAAGTTGAGAATAAATATGACCATTTCGAGTGTTGCGGGAAGATGACCACTATGAACAATTTGTGAACAAAGTTTTAATTCAAATACTCCCCCTCAACAAGTAATATAAACGGTTGAGGTTTTGAAAAATCATACGGGGAAGTACTTGTCCTTTTGAGCAAAACCTTGAAAAATGAAAGTTTTGATAGGTTTTACTCAAAAGTAAGAAGCTTTCGCTCCTTTTATAAGGACTGTGGCACTGAAGCGTACCACAGGGTCCTTTCTTGACAAGAACGGGTTGTACACTGTTATGTGTGCACAAGCCATACACATATATAAATCACACATCCAAATTGATAATGAAAGAAGCAATTCTAGGGGTACCAGGAAGTGCAGTGATGTTGCCAGGATTGCGAACAGGGCGTTGATAGCCGGTGATGTTAATCCTGGGTCGACCACCAACAAAGGTTTCCAATGTTCTGAACTGATCCCTTCGAAACAACCTTTCATCAATCATTTTGATGATCCTCCTCACATCCCTTTGATCCTGAGAGTTCCATCGCTTAGGAGACCCAATCTTTTGACGTATATCCTTCAACCTATAAGCCAATCCATCCCTAACCATCTTCAAAGTGTGATCCCCAAACTTGTGAAGATCACTACACGCCATTAAGCAATTTTGTTGAAGTTCACTGCGGTAAACGACTCCGAATGGTTTGCTGATGAGTGTATATTGTGAGAGCTGATTGACGTCGGGAAGATCAAGCTGAGGTGGAGTGAAGTTAACTCGAGTCTGATATGATTCGACTACGAGTTGGAGATCTTCTACACGTTCTTTGATGACTATGCATCTGATGAAGATGAGCAGTGACTTGATGAATTCACGTTGTACTTCAGTTGAAAATTGCCTCATGCGACCCTGTACTTTGGCAAGGTACATGTCTTCAATGTCGTTGATAGAAAAATTCTCAAAGTCAGCTTCAGAGAATTCATAATCCCGTTCATCTTGCCTTTTGACCACAATCTTCTTGAGAAAAGTGTAGTCCCATTTGGTCGAAAGATCAACGTGTTTGATGGCAACTATATCCTTAGTACTGAACACTGCATGTTGAGACTTCTGAACCTGGCAGCTTCTGTAGTAGATTCTTCGGTGTTTCGGCCAATGATGAATCCCGTACATTGCATCTCGGTCGTATGCTTCAACGTTGTTGGAGAACAAGTGATTAGCTCTTTCCTCGATAGCTATGCAGTTTGAGTATATGGCTGCTGGGAATGGAAGTGTCAAAGATGTAGCGTATTTCCTTGATCCATCGCCACCGTGTAGAAGAAATTCCAAGTCTTTGTTGAAGAAATATCTGAATGGAATCCTAGGTTCATCTGGTTAGCCAATTGTTAGTAGAGGTTTTGACCAGTCGGTGTAGTATGGAGGGTTGTCCCGTTTGGCGAAGTCGATGTTTGCTTCTGGGTTGAGCCAATCCATGTTGTTTGACATAGCTCAATCAATGTTTTCAAGATGATATTCGACCTCGATGGCACTTTCTGAGCTATCTTTCCACAGTTGAAAAGCTTCATTCTTGATTCGCCTCAACTCGGATTTCGTCATCTTCTTCACATGGAACTTTTCTTGCATAATCTAAGCATGCTCCAAAGTATTACCGTCTACCAGATCTTGACCTTCTTCAGGGTATAGAGTGGAATTGACAAGTGTAGAAAACCATTCAAATTCCTGTGTTGTATCTTCATCTAGCCATGATAAGACGTCAGTCATTGGCGCCTTCTTCTTCTTTTGTTTTGGCCTAGATGAGGATTCTGGTTTCTTAACTTGTTTGGGAGAGGTGTGTTGTTGTAGGGGCTCACGGACTTCCTCATCGTCACCACCCGTATACTCAAAGTGATCACCGGTTTTCTGAGTTTCGGGCGGTAACTCAGAATCCTGAGGTTTATCAGTAGAAGAATGAGGAGGTGATCTTTGTTGTGCAGGATTCCGTTGTGGTGGAGGTTGCATCGAGTACTGAATAGAGGATGATATATCAGACTTCTTTGAGTGTTTGGGCTCTTTATCCTTATCCTGATCTTTGTCTTCATCATCTCTTGAACGTTTGGGCCTAACAGCTTCTTCTCGGAATGAGGACCTGAGTTGGTATTCCAATAAAGCTTCAAACAGTTTAGCTTCGTGTGAGGCAAACATTGCAGAGTGTTTCGACATTTGTGCTACAAGCCGGTTCACCAATTCATCATCTGAGAAGATTGTAGATTCAACTGGATTGATGCTTAAATTCATCAGAGTTGATTTCATGGCTTGTTTGGCTAGATGCAAGAGATTTGGATACAGTTGTCTGGTATACATCTGCTTTGTCAGATTCGGAACGACCTCCGTAAGGAACTGGTGAGTGTATCCTTAGATCAATTCATCCATTTTTCCTTGAAGATCATCTTTCATGAGCTTCTGGACATACGCCCTTTCATCTTGCATCTTGTCGAGATCATCATGAATATACTGTATCTGATCAGCATAGAAATTCATCTTTCTTTGGAGGATGTCTTTCTTTCTGACTTGTTTGACAGCATTCCCAATTCTTTTATGAGCATGAGATATCCAAGATCGAGTAGGCTTCTTCACTGATTTGGATGTTGATTTGGTTGATCTTTTAGATGGTGGTGGTGAGGAGTGAGATGATAAATCTGATGAGGAGGAGACATGAGGAGGCTCGGGGTCCTTAGGAGGTGCAGAAGTATCCTCCTTGGAACGAGTTGGACTGTTGAGAAGATAATCATCATAATTTTCTTCGTTATCTTGTCCAGATTTAGCCTTTTCTTCCGTCTGAGCCTTAGCTTCTTCATCAGTTTCTCTTTCTCAGTCTTATCCTTTTCTGGTTCCTCAGTAGACTCCTTCACAAGCGTTTGTTTTTGCACAAGATTGGTGGCACCAGCTCCCTTATCGGGTTGATTAACCGAATCAGGACCTGGTGAAGAGTGGACACCACCACTCGACCCTCCGGGGCCACCCATTTGTTCTTGTTCAAACTCTTTAACCTTTTGAAGGTGTCTAACTAATTTAAACTTCTTCCTGTAGGATTTATCCAGTTGCTCTTCATCACTTTCTGAGCTTTCTTCATATGGCACAAGTACAGGAGTCTTTCCTTTTCCTATGTTAGCTGGAGGACTGGGATGTTTAGATACCGTTGTGGTTTCATCTTTAGCAGTTTCAGAGTATGTAATCTCTTCTTCTGATTCAGTACCTTCTGAGTCCTTGTCAATTAGCTTTCTCTGCGGTTCAGGTTTAGGTAAGGGAATGGGAACAGCTTCCTTAGAAGGAACAGTCCTTTTACGAGGAGGATTCCTCTTGGGAAACTTCCTATGACTTTCAGTACTTGCAGCACTTCCTGCACTGCCTCTTCTGGTTCTCCTTGTAGGTGTTCCAGAAGACTTGTCATCGAGATGACCAACTTTGCCTTCTTTTACTGCAACTAGATACCTTTTGTATGTCTCGAGCTTTTTGATTTCTTTAGACAGAAGGTGATCAGGTAATACAGCACCCTGTTTCTTTGTAGACGATTCCTTGATTCTGACTGATAGGGTAGGCTCAGTCAACATATCGTGATTGTCTGGGTCATTGAGCCTTTGTGGAATATCGGGATGAAGTCCAAGTGCTCTCTGGATCAACAATTTTGTGTATCTGACATAGGGAATCTTTGAGCCAAGTTTCTTGTGAAATGACATCATGTCTTCCCATAACAGTGCTTCAATTTCGATGTCCTTTTTGTTGATTAATGACCAGAAAATTTGTAGTTCCATGAGCTTGGGATGCTCATATCCACTATCACGACCAGAGACCGATTTGGTGATGATGATGTAGAGGGTTCTCCACGGTTGAGGAATGTTCTTAAGCTCCACATGAGAATGCTTAGAGATAGTTCCTGAAGCTTCATCATAGCCAATATCAATCAGGAATTGAAGAACTGTCTCCTCAGTAGGTGTGGCAAAGAAGTCGGTTGCCTCGATTTCAGGAATGAGAAGAATAGCCCGTAAGTCTGCATGAGTGATGGTGACTTGTTTGTGATTGAGCGTCACTGTCACTGCACTTTGACCTGTGATCCTCTGCATTGAATTCCAGAATTGCTGAATGTAGATTTCCGGTACTGTAGCAGAGTGTGAGAGCATGTTCTGGTAGGGATGATTCTTTAGAATATCCACAGCAATGAGACAAGAAGATTCTGAGCATGTGAGGGTTTCAAAGTCAACCCTAAGGTTGTTCTTTCCAATCTTTCTAGGATAGCCATTAGGGAAGATGTCAGCAATTGTGAGAACTTCTGGTGCATCCACATTCATTTGAGCAGCCATGTCGTGATCTGAAATAACATTAGCCAAAAGAACCAACATATCAAAAGACATAATGTTAGTCAACAGAAGGTTTTATTGTCTAATTACTGAATGTACAGTGTTAAAGATTGTTACGAGTCCAAAGTCACTTGTTTGTTCAATAGTCCAATGTCGTCGTGATAAGTTTCGTGAGTTAGTTAACTTTAAGTTTTAAAGTTTATGTTATCACTTATTTAACACAACATTTTAAACGATTAAGTTTATTAGTGACATTATTGGTTTCGTGACGTTATGATTCATTTATTTACAAGTTTGTACACGTAACAATTCATAATGAAGGTCAATCATGGCTTAGGCGTAGATTTGGCAAAGTTACGCGTAAACAGGAGTGGTATACGCGTAGGCGCAAGCTTATGCGTAGGATCCTTACTTACGCGTAAGAAATGTTACACGTAGGAAAAGGGGACCTTATGCGTAGAGCTTACGCGTATGCGTATAAAGACCTTACGCATAAGGCTTACTCGTAAGAGTAGACCTTATGCGTAGAGGTCACTGTTTACGCATATCCTTCACAGGATACGCGTAGTCCCATTGTAGAACCTTACGCGTAATAGTTACGCGTAGGATTTCTCTTACGCATAACTGTCTACGCGTAAGGTGATCCTTATGCGTAGAGTAACAATCAACCTTGATTCTGAATTTTATGCGTAGCAAGCCTGAAATAAGATCATCATATCATCAATCTTAACACATATATTCATTTTACAACAAATCATGGCATGAAAGTATGTTAAACAGTTTACGCGTAGAAGGTCATACGCGTAGGTCAAAACCCTAGAGTTTAAGAGTTACGCGTATGATTTCTAACCATAGGATTTGCACCAATCGTTTTCTGGTAGGTCTTAGGTATTGTGAGAGTCTAATAACAAAGTTATAACACCCAATCTTCAGTGAATCAAAAATACCCAAACTCAAGAACATTAAACCCTAATTCTTAATTCTGACATAATTAGTGTTTCTGGGTTGTTATAGGGTCTGGAAATCTTTAATCCAACATGATATAAATAATTCACAACAATCTTTTTGACCAGAAACCTTCACATTTGAAAACACCCAATTCGACTTAAGAACCCTAATTTTGAAAAACCTTCAATTCGAGTTTCTGGGTGGATTTAGAGGATAGAATTAGTGTCATTGATGTTAAAGACATGTTTTGACACAATCCTTTTAACCATAAACACCCTTTTATGATTTGGTGTTCTTGCGCTTATGCGTAAGACACAAAAGAAATCATAACTCAAGATTAAACCGTTGGATTTTTGAAAAATTCAAAACCATTGCTTAAAAACGTGTTACAAACGCAAAAACACTTACAGATTTATGATCAAAACTTTGGATTTATTGAATGAATTCTATGCGTAGGATTAGTTGGTTAGGAGTAATAAATGTGAAGTGAAATGTTAGGTGGAGAGTGTTTTTATTAAAATGACTTTAACATTTTGACAGTTTTGGTCCATCCACCTTTTCCTTTTTCCTACAAAGCCATTTAACTTCCATTTTGGTTACCAAACAAAAATTGTTAAGAAAGAAACTTGACGACACTCCCCCTCGACTTAGGTAAATAATGAAAGGTTATAAATTTTAGTCCGAGGAGTGTCATTTAACCAGAAAAATTTACCACCATTGATAAAAGAAACAACCGGGATATAATAACATGCAAGTACACAGATGTTTTGAAACAGTTAAGTGATAATTTTCTCCCCCTCAACACTTGATCGGAAAAATACTGAATTTTGAAAGATTAAAGTGTTGATGGAAGAAATGTACTTGCCATGTTGAAAGAAAATTAGATTAGAAGAATATTTTTGTTGTTTTATTAGGTTTTATATTTTTGTATTTTGTTTTTGAAAATTTATTTACAAAAGAGATTTTGGTGTTTGACAGGTTTTTAAGACTGTTTTAGGAGGTCATCCAATTCCCCTTGAGTCAAACACCTCATACCAATCCGGTGGACCAACTCATTAAACCTAGCGGGATGCAAGGCTTTGGTGAGAAGATCTGCCAATTGGTATTCTGTACCCACGAAGTATAATTCAACTGTACCCTGTTCCACGTGGTCCTTGATGAAATGATAGCGTAGATCGATGTGCTTTGATTTCGAGTGCTGAACTGAGTTGCACGAGATCGCAATGGCACTCCGATTGTCGCAGTACATCGAGATTCTGTCAAATACGTAACCATAGTCTTTGAGTTGTGTTCTCATCCATATGACTTGAGCATAACACGCGGACATGGCTACATATTCTGCTTCGGTTGATGACAACGATGTACAATCCTGCTTCTTTGATTGCCAAGACACCAGTTTATCACCAAGAAATTGTAGAGCTCCTGAAGTACTTTTCCTTGAGTCTAAGCATCCTGCGTAGTCAGCGTCTGAAAAAGCGATTAGTTCAAAACCAGAATCCTTCGGATACCAGATCCCCAAGTTAATGGTTCCCTTGATGTATCGGAGGATTATTTTAGCCTCAGAGAGGTGGGTTTCAGTTGGTCTTGACTGATAACGGGAGCACAGATAAACGACAAAGACAATATCAGGTCTGCTAGCTGTTAGATACATGAGAGACCCAATAATACTTCGGTATTTGGTAGGGTCCACTAATTTCCCATGTAAATCAGCGTCTAGTTTCTTGGTATGAGTCATTGGTGTGGCATAAGTATCACAGGTTTTCATTCCAAATTTGTTTAACAATTCAAGGGCATATTTGGACTGACTCAAGAAAATACCACGGGGTGATTGATGAACTTGTAATTCTAGAAAGAACGTAAGTTCACCCATCATGGACATTTCAAAATTTTTCTTCATTAGTTTTGCCAAAGCGATTGAAAGCTTTTTATGTGTAGACCCAAAAATGATGTCATCCACGTAAATTTGCAATTAAGATATGTGCCCCGTGATATTGTATAAAAAGAGTTGGGTCAACTGAACCTTTGGTGAAATTATTAGCAATGAGGAAAGATGATAGCTTATCATACCATGCCCGAGGGGCTTGTTTGAGACCATAAAGAGCTTTGTTCAGTTTGTAGACATGGTTCGGGAACTCGGGATCAACGAATCCTTCGGGTTGGCTGACATAAACCGTTTCTTTCAGTTGTCCGTTGAGAAACGCAGTTTTAACATCCATCTGAAAGACCGTCATATTCATATGAGCCGCGAATGTGAGAAATATCCGAACAGCCTCAAGACGAGCGACCGGAGCAAAAGATTCTTCAAAGTCTATTCCCTCTTCCTGACGATAACCCTTAGCAACTAGATGTGACTTGTTTCGGATTACGTTCCCTTCAGCATCCAATTTGTTTTTCCAAATCCATTTGAGACCAATGACGTAGACCCCTGTTGGTCTTTCAACCAGTTCCCATACTTCAAGACGTTTGAATTGGTTGAGTTCTTCTTGCATGGATTCAATCCAGTTGTCTTTTGTCATTGCGTCTTTAATGTTTTTAGGCTCAGATTGGCAGACAGTGAGTGCATAAATGCAATGTTCACCATCTGTGTGAAGACGTTGTCTCGTAACGACTTGTTGATTCGGGTTGCCAATAATATTAGCCAGAGGATGGTCTTTTGTCCATCGATGTGTAGAGGGTTGATGTTGGTATACATTGTGCAGATTCTGAGGATTCAAATGGTTTGTTGAAGATTCTGCGACATCTGGTGCAGCAGACTCATTAGCAAACGGGTTAAAGAACGCATTTGGATCAAAATCTGCAGGTGGGGGTACTTCATTAAGAATATCATCAGCCGGTTCATCATTGTTGGAAGCGGTGTGTTCAACTGTTGTGGTGGAGTCAACTGGTGGTGCTTCTTCAACAGTAGTTGTTGTAGCAGGTGTATCAGGTATAGGAATATTATCAGGTTGTGCAGCAGAAACAGCGGATACACCTGGAGCACGTTCATCAATATCGTCACTGAACAGCGGAGCAAATAACCTTTCCATTTGTTGACGAGTGAGCTGGGGGCTTTGTTCAGCTGATGATGGGGGTTGAGGGAAGTTTAAACGGTTGTGTCCGGGTTCTAAGCTGTTATACTCAGAAGCCATTTCCGTAAGTTCATCAAAATGAGCATGAATCGTTTCCATCACCTGTTTTGTACGACGATTCCAGATCCGGTAACCTTTAGAATTCTCACAATATCCAATAAAGACTCCAATGTCGGCTTTGGCTTTGAGCTTTCCAAAATCATCACGATCATTATTCGGATAGCAAAGGGATCCAAATACATGAAAGTGTTTGAGATTCGGTTTGTGGTTGTGGACAAGCTCGAAAGGTGTTTTGTTGTGGCGTTTTGTGATCATAGAATGGTTTTGAGTATAGCATGCAGTAGATAGAGCTTCTGCCCACAAGTAATCTGGAAGTTTAGCATTGATTAACATTGTTCTTGCAGCTTCCACTAACGTTCGGTTTCGTCTTTCAACAACTCCGTTTTGTTCTGGTGTACGTGCAATAGATGTTTGATGCTGAATTCCCACTTTCTCATAAAATTCACGAAGGGTTTGGTTAACAAATTCAGTTCCTTTGTCTGTTCTTATTTGGCGGACGGTGTTCCGGAGCTGAACTTGAATTTTCGTGAGAAAGGTGATGATCATTTGTGGAGCTTGGTCTTTGCTTCGAAGAAAGTAGACCCAAGTCCATCGTGAGTAGTCATCAACAATTACTAAGATGTAGCATTTGCCATTGATCATTTGCACGCGCATTGGGCCACACAAATCCATGTGAAGAAGATGAAGCACATGCTGAGAGCTGTGTTCCACCTTTGAAGGAAAATAAGCACGAGTGCTTTTTCCTTGTTCACAAGCTGAGCAAAGGTGATCTTTTGAATACCGGAATCGTGGGACACCTTCAACTAGTTTGTGTCGAGCAAGGTTGGTGATGGTTTGAAAGTTTAGATGTGAGAGACGACGGTGCCGTAGCCATAATTTTGTTGATGTTGCCTTTGAAAGTAAGCAGATGGGAGATGAAGCAACCATGTCTTGCATAGAGATAGTGTAAAGACTAGAATTACGCGAGCTAGACATAAGGTCATTTCCTTGTAGATCACGAATGAAACAAGTTTTCTCCCTGAAAGCAACCTCCAAATCTCCATCACAAAATTGACCTACTGAAAACAGATTGTGACCGAGGCCTTCCACATAGTAAACCCTGCTAATTTCGATGTTCCCATTGATATAGTCTCCGTAGCCCATGATAGTTGCGAAGTGATCATTCCCGAATCTGACAGTGCCAATGAACTTTGCAATAAAGTTTGATAACAGTTTAAGGTTTCCTGTCATGTGTCGGGAACATCTGCTATCAACAATCCAGAGAATGATCTGTATCACCTGCATTACACACAGACGACACAGATGGAATAGAAGTAGATGTGGAACCCGAAATGTTAGAGGGTTCCGGAGCAGTGATAGTAGACATACACACATTAATAACTTTAGGCGTCCATTTAAAACCTAATGTGTTATATATCCATTTCTGCCATCTATAACTACTGTTTGCTTTAGTCTTTGTGAATGCACTAGGTGGTACTACATTCTTAGGAGGTGAAACTGGAGCTACAGGGACTGCAATGCTTGCCTTAGAATCTAAAGAAGGCGGTCTACCAAGCACATACTTAGAATGATTAGTGGGCCTAGAGGTATGCCGATTCTTAGGATTCCGTAAATGAGAGATTATAGCTTTAGCAACACATTTGTCATGACAATCAGAATTCATACTTTTACGACAAATAACACAAGGTGCATCAAACTGAATATCAAAAGTACTTAACGGTTTAGCATTCGTTACATCACTATTTCTATTACATTTTCCAGACAAAATATCTATAGTGGAGGCAACTTGAGTCTTATTCATATTCCTAGGGTGTTCTTCTACTTTAGCATTCCTTATTGATCTTTTCTTAGGTCGCAACTTCCTATTCTTCGATTGAGTGCTCCTAGGCTGTGAAGTGCGGACGTTTGGAAAAGACGCAACTATTCCTGTTTCAGTAGAATGAAGCACGTTAGCAACTTGTGATTTGGCAGTAGAGATTCTAGGTTCACGATTACTAAGTGTTACTGGTGCTAATCTCTTAATGATGGTTGGCGGAAGTAGTTCATACTTTCCTAACATTTCTCTTAACTTAGAGATAGTGTGAATCAAATCTTGATTTTCAGAACGAATATTACCAGCAAAATTCAGGACTTCTTTAGTGTAAGCAAGATAGTGATCAAGTTCGTTTGATGCTTCATGACGAGTCTTACTGAGTAAATCAAATATGACACCATATTCCTGTTTAACTTTTACAAGTTCTTGTTCATATTTTTAGATTTGACCTTTCAAAGACACGTTTTGATCATCCAGTTGCGCAAATTTAGGATCAGAAGATTTTTCACGCAACTGAGCGATTTTCTTTTGAAACCCAAGTTGTTGATTGTGAATATCTTTTTCACACCAATTAAGACGACGTTTTGCATTGTAAAGTTCGTTAAGTAATCGTTCATTTTCAGCTTTTAAAGACTCGATTTGAAGCACCTTATCAGTATTCTCAACAGTTATCACAGAGTCAACATTATCAGCAGAGATATAATCAGATGCATGTGGCAAAGAATATAATAACACAACATTATGGATATCAGCATAGATAACATCTTTCAAGAGTCGATCAACATCTTTTCTCAACATTTTCTTTTTACGTTTAGTATTAGAAATAGATGTTTCAGTTTTCTCGAAAACGACCTTCATGACTCCAAGTTCCTTATGAAAGTCCCATTCCCAAGACAATGCACAACTTTTCAAATTTTTAACATTTGGTAAAAGATTTTTCTGAAAAATGTCTCTTTGTTCTCGCGCCAGAGGCGATTGAAAGTGTTGAACTTTGATTTCAGAATGATATTCTATCTCATGTTCTAAATTTTTGAGGTCAGCCATGAAAATATCAAAATATCTAAGAATTTTGCGATTTTCAGGTTTTGAGTTTACTTCACTGATGGAAGGTAAAGGACCATAAATTTATGCATAATCTGGTTGGGGATTAACATTAGAAGACTCAGGTGTTTTGATGATAACCCTTGGTGTGTTAGAAGAATCCGTTGGTGTGACAAAAGTGACCGGTTTTGAATAATTAAAAGGTTTGTTGTAAACAACAGTTTTTAATTTTGATCGACTCTCGTCTTCTGCATCTAATTCCTCTTGACGATGATATTCAACAACACTCATAACAGAATTATCAATTTTATATTCTGCACTGGAAACTTCAGGATTTGGTTTGAATGTTTTTAGTGAAAGCTTTGGTTTGTAATCAGCAAGATTTGGTCCATATCCTTTTGGATTGGGTTTTAAAGTAAACTTTTCAATAGCTGTTACTGATTCACCATGTTTGTAAACAACAGTTTTAAACTCTTTAATTTTGTTTTGCAAGCCGATAATTTCTTCAAGAAGGTCATCTACCCGATTCGTTGAATGCTTTTTGTATGCGGAGAACTGTTTTTGACAAGTTAACAACTCAGCCTTAGCTTTTTGATTTTCCAAGGTGAGAGCGTTAATTTGCTTTTTATGTTCATGTTTCAGTTGTTCTATTTTAGACAACAAAGCATTCTTCGAAGCGGCTAGATCACGCATTTGTCTCTCTAAATATTTTTCGTTTTGATGAGATTTAGCAAAAGCGGCTTCAAAACCTTTTTCACGGTTTTCTTGAGTTTTGAAAAAGTTGAGTTGCATTTGTAAGCATTCAAAATCCTTGGTTAACAGTGCATTTTTGCTTTTTAAGTCCTTATTTAATGCATAACATTCCTCCATTTTGATTTGATGGTCTTGAATTAAACGAGCAAAATCTGGATGAGGCAACAGTTCGGCTTGTTCAACGTGAGTCACAACATGATCATTATTTAGATCCTCAAGTACAACCACGGAGTCAATTTGATTATCAAAGGAAACCATAAGGTCATCTTGATCGTCAAATGTAACTACAGGGTTTATTTGAAAATCGTCAGAATGAGATGTAGATGACTCATTTTGAACAGTCTGAGCCGTGCCGAATTCAGATATTGGCGGAGATATTAGTTCAGATATGATGATGGTTTGTTCGGGTACCTGAGACAAGCCATCAGTGTCATACACTGGGCCTGTTTCACTCATGTGTAACTCATGCATATTAGCCATCAACATAACAGCTGCATTGCCTGCAAGTCCTCCATATCATCATCTGAGTCTGCATCTGCCATAAAGCTCTGTTCTTTGTTTGTGAGAGATCTACCAGCTTCATCCTTAAGAGCCAAAAGAAGAGCCTCTTTGAAATAAGCACTGCCCCTAGTCCTTGGCTTTGGGCATGCATTAGCCAGGTGTCCCTTCTCATTGCAGTTGTAGCAGCGAAGACCACTCAACCCATTCTGAGCATTTCCCTGTTCCACCACTTGAGCTCTGTTGTTATTCCTACCCATAGCATTAAACCCTTGATCACCTCCCATTTGACGACCATAACCACGATTCTGAACTTCAACTCATCCATTGTTCACAACAGCCTGATTTCGTGTATTGGATGAGGAACGAATACGATTGTTGGATTTGTTGGTATAACGACTAAAAGCATTAGCAATCATAACAAATCTGATAACGCTACACGCGTCGTTCGGGTTCAAGGAAACTTCCTTTTCTTCGAGCAAGTTTTATAACACCCTAGGCAGTGAACCTAATCGTTGTAGTGTAGTAATTAGGGTAAGCCACGGGTATTGATATCATTCTCTAGGGGAATAGGAATGCTAGTAAGGAGTTACTACGCTAAGGTTAAGGTTGAGGAAGATTATTTTTTATCTTTTTATATTTTATGAAAGGAAAAGGTAAGAATCTCGGGTATTGGATTTGGGGGGTTGGTATTTCTACCGATTACTCTACTATTATCTAATTATCTAAACTAAGGTTGTGGGAGTCTATGTCTAACTAATGTGTGCTGGTATGATAGTTTAAAGATGTGTTTACTTAGTTTGTATTACTCCTTAATTATCTCCTATTGGTGGTTGAATTGTCACGTCCTTATTCTTAGTTGCGTTGTGTGTCTAAAGTTGTAGGGTATGCGTTTCTCCCTAACTCTTTGAACTTACCAAAGGGTCTCATCTACAAACCCACTAGGGATGATAAACTCCTACTCTAAGGCGCTCTTTGGATGGTTTAGCCTACAACTACTCAGGTAATTATATTCTAAGGTTCACAAAGATGAATCAAGCATTAAGTACACAACGAATGACCTATCGCATTACTAGATCATTAATCAACTAAGATAAGAAACAACCAATCAATATTCAATAATTAAGTTTCATACTTCCTAAGCAAACACACAAGTAAATTAGCCGGACATGGAGAACATGCAAGCATACACACAAATAATTAAAGACATAATTGAATTAATGAAGTAAAGACTTATCTTGATGTAAGATAGGGTTTAAAACCCTAAAATACTGTACAAGACACCTTAGGTTCGGTTTTAGATTTTTACTCCAAAAGACTCTCCACAAAAGACTGAAAAATTCGGATTCTATATATAAGATTACATATGCGACGGCGTCACCTTATGTTTCGTGTCGCCGTCATTAGGGTTTCGTCTTGGCCACGTTAACCTTGCGACGGCGTCACCTTATGTCCGTGACGCCGTCCTCTTCAGCTTCTGACGTCGTCTGGATTGCATCTAGGCCGTCTGAGTAGCGACGGCCTACTCTTTTACAACTGGACGTCGTCACTTGAAAATACGAGTTTTGGGTTCTGGACCGTCACAACAATTTTGGGACGGCGTCGCCATTAGCACCTGACGCCGTCGCCTTCTAATTTCAACAACTGTGAGTGTCTCGATTTTGACTTTGGCCATTTTCTTCATATATTCGCGCCTTTTCGTCCAAATAAGTGCCATTCCAGCATTTTGCCTTCAAGAGACCTAAAAAGTGAAAAGGAACGATATTAAGCAATAACGGATACAAAAGTGATCAAATAAGGACTTAAACGACCCCTCAAAATGGTACCTTTTAAAACCTTATCAAATATCCCTACACTTGTTATTTGCTTGTCCTCAAGCAAACGTGCTTTTAGCCAATTAATTTATAAGTTAGGGGTCATGAAGCATTAATTCAAAACGGTCCACAACACATATAAGCCCCGCAAAAGTCATAACAAGCACGGAAATTACATACTAGCACCTCACATGGGGTGTTTGGATACTCACATCTCTCTCGGGTGTATATATGAAATATAACAAATAGGAAATGGAAGATAAACACTCATTAACCGGTCCTAGTACATAGATTACCATAGGCTTGAGAATAGATCAAACCTTCATCGCTTTGGCGTAAGCACCTAGGAAAGACTATCAAAGAGGTCTTTTAAAGGGTTGTAATGTTAGGCTTACGGTAGGGAAACAAGGGTTTGGTGGGATAGGCTATTTAGTGGTGGTAAGTCAAAAATCTCTATGTTAAATGCATACAAAGAATGGCGTTGCTAAGCCAAGACTCGACACTCTAAACTCTAGATAACTGAAATAAATAAACATAAATTTAAAGGATAGATGTAGGATAGTAGCCCGTATGTTTTTTTTTTTTTTTTTTTTTTTTTTAATCACTCTATTTTTTTTTCTTCTTTTTCTATTTTTTTTCGATTTTTTTTTTTTTTTTTTTCATGCACTTTTACTCTACCATCCTCTACGGTAACATCAAAATAATAGGGATTTATAGGCACATCCCTACACTTGAGTTTTTATTACTCTAACACTAATTTGACCCGATTTGAAAAGATCAAAACACTTGGGGTACATTATTATGCAAACAAAGGGAATTTGAATTAACGTTCCCTTCCCGTCATTTCATAAACTTTAACTTTTCCCATGAATCCCAATCGTCCCAAAACTGTATACAAAGGATATGACTCGACTTAGCAACTTATGCAAGCAACTAGATAATTGAACTAAGGGTTTAGGGTGATAACAAACATTTGCACTAAAAGTGAGTGCATAAGGGGTAGGCTAAGGCGATTTGGGTGTATATTTGGGGGTGGGGTGTAAACAATGCTCTTCATTAATATTCCGGAAAAACCGAAACATCACGAGAACCGCGAAAAGGATATGCTCTTAGGGGTTAACTAGGGGTATCGTGTACTAAAGATGAGTACAACGCAAAGGGTGTGGGGGAATTACTCAACCGATATGGAAGAAGTAATTATATTACAGGTATCAAACAAGGGTTATCCTAATGCCTCTTATCATTTAGTTATTCCTAACTACACAAGTGTAGCCTCACTTGTGATCTCGGAATGCATCACAAAACAAGTTCTAGAATCTAATATACTACCGGTTCACACTCTAAGCATTGAAGATGAATGCTTTTAATTCCTACTAATCTAAGGGCGATCCTCACATTTTGGGTGGAATTTAGGTGGTAAAGGGTTTTTGTGCTAGTCATGCAACTTCCTATCCGTGAGACGCTTTTGTTAAGACTAATGGCCCACTCCTATATGTCATGAAAAATTTTAAATTTGGTGCCAAAATTACCCTAACCGACATTTTCTCATGGTTTATTACACAATCACAATTGGACAAAGCAAATAATCAAGGATAAGCATAGTTTCAAAGTTCCCGTTTTATTTTCCCTCCCTACACTTAAACTGAACATTGTCCCCAATGTTCCCCGAAAGTATCAACGTTATGATAAAAGAAGGAAATCAAAAACGAAAGAAACTAGTACTCCCCTGATTAGCTCGGTAGGATCCGTGTAAAGTGGTGGTTAAATCCTTTTCAAGAAGAATTATTGGGTGAAAAGCTCCTTCCAATCTTATGTAACTTCTTCTTGACAAACTAAACCTGCACACTTGAAGAAAACAAACGAAACCTTCGCGTAAAATCGGCGGTAATAATATATATAAGACTCGATTTAAACTAGGATATAATGCTTGTGGAATGGATGTTTACAGAATTTCTAAGAAAATTAAGACCTGGAAAATTCCAAAAATTTATAAGTGGCTCAGAAAATGAGAAAAAAGTAATCTGATGTTTTTACTCCTTCCTGACGCCGTCAGGTTGCAATCCTGACGCCGTCAGGTTATCCTGACAAAAACTGGTCTGCGATTTTCTGGAAAAAATTCTGGAAAATTGACATCTTTAAAATCTGGAAAAATTTCTGCAAAACATCCATTATGACTCGATACAAGCATTTGACTCGAACAAACAAACATAAATATCTTTTAGTTAATTGTTATTCTCATGTTTACGTTTCTTTTGAAAACGTGTGTAATCCTCCCTACACTTATCCCTTATGTAAAATACCTTTATATGCAATTAAGACGAGGTTAAAAACAAAATAAAGCATTTTTACAAATTTAAACATAAGGATAAACAATTAATAAAAGATATATGACACTAACAAGCAAACAATTAAGCATGGGTTGCCTCCCACGAAGCGCTTTTCTTTATTTAAGAGTCTTGTAGCTAGACTCATAGTCGTGCTCCTACGTTTTCTCATTACCGCCCTCTTGACGGTCTCTAATGGGGGATTCCATGTTGTAGAAGTGCCCTAACATGCACTTCTCTAAGAGTTCATCCTCTCCCCAATTGGTCCTATATTCCGGTCCTAGGCTCAAGCAATCCTTATAGAATCCGAAAATCTTAGCCATAACATAATCAACACCTTTTTCCCTATCCTCATCATTCCTATAATAGACCGACAGTTTAAGTTCCTTTTCATCATTAGAGAGTGATGAAAACTTCTCAATCTTAAACGGCATTTGGTAAGCTATGTCATCGGTCTCATTCTTGAATCGCACTACTCCTAACGAGGGGTCATAGGTCATCCCGGTGCTTTCTATGAAAGGTTTTCCTAGAATAATATGGGACAAGCTAGGGTCTATGGCCGTGCTAATATCATCCACAATTATGAAGTCCGTAGGAAACGTGAAACTACCTACATAAACGGGCAATCCCTTAACTCTACCAAGAAAATTGCAACTAACATTAGGATCATTGGGGTCTTGCCTAGTTGGAATAGGCTTCTTCAATATCCAATTGTAATAGGTGCTAGTCATTATGTTGATTGGGGACTTGCGATCAATGTAGGCTTTTGCCACAAAAAGGTGTCCTATGAAACATGGTATGTTAAGATTCCAAGGGTTCCCAAACTTGATTCGAGGACTTTTCCTAACATACATGTGACGGAGGTCACGCACTAAGTGAGGGTGACGAGATAGTTCTTCTTCCGTAGGAAATTTGTTGAAATAGTCAATGTCTACTTCATCTACTTCCTCGGGTATTTCATCATCCCCAAGTGTATAGTCCTCTTCGTCATTAGTTTCATTAGGTTCAACTAAGGCGATGGTATTGACGAATTGGACATACTTCGTTAGCTTGCTTGGATCCTTAATCTCTATACATGAAGGCTCGAGAGTTGAGATAGCACTAACCTTCTTATCACTATTAGTTATGGCTTTCAAAAGGTTGTCTATTTTCCTATCCATCTCGGCTTGTTGATGGTTAAAGCGGTCCGAGAGCTTAGCCATTTGGGTTTCTTGGGATGCAACTAGGTTTTGCAACATCCCTTCGACATTTTGTTGGTTAGGACCGTTAGGTGGGGGCCATGAGAAATCATTAGAGGTGAATTCTTTGGTTTGTCCCCAGTAGAAGTCAGGCTTGTTTTTCCATGCTTCACGGGTTTCATTGAAATTCCTAGGTCCGGGTGTTGTAGGGAATCTTCCTCCCGCTCCTTTAATACGCGAGGATGCGTAGTCAACAGAAGCGTGTTCGGGGGATCGGGTGCTAGTGCGCGTGTTATGAGGATCACAAAACGGCTCGCACGAGGAAGAAACTTTGTTCACATGGTGTGAAGACTTAGGATTTTCGTAGAAACTCATGAGGAATTTAACTTGATCTTCAAGTTCGATCATCCTACGGTCGGGAGGAGGCAAGGAGATTGCCTTAACGGTTTTGGGCAGCTCACAGGGGTCATCCCAACTTTCGTTGTCATAGAGGGCGAGGTCCTCTATTATTTCCCATGATTCTTCTGCGGTGAGATCACTAAGTTTTCCACCGGCCGCTTGGTCAATGGATCGCTTAGTGGGGAAGTTGACATGATCATAAAAGATTTGGACTTGGAGCCAAAGATCAATGCCGTGATGAGGGACTTTATGAAGTAATTCCTTGAATCGGGTCCATGCTTCGTAGAGAGATTCACCTTGATGTTGTTGGAACATCAAGATGTCATTCCTAAGCTTAGTGGTTCTCCCCGGTGGGAAAAATTGAGCAAGGAAGCGAGAGGTAAGATCATCCCAACTTGAGATGGAGCCGGCGGGAAGTCGCTCAAGCCAATTACTAGCTTGGTCCCGTAGAGAGAATTGGAAGAGGCGCAGGCGCGTGGTCTCCCGAGTAGTAGCATCAAGGTCGATGGAATCGACGATTTTGAGGAAATCCCTCAGATGCTGATTTGGATCTTCGGAACGAAGTGCATGGAATGCACATCCGTTTTGCACCAACCGGATGGTGTCGGATCGCAGGGCCGTAGTTTGGGCTTGGTCGGGAAGCTCAATGGTGTTCCTATAGCCTAGGTGGCTTGGTCTCGAGTATTCACCAAGAGTACGGGCTCTTGGCGGGTCATTTGGCGGTAGGTTGATGAATGGTAGTGGGTTATCACCTTCCATGATGAAAACTGATGGGGTTACGAACAAAGGTTACGAAGAAGGGGGATAGACTAAGAGAAAGCTAAAAAATGAGAAAAAAAGTTTACTTGATAGGAATCAAGCAAAGAAACCTAAACGAGGTGGACTACTAACTAGCTATTCTATTCCCCGGCAGCGGCGCCAAAAACTTGATAACGCTACACGCGTCGTTCGGGGTCAAGGAAACTTCCTTTTCTTCGAGCAAGTTTTATAACACCCTAGGCAGTGAACCTAATCGTTGTAGTGTAGTAATTAGGGTAAGCCACGGGTATTTATATCGTTCTCTAGGGGAATAGGAATGCTAGTAAGGAGTTACTACGCTAAGGTTAAGGTTGAGGAAGATTATTTTTTTTCTTTTTATATTTTATGAAAGGAAAAGGTACGAATCTCGGGTATTGGATTTGGGGGGTTGGTATTTCTACCGATTACTCTACTATTATCTAATTATCTAAACTAAGGTTGTGGGAGTCTATGTCTAATTAATGTGTGCTCGTATGATAGTTTAAAGATGTGTTTACTTAGTTTGTATTACTCCTTAATTATCTCCTATTGGTGGTTGAATTGTCACGTCCTTATTCTTAGTTGCGTTGTGTGTCTAAAGTTGTAGGGTATGCGTTTCTCCCTAACTCTTTGAACTTACCAAAGGGTCTCGTCTACAAACCCACTAGGGATGATAAACTCCTACTCTAAGGCGCTCTTTGGATGGTTTAGCCTACAACTACTCAGGTAATAATATTCTAAGGTTCACAAAGATGAATCAAGCATTAAGTACACAACGAATGACCTATCGCATTACTAGATCATTAATCAACTAAGATAAGAAACAACCAATCAATATTCAATAATTAAGTTTCATACTTCCTAAGCAAACACACAAGTAAATTAGCCGGACATGGAGAACATGCAAGCATACACACAAATAATTAAAGACATAATTGAATTAATGAAGTAAAGACTTATCTTGATGTAAGATAGGGTTTAAAACCCTAAAATACTGTACAAGACACCTTAGGTTCGGTTTTAGGTTTTTACTCCAAAAGACTCTCCACAAAAGACTGAAAAATTCGGATTCTATATATAAGATTACATATGCGACGGCGTCACCTTATGTTTCGTGACGCCGTCGTGTCGCCGTCATTAGGGTTTCGTCTTGGCCACGTTAACCTTGCGATGGCGTCACCTTATGTCCGTGACGCCGTCCTCTTCAGCTTCTGACGTCGTCTGGATTGCATCTAGGCCGTCTGAGTAGCGACGGCCTACTCTTTTACAACTGGACGTCGTCACTTGAAAATACGAGTTTTGGGTTCTGGACCGTCACAACAATTTTGGGACGGCGTCGCCATTAGCACCTGACGCCGTCGCCTTCTAATTTCAGCAACTGTGAGTGTCTCGATTTTGACTTTGGCCATTTTCTTCATATATTCGCGCCTTTTCGTCCAAATAAGTGCCATTCCAGTATTTTGCCTTCAAGAGACCTAAAAAGTGAAAAGGAACGATATTAAGCAATAACAGATACAAAAGTGATCAAATAAGGACTTAAACGACCCCTCAAAATGGTACCTTTTAAAACCTTATCAAAATCCCTGTTGCAATGCTTCGAACGGATCGGATTCCTCACTAGTTTGACTATGAAGTGCTTGATCATTGTTGTTGTTGTAAGGAACCAATTAATTTTGTTGAGGTTGCTGTGATTGATCGTTTGGTGTGACTGAGGCAGTTGGTTGAGTTGCTTGTTGAGGAGGATAACTTTGTTGAGCATATAAGGCAAGTTGTTGATTTTCCGGATGTGTAGGTGGAGCAATTTGAGCACGGAGAATCCTTTCCCGATCAACTTCCTTTTCATGAGGCTTCAAGTAATCGTACAACAATCCATATGTAGAATGATGCATATTCTTCGCTTGACGGAGAAAAATGACATACTTCTCCCATTCAGGACCAAGACTACTCAGGAACTTAGCATTCACTGCAATTCTTGGCATGATGATGTTGTGTTTATCCAAATCATTGATGATGTCTGAAAATCTATGATGATAAGACTCTAGTGTCTCTCCAGGTTCAATCATAAAGTGTTCATAAGCCAAGTAAATTTTGGATTCCAAATCCTCCTGATTGAGTACAGATCCTTCCATAAGAAGATGAATATGGTCCCACATTTCCTTTGCAGTCTTTTGAGCATCAACACTTCGAAGAATTGGGTTAGGTAATCCTAAAAGGATATATTGCATTGCAAGTTCATCAGCTTCATAGTGTAGAAGTTCTTGAGGATTCAATTCTGCAACAGTAGCAATGTTCGTTTGTTCATCTCTTGGTGGATTAGCATTAGGATCTCCGGGTACAATGACAGTAGGCATCTCAAATGGACCTTCCAAGATAACCTTCTTTAAGAACTTTCCATGTGGCTTCTTCAGATCACAGAACCTAAAGAACCTTATCACCCATTGATCGTAGTTTCCTGGAGTGAGCATTGGAGGTCTATCAAGTGATCCAGCCTCATGAATTGATTGTTGGCTGCTTAAAGCTTCACACATCTTTGCAAACCAAGTTGGTTCCTTCATAGTGTTCCTTGATGGATGTTGATTGAAGTCATTTGTGTAGGGTTGAACTTGAAGACTTGGCGGTGTTTGAACCATTTGTGGTGGAGGAATTGCTCCAAGTTGTGGAGTATGTTGTTGATTAAATTGTTGTTGATAAATTGCTTGTTGTTGATTCCATTGTTGATGTTGTGGACTTAGTTGTTGTTGTCGTTGAGAATAAGTGTAAGGGAAATAGTTAGAGTAAGGTGGTTGAGACATGTTGAAAACTTGTGTTGGTAAAAATGGATCTTTGTAGTCGAATGAACCTTTGTTGATGAAGTGTCCTTAGGCGTAGAAATCACAATAATCCAAGTATCACTTATGCGTAAAAACACCAAAGTTACGCGTAACAATCACAAGTTACGCGTAGAATTTAGCTTACGCGTATGTAGGGAAAAGACTCTAAAGTTAGGCGTAGACACAAAGTTAGGCGTAGAAAGTTAGGCGTAGGATTACCTTATGCGTAAGACTTGGCTTAGGCGTAAGATGAATCTTATGCGTAGGATTTCTACGCGTAAGCTTTATGCTTATGCGTAAGTTTAGGGTTTTACCCAAATGATCTTTTACACTATCACAGTGCAAAAGATATCTAAAGTCGACGTATTTTTAGGCTTATCCAAGCAAGAAAACACGGAGTAAACCACGAAAACGAAGATCAAACCACGGATAAAGTTACGCGTAAGATTAGGGTTTTGATACGCGTAATCTTACTCGTAAAAATGATTATGCCCAAATTTGTTTCTAAACCAGATTTTTGTTATGGAATAGCGTTAATAGTACCAAAATAACACAAAAGTGTGAACCTTGATGAACCAAAACGGCTAAACGGGTTACGCGTAGAACTTCACCCACGAACAAAATCAAGCTCAAAAACTTAGATCCACGCGTAAACTTTGAAACTTTTTGCCAAAAACAAGTATTTTAACACCTTAAAACGTTGAAAGTACAAGAATCTTGGATTAAAAAGTGTAAAAAACAAGTTTTTAAGCGAGCCAAAGAACACGTTATCTTTACGCGTAAGACCAAAACCAAAAACTTCAAAACAAAAGTGTGCACCCAACTATTTGGCGATTGATACCACTGTTAGGTCACTAGATTTACAACACAAGCTTACTAGAAGGAGATTAATGCGATTGAACAAGTAAACCAAACACAAACACACGTTATACTAAGACGGTTATGCGTAGAGTGTAGGTGAAAGAAAATAACTTGAACAACCAACCTTCAAATGAAGGTTTACAAGAGTATTTATAGGAGGGAAGCTAGGGCAACACTCCTAGTTCCCTTCCTTTCCTTTATGGGCTTGGGCCTAAGCTCATGGGCCTTCTACATAAGCTTAAGGCTAGTAACAAACATAAAGGCCATAATTAAGCTAACTATTACATGTAAATTACTAACACTTGATTTAGGTTTAGGAGTGATTCCAACACGGTACTCGTATCATCATCATCTTAAAACTATTTCTCTATCTTTGTATATAATTTTCAAAAAGCAAAATACAAAAATATAAAACCAACAAAAACAAAATAGAAATATATAAAATCAACAAAAGGCCATAAAAATCAGAAAATTGAAAAATTCCAAAAATATGTTTTCTCAAGACATGTCTTCTGGTATCGATAACATCTACGGTCTTAGAAATGTCATTCAATAATGGCACGGGACTTTAGATGAAGTTCGAGCAGGAGGTATATATATTTTTTTCAAAACATGTCTTTTAAAAAAAATAAAAATAAAAATGGTTTACAGTTATTTCATACTGTAACCCGGGCTTTAAAACTATGGCTTGCAGTTATTTCAGACTGTAACCCGTGCTTAAACCATGGCTTGCTATTATTTCCGATAGCAACCCGTTTTTCAAAGAAAGGAAAGTGCTGCGCTATACAAATTTTCAAAAATATTTCGTGCACTTATCCTAAAACTATTTGAGGAAAGTATGTCGAAGGACTGCTGTTCCTACACAAATGTTTTTCCGTCTAAAATTCTTCAGAAAAATATTTGTTGTTTTCCAAAAATGGTGGTAAATGAGTTGCTTGTAAATCAATCAGTTTCAGAGTTTTCGTACAAATTGAAAACTCAATCAATGACTTCAGCGCTTTTAAACTTTTCAAAAATTGAGTCATTAATTGAGGGGGAGAATGTTTTCAAATCTATATCATCTAACGGGCTTTCTTAATTATCCGATATGCTTAATTAAAGATGATGTTAACCTACGTTGAAGGACTAGGTGCCTAGGATATGATTGTTAAGATTAGATGATTAGAGTTTGAAAAACACATTATTCCCATACTTTACATGAACTGATTGATATGTTGGATTGACTTTTATTAGTCGATTGTTGTTTGGGTGTTGTCAACCACCATATATTTGTATGTGTGTTCACTAACGTATGCAGGTATATTGGTATATAAGAATGTTCCAGATCCGGATCCCACAATTAAATATGATTGGATGCCAAAAGGAAAGGGTAACGATTTCTTGGGTCGACAAATGAAGAAACGGAGCTTAATTTGACTTCAATAGAGAGTTGGCATAAATGCAATGTAAGAGGTCTCACTGCATCAGCAGATGGTTTTCTTCATCATCAAATGAAGAAACGGAGCTTAATTTTACCTCAGTTGGCATTAAAATGCAACGTAAGAAGTCTCACTGCATCAGCAGACGGTTTTTCTTCCAAGCCCTACAGCGACAACATAAGATTCTCAACCACCTAACGTAACTTGTGCAGGAAAAGTAGTGAATGATACCATTTTGTAAACAATCTTTGAATAATATTGTTTTGAAAATGGAAAAATATTATTTTGAAAATAAATCGGATTCAAAGTTTTGAAATCAACCGGACTTTATTTTGTCAAATCTTAAGTGATTTCAAATTAAATATTTTCAAACGATATTTCATCTATCAAGTTCGTCTGTACAACATAAAGTGGTGATCTAAAGATTTAATGTTATGTCATGGTATGATTTTCTTTAAGACTCAAAGATCTTACAAAATGAAATTTTTTCTGTTCTTGTTTGATTGTGAAATTGTTTTATTTTAATTAAATATCTCTTAAAAACTATCATACCTGAAACTAACAATCTTTAATGTTTAAAATTGATCCGTATCAATCATTTTTCAAAATTAAATCAAGCCACGTCTTTCCCCAAAATCTTTTAAATGATTTAAATCAATTGGGATCACAAATCTCAAAAGGTTTGAAATTTTTGATTGGGGTAGAGATCGTGATTTAAATCTCAAATTTGTTTAAATGGAATTGGTTTTAGTCCTTTAAAGACACTCCTGCCTCCATGTGCCAAACGATTTCTAATACATAATGCACATGTTGAGGGGGAGCATTTATCCAAAAACAAGATGAGTATTTGGCCACATTTTCTCCTATGTTTTCTAAACCTTATTAAATCACTTGGGATCCAAAATCTCAAAGGGTTTGATATTTTTGATCGGGGGAGAATTTGTGATTTAATAATGAAATTTGATAAAAGGTGATCGTTTTGATTCAATTGTGCAGGCTGCTCTCTCATATGTGCTAAACGCTTTCGAATCATGAAGCACATATTGAGGGGGAGCATTTTAAAAGAAAAAAAATTATCGAGGTACAAAAGCTTTTATGTTTTAACATAAAGTACCTTGATTGAGATTTAAATAGTTTCTTAATGGATTTTGTGATCGTGGATGTAGTTCAAATGAACTCTTTCCTCTATGTGATAAAATGATTTAAAATATCCTACGCACATATTGAGGGGGAGAATTTACCAAAATAAATTCAAATGGCTTTTTCTACGGAAATTGTGATCAAGAAATTATTTCAAAGAACTCTTGCCTCCACGTGCTAAACAATCTCAAGATCATATGCACATGTTGAGGGGGAGCATTTTCTAAATGATCAAAACTATTAAGGTACAAAATGCTTTGATCTCGTATCACAAGTACCTTGATTGTTTTTCCAAATGATTTTTCAATTGGTTTCAAGAAGAAAAGAACAATACCAAAAGACCGACCAATTTACTTTATGCATGGTGTTATAAGGATGGTTAGGTTAGGTATTCGTTCCCACGATCCCGCCAGAGCCGGAGGGATCTACCCAGGGACAATCCACTAGATAGTGTAGAAGTCCTTATGTATGATGAAAAAAGGAGAAAAATGAGAAATGTGAAGAGTGCGGACTGAGACAGAGCTAGTACTGGAATAAACCCAACAAGGTTCTAGTTATGAAGTCTCGGTAAGCACTGAAGGGGTTGAAGAATGAAAAAGAATTGGAATGTAAAAAGGGTGAAAAGAAATAGCCCTCCAATAATTCAACCTTAGGGCAGAAACCGGGTTCAATACATATGCTACTGGTGTTTACTAAGGTAACACTAGTATTGAATACAAGACGTCATGGACCCAGTGACGCACTGCACTACAACTTCCCAAGCCACTCAAGTTCCTCTTAAAAGGACTTGTTTCATTCTCACTGGGAACCTACATAATCTATCGACTTTCTCTTAGAGATTGTTGATATTGAAGAAGGAGACCCTCTCCCTAGTCTCCGGCATAGGAACCAAATGTGCACAATCGAGTCTAGAGCCAAGAGATCATCCACAACATCTCATTAGGACACTAAATTCTTGAAGACTTGCTGTTTCACACAATGTGGAAAGTAAGAATATATTAAGAGTCCTACGCATTATCCTTGTGGTATTGCCAGAACATCCGAGTGATATGTAAAAATATTCACGATGAAGATGGAAATCCTTCTAGAGCCAACATCAAACAAGCTCTTGGTAGGTGACATGTGAGATCTTTTCTAAAGATCAAACTTGTGACAACTGGATAGAAACAATGGGGCGATTCACTCGTGAATCAACCTTGGTCCAGGAAATGAATTGACGAATACTTTTGAAAAAACCATTCGATGTGCAAACCTTCTTTTCTCTAGCACGTCGAATGTGTACTTATGTTTTCAAACACAAAAAGTATCTCTGATTGAAAAATAATTTTGGAAAAACCATTCGATGTGCGAATCTCTTATTTTCTCTAGCACGTCGAATGTGTACTCTTTTCAAATACAAAAAGTATTTTTGATTGAAAATTGATTTTTCTCATAAAACCTTCGTCGTATTGCAAAACTCTTTCTTCAAGCAATACGCGATTGTTTTTCAAATCATTTTCATCAATCAGTGAATCTCAATTCGCTGGTTTACTCACTCCGTGTTGTCTTCTTTGAGATGTTCCGGTTTGAGAATGGCTAGAACAACTATGAAACCCTGTCAAGGAGATTCTTAGGAATCCTACCTGATCACAGGCAGTACTTGTACTGATCAACGGGGAACCGTGGGCCGTGTACCTCAATTCAACGAAAGTATCAAAGATACTTTCGTGTGTTTTATTGCTAACTGTTGTTTGCAGGTACATTTGGACGGTTGCAGCTGATCAGAATTGAGGAGTCAATCCAAAGCCGCATGCTCACAGCGTCCACACTTAACTGAAGAAATCATGACTGGTGCATATCTACAGAACCTGGCTCTGATATTTTTATACTATGTTTCCACTACGCTACTGCAAATATCATGAGCAAGTAAAGCTTCCGCTACTCTGATGGAAAGATGTCATGATCCAGAAAGTGTGAGCATGTCGGTCCGAAAGTCACAACATCACATGATGGCAACACAATAAAGGGTGATCCAGAGATTTACTGTGGCTGATGATCTCAATGAAAGCTCAAAGATCATTAAAGATGTGGATCAGTTCAAAGACCTCCACTCAAAGTACAAAACTATGCGGACTTTAAAGAATCGCTACTAATGCACAAAGATTGCGGAATTTGAAGAATTGAATTCTACGAGCTCAAGAACAAAGACAAAGAAAGAATGCTAGGATGCAAAATGTATTTCATGGGGTGACCTCCCATAGGGGGAGATTGTTAGGAATTGGAAATTCCATGTTAAAGTGTCGGTCACCCCAATTATAGTCTAGCATATGTTAGCTCGTAGACTTGTAGTTATTTACGTTATTTAGTAGTTAATTAGTTAGTTTGTAGCGTAGTTTAGTTTAGTGCAACACCGTGGAGGAAGGACGGGTCTTTACCCACTGTATGCCTGATCCACAGTCCGATAGGAGGACGTAGTATTTGTAACTATAAATACCCTCTACCTCCCAAGGTAGAGGGTTGGACCTTTCATTCTAATCTAACCTTCCATGTTTTCTTTCACTTTCTCTCTCTAGAAAGGCTCGCATCCTACTTTCTCTCTCTAAAACTTCTAAACTATATGCCCCATTTGATATGTTATGATGTGTTTATGAAATCCAATATGTTACACCTTGCATCCAAGAATCACAATTTAAACACGTGAGAAAATATGCTAAAAAGGTCAGTTAAAAGCTTGTGAGTTCATAGGTTTAAAATAAAACAATAAGCATGGACCATAATCAAAGACATATAATCATTACAACGAATATAATGATATATGGATGAAAGTCTATTACGTTAGCACTAAGTTCATGCAACCGATACTACGACAGTTTCTGTATGCTAAACGAAATCATGCAATATATAGGCCTAATGCGAGTGTTTTGTCCCTCAACACTCGATTCTGACATGGTATACGTTTCGCCTTGGCCTAAGCATGGCCAACCGAACGGAGGAGTCACCCTCAATAGATCTATTTATAACATTCGCGCTTCCCAGCAGGGAACTGACGGTTCATGAAAAGGGGCATTTCTAGGGACATAAGGCTTAGGCTACACCACGTAATAGTAATCATGCAATAGTTCAGGTCCATAAAAAGGTTTTGCATATTTTCTCACCCCAACATGTATAAAACAACTTATCAAGTAAAAGAGGGGCTATAAACTCACCTTAGCAAATAAGCAATCCAAAAGTGGGATTCAGTGAATATTGTGAAGTTGCACCGACACGCGACCTAGATAAGGAGGGCAATGTTTTAGTTCATTTTTTTAAGTAGCACTTACTTAAAATGATTCAATTTATATTGTTTTTGTATAATTGTATTAAAACCAACATTTAGTTTGTAAAAATGATTAAAAGGTTTTATTAGTAAGTATATGAATGTATATATACTTTTTCATGTTGACACTATAATGGTATTGTCAAAATTAAATAAAACTGAGTTATTTTCCAATTGTTTTGAGAAAATATCTATTTTAAATTTGAAGACTTTCAAATTTATTATATGATATAATGATAATATTAGTCATCATTTGTTTATCAAAAATTGGTTCTTAGTATATACAATTTACGACTAGCAACCTTCATGACATAAATTTGTTTACACATTGACGTTAAACTTTGGTGTAAACCTTAATAAGTATATTATATTGTTAATCACTTGTTTCATTGTAATAAAACTTTTACACTTGTTTTGTTATCGTTACATATGTTTTTATGTCTAAAGTAGAAGAATTCGACTATGTGGAAGAATGAGTTTAGTCTTAAAATTGATTTCTAATATACGTTACAAATTTTATTTTGTTGACTCATTTTCTATCAAACGTACTCCCCGAACCACCATGGGCTGTGGCCCTGTGCCGATAATAATAGGGTACCAGGTTGGGCCGAGGCCCATAAAACAAACAGACTCCCTTTGTGACACAAGATATGAGTTGGGCTGTGGCCCAGAAATGTGATGGCAAGGATACTGGTTAACAATTTGGAAGGGAATTGCTTGAGCCAAAATTTTGTGGAGAAGGCTATACGCAGAAAGATAGTATAACGAAGGTCCATTCAAAGTGAGCAAGAGGTTAACATTTCGGAGCTGGAACTCAAGCCGAGGGTGTCACGACTGACGTGCTCCAACCCATACCCGGCTACCCGTCGTGTCTATAACGCCCCGTATGGTACTCGAGACTAACCCATTGACTGAAAATGAGAGCAAAGGTGTGGCGAAACCATGTGCTAGTCGAGTACTACTCAACTCAGTTTCGTCCCGGCAACCCTATGTACTCTTATGACTCACGACTTGTTTTATGAAAACTATATTCGCTCACATCTCACTTTCATTTATCTTCAAGTTTCGAAACCGTTACTACCTACCAGGATTAAAAGGAGGAGTTTACTTGACTTGGGATTTCTTTGACGGGACAATTTACGACATACTTGTCACAACTAACATCCCATTTCCAGATTCAATACTATGAACCTAAATATGGTGCTTACTTCCTACAAGATTTATAAAGCTAACTTTCACTGATCTTGGGTTCGGATACTCGACAGAAAACAAGACCCAACAAAACAACCTCTTCACAATTTAGTAAATGTCTAACTTGTTTTCAGGTCTAACTAGCGATACCTACATTTCCACCAGATTTACGACACCAATGTTACTCGAAATTTTTATAAAACTTAACTTTCACATTTCTTGATTCCTACTTCTCGACAAAAATAGAATTAACAAAAACCAACGACAAAAATTAAATCCCAACATGACCAATTATTAGTCGATTACCAACCCAAAATTTTCTCAAATATTACTAACGAAAATGTATATGATCAATAAGGATTCAACAAACATAACTTCATTTTATTATTGATTTTAGATTCGAAAAAAATGCAAATCAAGACGGGTCATACATGACCCTACTTTCAATACATAACAAGATTAATTTTAGAGACACAACAAGCATGTATTCCTTACAAATTTTTGGAGGTAGGTCGAGTACAAAGCCAAACTAGAAGACACCGATTGACCTCGAATCCTTCTTGATTTTGACAAATTAATGCTAGAAATGGTGGATGCCAACCCCGAATTTCAAAAGCCCCAAATCAATTTTTGAAAACCCTAACTTCTACAAACCCTAAATTTTGTGAGAGTGGTAATGGAACTGAGTTGGGTGTCTCCTACCTTCACCACTATTTAGAGATGTGTCTTTAGGGTATCTTGACTCTTCTTTCTCTTCTTGGGGTCTTGGTGTGAAGCGAAAATAAGCTAAAATCCTGCAACCTAGGTGGTCTTGAACTTTGACCCTATGTGAAGTGATATAGATGTGTGCTTCTCCTTTGATGTTTTTGTCTTGAAGCGCTTGTATCCATTCGAATGACAGCCGAACGTCTCCAAGAGAAGGGTTCTTGAGACAAAATGATTCATGGTTTTGGTGAGGGAGGGTTAGAGATGATGAAAGGAGGGTGTTGGGTTACTCCTTTGCGAGGATTTGACCTATTCGAATACAAACTCTAGGGGAAGAAGAGGGTTGCTAACTCTTTTCTGCTTTTTCTTTTTCTTTGTGTTTTGTCGTGAGGGGAGAAGACACAAGAGATAGATATCTCAAATTTTATAAAGGAAAGATTTTATATTTTTCTTAAATTTATTTGTAATATTTACTTTGTGATATAACTTTTAACTATTAAGAGTTATAATTAAGTGAAGTTATATTAAGTATTTTGTGTTCCGCGATATTAGACTGTGGCAGAAATATTACTGTTCGATAATTTTTATACTGAAACGCCTTATGGTTACATTTTTGAAATGATAACACATTCGTATTGTTTTCTGTTCCGGGGATTATATTTATGTTTTATTTGCCCTTATCATAGTGTCGGTACGCGTGCAGTGTCGGTCACAGTGGAAAACGAGATACCCTCTCGTCTTACAATTTTAATCATAAGACAATTATTTCACAATATTCAAATTATGCAATGAATGCAAAAGAAATGCAACAGGCTACAGTATGCGAGTTATCCACTCAAATGATCAGTCAAGCTTATGCATGCTTAATGGCTTATGCTTAGTAATACTAAATTACCATTTATTATTTAATAATAAGTGAAAAATTACCGTATGTCACAACCTTAAACACTAAAAAGTCACTGAGCGCATAGCCACTCAGTGAGCTATCTTCAGGATACTCAGTATGAGACTAAGAAGTAAAGTCTCTCCACTCAGTGAGGCGAAACTCAAGGGGTGAAAACTGATTCAAGAAGAAGATGGTGGATTCAGTGAGTGATGACAATAACTCACTGAATCCTAAAACTCCTCACCAACTACTATCACTGAAGACAAGACTGAAGATTAAGACTAAAGAATAAGAAGACTGAAGAATGAGCGGGACAAGGCGGGATAGATTTGAATAGATAAGACGAAGTCCTTATCAACCCAAAGTCAAAATTTCCCTAAAATGCTAACCAGGATCAGTGTCATCACTGACAAGAAGAAAGTAGCCTTGTCACTTACTCAATATAGCCATTGTAAACAAAGACAAAATACATCAGTATTTTGTCTTCTGTAACCTTGTCAGTTTGTCCTCTAGGATAGAGTTAAAAATATACTTGTATAAATATCCATAAGGTAGGAGTGAAAGAAAAAAATCTTGTGCATTAACTGTGAAAAACACACACATTTCAATCCCAATTACTATTCCGCAAGTTCTTGGGTAATGTATTCTTTTTGATTCGTTTTATTAAAGAATATAAACGTTGAAAATTACTCTGTGTTTTATCTTGATAAAACTTATCTTTATGTGCTTTACTTCAGTCATGACTCACACTTAGTCTTTATAACTGTTTTTAGCTATTTGTGAAGCGGGTTCAACAGATTTAAATGCTTAGGCTACTCTACGTAACAGTTTAAATAAAGAGGAAATTCTCAAAATAAGCCAAAATGTCATGCATGGTCCATTACTTGGTCACCTTTTTCACATTTTTATTATTTTGGTAATGCTCAACTGATCAACTGCTCGACTCCACCCAATTGTTGACACATGTCTCTTGCAAGTACAACAGTTAGGTGATATTTTATTATTTTATTATCAATTACAAATATATCCTCATTATCTCTCTTAATTAGTTATTCCCAATCACCCACCTCACCATTATACCAGTCCACCTCCACCACCACCACCACCACTACTCAACTACCACTACACTACCACTACCACCGCTCAACTGCTCAACCATCACTGCTCAACCACCACCACCATATCCAAACCTTACAAACATCTCCAGTGATCTAATTATTCACATTTAAAAAACTTCATACAATAAAAAACTTCTTAAAATAAAAACTTCTTACAATAAAAACTTCTAAAATACTATGTGTACCAGTTTCTCTCACCGGTTTTACACATGATGGTGGTTTCGTTTATGGTGGTTTCTTGCCGGATCTAGCCATTTTATGGTCGTTTATGGCCAGATCTTGCCGGATCTAGCCGTTTAATGATTCGTTTATGGTGGTTTCTTGTCGGATCTAGCCGTTAATGGCTCATTTATCACCAGATCTTTCCGGATCTATCCATTTTATGGTGCTTTATTTATGGTCGGATCTTGTTGGATCTAGCCGTGGTTCGTTTATGGTGGTTTATGGTGGCTATGCTGACGAGTATAATAGACCAACAACAAAAAAGTGGTTGAAAAAATAAAATTAGTTTTATTTCTGTTAATTTTATTTATTTATGTGTCTTTTCAAATCTAGGAGTAGTTGTTTAATGGGTAAGATGAAATAATGTATTTTAGGCATATCATCATCAACAGGTTAGTGACTATAATGTGTTTTAACAAGACCATCAGGAATCCGCTCAAACACAAAGGTTCATAGAGCTATAAACAAGCCATAAATGTGTCCCTTATAGCCAAACATGATCATTTGCAGTTGGTAATTATCGGGTCAAATAGGACATGTTGAAAAAAATTAAAACCCAAGATTTTTGTGACGAACTCGATGTATCTGTGATGGATCTGATCACCAGAGAGTTGCCAGATTTTATTGCCAGAGAGCCGCCAAAAATAGTGTTAACTGGTTGGTATCGGATGATGACGGGTTGGTCGGATCTTGGTGTGGGTGTAGGTGTGGATAGCGATGACGGTGGTGGATTGTGACGTGTTGGTGTAGGGCTGGTCGGATCATGGTGGTTGTTGGGGATGGTGATGACAACGGTGGGTGGTATTTTAAGAGATAAGGCTTGTGTGGTGGAGAAATAATAGAAATTGGTGAGTGAGGGTGGGTATTTATATATGTGATTAAGGGTATATTTGTCATTTAAGCAAAAAGCAAAAAAATATTCCCACATAACTCTTGTACTTGCAATGAAACAAGTCAAAGAAATGATAGAGTCGAGCAATTGAGCAATCGAGCATATAACAACCCGTAAATTTTCAGATTTGTTTTTTTAATAGTACTACTATTTGTTTTTATCAGAAAACGCGTACTGTTTATTTTTTGACGATTACTGATAATTAAAATCTAAAAAGGAAGAGTATCTCGTTTCTCCTGGAAAACGACACCACACGCGTACCGACACCGCATCAATAATGGCTTAAATTTGATAATTATTTCTCGGAGTCTATAATTTTGTTTTTATATTATTTTTATAAAAATGTTTCCAAAAAAACATATTTTTTGCATTTTGCTAAACCGGAGTACCACAGTTACACTTAAGCTCAACGGGATACAGGGTACATAAAATACAATTAATAATAATACTCCTAACACTTATCACCTTCCTTGGATACACCGGACCCTCATTTACCTATCAAATATCTGCTCTATCTCCTATCCCTAGAATTCATCTTTTTCTTTTTACTCAAACCCAGATGATAGATCGCTTTCTCCTTCCACTTTCTCTCATCCCCAGATCCTCAAGACGGTTTCATCTCCTCCTCCCAAGGTCAAGATCAGGTTAAAGTTTTGGAGATTGAAGATGGAAAGTGAACTTAGCTCAAAAATCATACTCATCAACTCCCAAGCTCAAAGGCATGTCAAAAACCTTCCTCTTTGATCCCTTTTTAAGACCATTCAAATATCAGTAGATTCACATACTCAAATCTCAAAAGTCTTCACAAGATCAAGGTCTTCAAAGGGTTTTGATTTTCAATCGGCTGATTTAGGTTTTACTTGGAGTCGATTGGGTTGTTTGATTTTCATCTTCATCGACATCACCACTTCTCTTGTTAAGATCTTTGTTGGGATAAGACAAAAAGAATGAAACAAGAGGGACTTAATACGACAAGAAGGAAACCTACAAAAAGATGAAAGGACTTGCTTACAAAAGAAGTTTTATTTATTAGTCCTTTGTAGTATTTTGTAAACCCTAATCCTCTAGTATAGAAAGAGGACATGGGTGTAGGTTTTGTATAAGTCTTCCAATATGTAGTCAACTAAGAAAGGTGTGTGTGTGTCTAGACGTTTGTCATAGAAAACATCTAGGGTATGTTTAAGCTTTCAAGATCGTTTGATCCTTGTTATAGATTAGATAACACATTATTAATATAATTGAGAGCTTGTTGGATGTGAAAAACCTTGTGTCAATAACTTTGATTTGTTTTATTTCGATGCGTACCAAATTTATCATCATTGTTATTGTCGAACCCTAGATGCTTTAAACGGTCCAATGAGTCTAACAAACTCCACAAGTGGTATCAGAGCTTGTGATCTAGAAGCTGTGAGCAAGAAGAAGTTGTGTTCAATTCAGATTTGTTCTAATTCAACAAGTTCAAGATGAGTGACGAAACTCACATGGTTACTGCCTCTAAGGTACCTATGCTGAAGCAGGGAGAGTATGAGATATGGAAGATGACGATGATGCAATACATTCGCATGATTGACTATAACATATGGGATGTCATTGTAAAGGGTGATACTCTTCCAAAGATCGGTGCTGATGGTAAAGCACTTGGAATTGTCAGTGTAACTGATAAAGCTCAAAGGAAGCTGGAGATCAAGGCTCATAGTATTCTCAGTATGGGAATACACAATGAGTATTACTTTGACTTTCAAGAGTATGAGACTGCCAAGACGTTGTTGGATGTTATTGAACAAATATTTGCTGGTAATGATGCTAGCAGAAAATCCAAGAAGAACATGCTTAAGCATCAGTTTGAAAACTTCTCTGCTCTCAGTGGAGAAAGTCTTGATGGAACTTACAACAGACTACAGAAGCTCATCAGTCACTTGAAATTGGTTGACTATAAAGTTCCTCAAGAAGACATCAACCTCAAGTTTGTTAGAAGCTTGGCACCTGAATGGGCAATGTACACAGTTGTTTGGAGAAACAAAGATGACTTTGAAAAACTGACCTTGGATAATCTCTACAACAACTTAAAGGTCTATGAGTCTGAGAATAATGTAGCAAATTCATCCTCTTCCACTCAAAACATTGCTTTTGTGTCTACCAACAACAGGAGTACTCAGGAAACTACCACTGCTACTTATGAAGTTTCCACTGCTAATACTAATGTTTCCACTGCTTATGATAACATTAGTGATGGTGCTATTTGTGCTTTTCTAGCTGATCTCACAACCAGTGTTACAGTGCTGAACCAGGATTTGGATCAAATTGATCTTGATGATCTTAAAGAAATTAATCTTCAGTGGCAGATGGCAATGCTCACCTTGCAAGCTAGGAGATTTTTTAGGAGAACTGGTATAGAGATCAAGTACAATGGTCAAAGAGAAGCTGGGTTTGACAAGAGCAAGATGGAGTGCTACAACTATAAAAAGAAGGGGCACTTTGCAAGGGAGTGTAGGGCTCCAAAAAGGATTGTTGAAAATTTCAAGAAGGCAACTGAAGATCCAAAGCCTTCTTCAGCATTAGTGGCTCAAGATGGACTTGGTGACTATGACTGGAGTGACCAGATTGAAGAAGGACCCAATGCTGCTTTTCTTGCAAGTGAAGCTTCCAAAGTGCACAACTTTGCTCTCATGGCATATGCTTCATCATCATCTGGTTCTGATTTTGAGGTATCCAATAGTTCAAATAGTTGTGTTTGTTCTTATAAATCTTGTCAGGATACTTTAGAAGGTCTCAAATCTGTGATAGAGAGTCTTAGAAAAGAAGTTGAAAGACTTGAATTGGATAACTTAGGTTATAGAGTTGGACTTAAAAATGTAGAAGAAAAACTTGAGTTTAGTAAAAAGTGTGAGTTTGAATATGTTGATAAGATAAATATTCTAGTGGTGATGTTGATATTAGAGATAGAGAAATCAATGTACTTAAGCAGAATCTTGAAGAAGCTGAAAGTGTAAAACAAGAAAGCCTAGATGATAAAGAGAAACATGTAGTTAGGGTTGAGAAACTAACTTACGCTTCTGATTTAGTGAGTAAGTCTATTGGATGTCAATTAATGAAAATGGTTCTGGCATAGGGTACACTAAAGTTCCACCACCCATGTTAAGTGGTTTTGCACCACCCGGAACTGAGTTGTCATTCAGTAGTGAGTTTAGTTTTAATAAACCTGTAGGTGAAAATAGTGAGTCTAAGTTACCTAAGGAAGTTATAGAAGTCATCTGATGCACCAATCATTGAAGATTGGGAGTCAGAAAGTGAGGATGATAAGTCTGAGTCAACACAATCTATAAAGGAAAACATTAAATCAGTTGATTCAAAACAAGCTAAGTTTGTGAAACCTAGATTTGGAACACATATCTCTAGGAAAGTTGTTGAGCATAATGAAATTCCTAGAGAACATATGAACATGTACAAACTTAGGGGAAATCAAAGAAACTTTAATGGCTTAATCTCAAATAATATTGGAAGTGAGTTTAAGTTTGTTAAAAAGGCTTGTTATCAATGTGGTAGTTTTGAGCATTTGCAGAGAAATTGTAATAACTACCAACCACCTGTTTGGAACAAATGGAAGAGGATCAACCATCAAAAATTTTCAAAACAAACTCATCCTCATCCTAACTGTAATATGGTTCCAAGATCAGTGTTAATGAGAAATGGTACAACTAAATCTATCATCACTGCTGCACCAAAAGGATTTCCAACTGCTAGATCAAAAACAGATTTCACTGCTAAGCAAAACGATTTCACTGCTAAGCAAAATATTACCACTGCTAAGGCAAAAGCAAATACCCCTGCTGTGCCTAAAGTGATAACTGATACAGTGGTTGGAATTCATTTTTATGTTGTTAAGCCCTCAGCTTGCTGGCAATGGAAACCAAAGAGAAAGGTCTTAGAACATGTCAGCAGTGCATCAATGGACTTAAAAACATTTGACTATTTTGATGCACAAGACAGACCCAAGTCAGTATTGGCTTGGGTCCTCAAAAGGAACTAACTTTTATATTTTCATGTGCAGGGCAATCTACAGGAATAGCAAGAGGAAAATGGAATATTTGACAGTGGTTGCTCTGGGCACATTACATGGGATGAGAGCAACCTTGAGGATTTTGAAGCTTTTGATGGAGGCTATGTGGCTTTTGGCAATGAACCAAAGGGAGGTAAAATTGTTGGCAGAGGGACAATAAAGACAGGAAAGTTGGACTTTGAGAAGGTATATCTGGTACAGGGACTCAAGTACAATTTGTTCAGTGTTTCCCAATTGTGTGATAAAAAGAATTGGGTACTTTTTGGGGTAACTGAATGTGTGGTTTTATCACCTGATTTTAAGATGCCTGATGATAAGTATGTGCAGCTTAGGGTTCCTAGGAAAGAAAACATATATTGCTTTAATATGAAAGATGTCATTCCTAACAGGACCTTAACTTGTTTGTTTGCAAAGGCATCAGTTGATGAGTCAAAACTTTGTCATAGAAGGCTAGGTCACTTAAATTTCAAAACAATCAATAAATTGGTAAAGGGAAACTTAGTTAGAGGTTTACCTTCAAAAGTTTTTGAAAGTAAAGGTAAACAACATAGAGCCTCTTGTAAGACCAAGACTGTGAACACCATATCTCAACAACTGTTTATGTTACATATGGACTTATTTGGCCCTACATTTGTGAAGAGTTTGAATCATAAGCAGTATTGCCTAGTTATCACAGATGATATAGCATATTTTCTTGGGTTTACTTTTTAGCATCTAAGAGTGAAACTAGTGAGATCCTTAAGAGTTTCATAACTAAGATAGAAAATCTAATAAACCATAAGGTTAAAGTAATCAGATGTGATAATGGAACTGAGTTTAAGAATGATGTTATGAATAAGTTTTGTGTGGTAAAGGGTATAGAAAGACAGTTTAGTGTTGCTAGGACACCTCAGCAAAATGGTGTAGCTGAGAGGAAAAATAGAACACTAATTGAGGCTGCTAGAACATTGTTGTCTGAATCTAAGTTACCTACTACCTTTTGGGCTGAAGCTGTTGGCACATGTTATGTGCAGAATAGAAGTAAGGTAGTTAAGCCTCGTAACAAGACCCCATATGAGCTGTTACACGGTAGGAAGCCTATGATAGATTTCCTAAAACCTTTTAGGTGTCCTGTTACCATCTTAAATACCATTGACCACCTAGGCAAGTTTTAGGAAAAGGCAAATGATGGATACTTTATTGGCTATTCTTTCAATAGTAAGGCTTTTAGAGTATACAATAGGAGGACTAGAAGGGTTGAAGAAAACCTTCATGTTAAGTTTAGTGAAGAATCTCCTAGTGTTGAGAGTAAAGGACCAGATTGGCTTTTTAATATTGACATGCTGACAAAATCCATGAATTATGAGCCAATCCATGCAGGTACATCCACTAATGTTGATGCAGGTACACAAAAGTATTATGATGCAGGAACAAATTCTAAGGAAGCTGAATCTTCAAAAGAATTCTATTTGATTGAGAAGTGGAAACCTAGTTCTGTCTCGCCCATCATTGAAAAGAAGGGTCCCTCAGATGATGATGATTTAGATTCAGGGAACAAGGGAGATCATCATCAAGATAAGGAAGAGTTTTCTGAAGATAACTCAGTGTCAGTAGAAGAAATTGTGAAGCAAATTAGAGTTCCTGAAAACACTGATACGCCAAGTGTTACCACTGCTAGTTCATTTGAAATCCCTGCTGGCACAAGTTCAACTAGCAGTACTTTCTTTGATAACACTGCTAAGCCACTAGATAGTACTGTTGACTATCCAGATGATCCAAACATGCCAGATTTGGAAGAAATGGATACTCCTACAGATGATGAAGCCATTGATGACTTTTTCAAGGATGCTGATGTTTCTAATTTGGAAACTGTCATTATAGAAAGTCCAGTTCCTACCACCAGAATCCATAAAGATCATCCCAAAGAACAAATACTTGGCAACTTGAATACCCTAGTGCAAACAAGAAGCAAGACACAAAATCTAAAAACCTTTACTGAACATGGTTTCTTTGCAAAGTTACTTCACAAAAGAAACAATCATCTAGACTTGCAAAATTGTCTGTTTGCTTGCTTTTTGTCACAGAAGGAGCCCAAAAGAGTTGAAGAAGCATTAGGAGAAGAAGGATGGATTGAATCTATGCAAGAAAAACTGCTGCAATTCAGACTTCAAGAGGTTTGGACACTGGTTGATCTACCTAATGGCAAGAGGGCCATTGGAACAAAATGGGTAATCAGAAACAAAAGGGATGAAAGGGGGATTGTGGTTAGGAATAAATCAAGGTTGGTTGCTCAAGGATACACACAAACAAAAGGCCTGGATTATAATGAAGTGTTTGCCCCTGTTGCCAGAATAAAGGCTATTAGATTATTTTTGGCATCTGCTTCATTCAAGAATTTTGTGGTGTATTAAATGGATTTGAAAAGTGCCTTTTTATATGGGACAATAGATGAGGAGGTTTATGTTTGTCAACCTCCAGACTTTAAGGATCCTGATCACCCTGATAAGATCTATAGGGTGAAAAAGGAAATGTATGGGTTGCATCAAGCTCCTAGGGCATGGTATGATTGCCTATCTACTTATTTGTTGGACAATGGATTCAAGATAGGATTGATTGACAAGACATTGTTCATAAGGAAGCTCAAGGATGATATTTTTCTCGTTCAAGTATATGTTGATGACATCATCTTTGGCTCAACAAATAGGGAGCTGTGCAAGGATTTTGAGAAACTTATGCATGATAAGTTTCAGTTGAGTGCTACGGGTGAACTTACTTTCTTTTTGGGGCTACAGGTTCAACAAAGGACTGGTGGTATCTTTATCAGTCAAGATAAATATGTAGCAGATATCTTAAGAAGTTTGGGTTTCAGGATGTCAAAAGTGCAAGTACACCTATGGAAACACAAAAGCCACTGCTACCTGATAATGGAAGTCCTAGAGCTGATGTGAAGCTGTATAGATCCATGATTGGGTCTTTGATGTATCTCACTTCTTCTAGGACAGACATAATTTTTGTAGTATGTGTGTGTGCAAGATTTCAAGTTACACCTAATTCAACACACATGAATGATGTGAAGAGAATTTTTAGATACCTTAAGGGTCATCCTAAACTGGGCCTTTGGTATTCTAAGGATTCACCTTTTGATTTGATGGCCTATACTGATAGTGACTATGCTGAGGCTAGCTTGGATAGAAAGTCTACTACTGGAGGGTGTCAGCTTTTGGGAAGCAGGCTTATCTCATGGCAGTGTAAGAAGCAGACAATTGTGGCCAATTCCACCACTGAAGCTGAGTATGTAGCTGCTGCAAGTTGTTGTGGTCAAGTACTTTGGATTCAGAATCAATTGCTGGACTTTGGGTACAATTTCATGCATACTAAGATTTACATTGACAATAACAGTACTATATGCATCATTAAAAATCCAGTTTTGCATTCTAGAACTAAGCATATTGATATAAGACATCACTTTATTAGAGATTGCAATGAGAAAAGGTTAATCCAAATGGTTAAAATACATACTGATTACAATGTAGCAGACCTTCTCACTAAAGCTTTTGATGTGGGTAGGTTTCATTATTTAGTAGTTAGTATTGGTATGATCAATCTCTAAGTCTCAAAATGTTTTTGTAAAAGTTTGTAAAAATAAAGTACTGCTATTGGTAATCTTAGTACTGCTAGTGTATATTTTACCACTGCTTGTTATTTTTGTCCCACTAACTATTATGCAGATTCTAAAGTAAAACACACACAGTAATTAGCAAAGGAATTAAAAGAAAAGATGAAAGTTCATTCATTAAAAGGGCTGCATCCGAAGATGCAGCAGTACATCACAAACTTTCATTACATCATTAAAAGACATCATCAAAAGATCACCACAAAAATCACCTACTCCATGGCTCCCTTCCCTTTTCCACCAAGATCCAGCATGCTTTGCTTGCCCCTCCTCCCAACCACCTCCCAAACTTGGCGATTGGGATGTCCTAGCACCTGTGCTCTCTTTTGTGGTGATGGAGTAGGGGGAGCTGGCCTTTGTGCAAATGGAGCCACCACCAAAGCTCAGGAAGGCCTAACTGCTTCATCATCAGTGTCTTCATAGGCATAAACAAAGCTCGGCATGGAGTTTAGTTCAGAACTGGTGTCTTCCACATAAGATGGTGGAGTAGGAAGATCTTCAGGTGAAGTACCAACTGGTGTTGGTGCTGGAGCAGGGTTTGTGTTCATGAAGTTAAGTGTAGTGTTCTTGGGAGGAAAGTAGTTCTCCCATCCATCATTAGAAGAAGGACTTAAGGATGAATCTGATGAGATTTCAATTGTAGAGTTGCTCATTCTGATGATAGTTTGTTTTTGAGAGAGTTGTTGGTGAAAGAGATTTTGGAAAGTATGTGATGGGTTTGGTTTATAGTTGGAGGTTCTTAAATAGACTTAATGTTAAGATCAAATGGTTTAATGCAAGTAAGGTTTGAGTTGGTGAAAGATTAAATGAGGGGTTTGACTATAAGTGGACGAATAAATAACTGGGTTGACCATAAGATGTAATGCTAAGTCACTTTTATTGGTCTTGCTAGTGTATCTAATACTGTTAGTTATTTTTAAGTCCTGCTAACCATAACAAAAGTTTGTGTAGTGTTGGTTTATGTTTGTCTCATGCAGGTTTTGAAGAAGATTTGTACATAATGGATCGTTTGTGAGCTCTAGGATTTGGAGTTTGTTGCTGGTGTTTAAAAAAATGTATAAAATTTGTTGTATTTTTTTTCAAATAAATGCATGATCACACTAAATTGCCAAATTCTTTGCAAAGGAGGGCTTGATTAGAAGATTGGTGTTCAAAGATGTTTCCACTGCTAGCTTTCGTGAAAACACTGTTAGTATTGTGAAAGCACTGCTAGTTAGTTTCTGATGTTGTGAGAAACTATAGGGGCTGTTTTGAAATTTTTTGGTGATAACGTATTTATTCCCCAAATCACTGCCGATCTTTTAATTGGTCTTTCAAACACAATCACTTGGCGCTTAACACAAACCCTAATCACACAAATCAGTGAATATCACTAATCCCAAATCCCTCGAACCCTAATCTTACAATGGCGAACGAATTTTCAACTTCACACAACTTAGTTGCTTGCTTGGTTAAGAATGAAGCCTTTGAAGGTTTCCATGAGATGATAGACTTCATCAAACACTGTCCTATTCATTATGCTTTGACGGCTACACCAGTGATTTTTAAGTCTTACATTAAACAGTTTTGGAGGACAGCTGAGCTTGACCAAAGGGATGGTGTAGATGTTATTAAGGCAGTGGTTGATGAAAAGGTTATTTTGGTTACAGAGGAGGTGATAAGGACTGTGTTGCGGTTCCAGGATGCTGATGGAGTGGTCAATATGGCGAATGATGAGATTTTTGCTGGTTTGGAGAGAATGGGGTATGAAAGAAGGGGTCAAAGTCTTAAGTTTCAAAAAGGTATGTTTTCTCCACAGTGGAAGTTCTTGATACATACCATTCTCATGTGCCTAAGCAGCAAAACAACTGGTTTTGATGAATTCCCTTCAAAGATTTCTACTGCCCTTATTTGACTCACTCAACAAAGGATTTATAATTGGTCAAGGATGATATTTGAGGCTTTGCAAAAGAATGTTATGGACCAGGGCAAATATTTCTTGTATCCCAGATTCATTCAGTTGCTAGTAGAGAGTTAGATTGTAGATCCCAAACCACATCAGGGGAAGTATGATCGTTTGTTCATGGTCACCAAAGTGTTTACTCATATGAAAAAGAAGAACAAAATTTTTTCAGGGACTGTTACTCCTCTTTTTCCACACATGCTTAATTTGCCAAATGTCCTAGAGATTTTAGAGGAGGATACTTCACTACCTACCACTTCTGATAATATGGATACCACTGCTACACCTTACACACCACCACATACTACCACTACTGAACCTTTACCTTCCACTTCCCAACCCCAACGAATTTTGGTCATCCGTAGGAAGAAGAAGGGCACTGAGCTTCCTCAGGCTAGTGCTAGTGGTGTACAAAATTAGGCTGTCACATGTGTTGCAGGTGACATGATTGGAAGGGCTTTCACTACCGCCTCAAGCTTAGTAGCTGAGCAGGATAGTGAAAACATAAATAAGACCCAACCAATGGCAACTCCTAATGTGGAGAGTTATTTAGAACTCAACACAGGTGGATGAATCCCCAGCCAACTGGCTAATATGGGGGACATGGATGTTCAGGCTAGATTTGATGCATGTTAGACACACCCTATGATTCACCTCTCGAAGGAGGTCACACAGCTCGAAGTGATGAGGGTAGTTTGGAACAACAACAGGAATTGATGGCTAATGATTTTGTACAAACTGACAATTCCAATGATCCACCTCTCGGACCAGGTTATTCAGGTCGAAGTGGTGAGGATACTATGAAACTTATTGAGGAATTGACAGATAGATGAACAACCATGGAATCAAAGATCACTGGTCTCCAAAAATTGACAACTTCTCAGGCTGGCACAATTAAGAAGTTGCAGCACAAGGTCAGAATTTTGGAGAGACTAAGGAGGCCGAAGGTCAATACATTCAAAAGAGTGAAAAAGGTAGGAAAAAGGGCAAACTCCTCTGGAAATCAAGGTTTGGAGGATGCATCCAAACAGGGGAGGAGTGAAAGTACAAATTCAGGGGAGGCTTTAGTAGATATGGATATGGACAGTGGGGATAATGTTGAAGATTATTTGGTGGCTGACAAGGATGGCAAAGAAGTAGTGTTGGATGATTCTTCAAAGACTGCAGTTGTGGATAAGGAGAAAGAAGTGGTGCAGGTAACCACTGCCAGTATTGCTGCAGCCACTGCTAGTGTTGCTGCAATCACTGCTGCAACCACGGCTAGCAAAATTCTGTCCACTGCTAGTTCAGATGTTTCCACTGCAGATCCAACCACTGCTACAACAATAACCACTACAATAATATCAACAACAAAATCAAAGGAAGCTGAAGATGATATTGCCTTACAACTACTCAACTTAAAGGAATCTCAACGTAACCCTGCACCCAAACCAATTGCTAAGAGTCTTAAAATTGGTGAGCCTGTACTTAAGCCAGAAATAATTCAACCTAAAGATTTGGGAAAAGGGAAAGCTATTGTTGTTGAAGAAGATCCACCATTGGAGTTTTAAAGTAGAGAAGAGCAGGTAGCATTTGATGAAGTAGAAGCTACAAGATTACATATGGAATTGAATGCTGATGTCCTTGCTAAAGAAAAGGAAACTGCAGAGCAAGAAGAAGCCTCTAAACAAGCTATAGAAGAATGGAATAAAGAACAAATGTATCTTCAAGCATATGAGAAACTGCAGGAAGAAATGTCAATGGATGAATGGGGATTATATGCATTGATACTAGATCAAGGTTGCTAGATATGGTCAGAAAGATGAAGCAACAAAATGAGTTTAAGGCTTATCATGATAAGAAGAATAAGCGACCAACCAAGCTATAGAAAAGGAGTCAAATGATGAAATTTATCAAGCATATGGATGAAAACAGGAATCTGAATTTGAAGAGTTATTCTTATAAGAGAATTGAGCAGTTATACAACTCTTGCAAAAGAAGGTTTGAGAATTTCATACCTATGGACTCTGAACAAGAAGCTGAATTGTTAAAGAAACAAAAGAGAACTGGATCTGTGATGGAGGAGTCAAGTTCCAAAAGACAGAAGGTGAATGATGAAGAGAGATTGGATCAATTTATTATTGTGAATGTACAAATGCTTGAAGATCCTAATTCTCCTACACCTTTAAGATCTAAATACCCTCTCATAGATTGGCAGATTATTTCAGTTGATGGAAAGGATGTCATTGAGTTGACCATATTAGATGGGTATAAGAGTCAGTATATTTCTTTTGATTATATGTTATTCTTTTTAACCAAAAGTGATTTGGAGAAGCTTTGGGAGATAGTGTCTTTCAGATGTGGTAAGCTTAGACCCACAGGAACCATGGCTTATTATATGTGGTTGGTATTAAAATGCATGTTTGAGCCTGATCCCAATGATAAATGTTGGGAAGACTGTGTGGTTGAAGAATGGATGCTATATTCTTATTGTGGAGTGCATGATGTTAAGCTTTCTGAAGGGAAAATCTATATGTTTGTAGATAAAGACTATTCATTGATGAAAATTGTAGCTAGACAGATGTTGGAAGTTAAGCTGAACTTAAAATGTACAAGTCCTAAAAATCCAATAGTTCATCCACTGCTGAGAATGATTGAAGAGATTGCTGATTTTGAAACTCCTTTGGCTATTAAGGATAAGCTTCATGGTAGAAAGAAAAGAATGGCAAATAGATCAAAAGCATTTGATGAAGAATCTGATTCTGAGAAGGAGCATGAAGAGACTGAAAGGTGTTTGGACACATCCTCCAAATAAGGTATTTTGTGCTTAAAGAGAAACTTGATGATTTTGATAGTAAATATCAAGTTTCGGGGAGGATTGTTGGGTTTTTCATTCTTCTAACAAGAATTATTCTAAGTATGGAACCACTGCCAGTACAACAGATACCACGGCTAGAAGGATTGAAATCACTGCTCAGGACAAAACCATTGATAGTAGAAGTTGCGTACCACTGCTATTGTTATAAACCACTGCTAGTAGGTTATGTCGGTTTAACATGTAATATTCTAGAATGTCTTGGGTAGGATGTTTTGTATTAGATAAATATGGTAATTATATTTATCTTGTAGAATACGTAATGTATATTGTAAAGGACTCCTTAGCCTATAAAAGGAGGTCCTAGGTTAGAGTTAGACATACGTTGTTTTTGTGATATCTAGAGTCGATACACTTCAAGGTCGTAAACCCTAATACTATTCAGAGTATTCTTATATTAATAATATATTGAGGTGTTTAGTGATAATCATTGTTATTCTTCTTAAGGTTAAACACTAGATTCTGCATAATGTTTAATTGTTTGTGTTTGTTTAGTCAGCTTCTATATTAGATCGTTTGCTCAACTGGGATTAACAACTTTTGAACCTTAAATAATCACTAATACACCTTAAATAACATAATGAGCACTAATAAACATTAAATAAGCACTAATGAACCTTGAAAATAAGCAATTACCTTTTTAATGAAACTTAAATAAGCACTTTGGAACCTTAAATAATCACTAATACACCTTAAATATCATAGTGAGCACTAATGAACCTTAAATAAGCACTAATGAACCTTCAAAATAAGCAGTTACCTTTTTAATGAAACTGAAATAGGCACTTTTGAATCTTAAAAAGCACTAATAAACCTTAAAACACCACTAATGAACATTAAAATAACTACTACCAAACAAAATCAAAACCGTAATAAGCACTAATGAAACCTAAAAACCTTAATAATCACTTCTTAATAAGTTGTACGGCAACAAGAACATCAAAAGCATAATGAAACCTATAATAAGCACTAATGACCTTGAATTTGCAATTGAAAACCAAATCAAAAACCGTAATAAGCACTAATGAAACTTATAAACCGAAGTGTGTGTGTCTGCGATGTGTGTCGCTAGCTGATCTAACAATGCACGTATTTATTGTGTTTTCAATTGCAAATTCAAGGTCATTAAATTAGTGGAGTCTTGGCATTAAAAGTACAAAGAACAATAGTTTAGCTGATCCAACAATGCACGTACAAAGACACACACTTCAATTTTCTAAAAAGTACAAAGGGGTGGACACTTGGCATTAAATTAGTGGAGTCGATCAGTCGAGCATGACCAAAATGGGAAAATGCCTAAAAAGGTGATCAAGTAATGGACCGTTTATGAATTTTTGGCCTACTTTGAGAATTTTCTCGTACTTAATTTTTTTTTGAATAATAAGACTTTACTGAGGGTAACCCTTTAAAAAAAATGCATATTAAACAAACTTGATATATATTTTTCTAACTAATCAAACTTACAAATGTACGACACCCATAAAAACGCCGATCCGGATTCCTATCAATCCAGGAAGTCTTGACCACAACTTGCCTACCACATGTACACATCACCATTTTTGTAATGAATGTATTTTTCGATGTTTTGATATGGAAAAGAAGAAAAGTACAATTGTGTAAATATAGGGGCGGAAGCGAATATAATCGTGTGGAGGAAAGCTAAGGTTCTAACAGTAGCATTAATGCAACTACCAAAAAACCAATGGTGTGTAAGTGAGATAACGAGCAAAAGTAACTGACGTTACGTATAACAGAAGTGTTAGGACCATAAGGGAGAGAAACCCACACCATGGGGACGAAAAGGGATAACGGAGGACCAAACGTTGAAACGGGACCAACGGTGTAATTTACCCTATAAAAATATGCATGCTGAATTGCCAAATCAAACTTGCGCCACTCATGTGAACTGCAATGTGTTTAATCATCTGACCAACCCGCTCATATTGCTTAATTATTCAACTATACTCTATTTATTTTGACATTAAAGGAGTGTTTAATAAATGAGAGGTGATTTGCACACTCACATAAATGATGGGGACACTCAAATTTAGAGTGCTTGGAAATTTATATCTCTTACAGGATAAACATAACTACAAATAATGTGAGGGTATAAATGTCTAAACACTCAAAATTTAAGTGTTCCAATTATTTATGAGAGTGTGCAAATCACCTTTCTATGTGGCTTGGAGGAATGTCTAAATTAGTCACTTATTAAAGAGAGAGATTTGTGTTGGTCTCCCCATTAAGATAAAACAAAGGATCGGAACCAGTGAAGAAAAAAATGTCTAACTATTTAAATATTAAGCTTCAGCGCTGTCGTTAGCTACGGCTATTGTATTATTTTAAAATTAAACTAAATATGAAAGAAAAATAAAGTAAAAGTGTGAAACAACGATGAACGTATTTACTTAATATGCATTACTCTTGGTTAATCTTTAACTAATTATTGATAACTAGCATGATCCTCGCTTGATGCGGTTGCAATTGAAATTTTTTGGTTAATAATTTATTTCATTTGTACGTTTTTTTAGCAAGAGCTTTACTTATTAGTTTGTTCGTTTAGGGAGATAGAAGTAAAAGCAAAAGTTTGTGAAAATTTGTTTAGTTTGTATTATTTTTGTATGTTTAGTAGCTTGCTTTACTGATTAGTTTGTTCGTTTAGGGAGCTAGAAGTAAAAGCAAAAGTTTGTGAAACTTTGTTTAGTTTGTATTATTTTTGTATGTTTAGTAGCTTGCTTGGTTTGTAAAATATGTTCTTTTAATTGTATTTTTGTATTGAAGTAGAGTTTTTAAAGTAACTTTAATTAGCAGTTTGCATGATTTGCATTATATATTTTAATACTTGTATTTATCATTTAATGAGTGTTTTAAAAATGTATATTAATTATGCATCAATGATAGTAAAACAAATTTAATAGAGGAAGAATGCTTGCATAACTTGTCCATGATACATACTAATTTGTATCGGTGAATTTTAAGAAAATTAATGAAGGAAAAAGTTCACTTGTTGGTTATTGGTGGATGTCCGAAAGTAGCGTCGATTTCTACTGGTCAGTTCCTCAAAACCAGTTTAAGTACAGACCATCCGAAATATAGGTATTCAAGGATGTTTGTCGTACGTCCAATAATGTATCTTTATTACTCCCTTCGTCTTAAAATTATAGTTCGTTTTTTACTTTTTCGGTCTTTCTTTTACAACTTTGACCTTACGTATTTTTGTTTATGTTATATAATACTTGATACAAAATATATGAATTGAATCATTGATTGAATTTTTAATGTATTTTCATTTGGTATAATTTTCATCAACTATTGTATAACACAAAAAAAAATATTTAAGGTCAAAGATGAAAAAGAAATACCAAAAAAATCAAATAGGGACTATAATTTTGGAACTGAGGTAGTATTTAATAAGCTGCGATAAAATACACCATTCCTTTAAATTCCCAATTGTCGCTTTTTATGCAAAAGAAAATCACCTACAAGTCTTCCTTCTTAAATGAGATATGTCTTCCTTATGGTAGTTGTCGTAGCCATCGTTCAAGCGATTTGACATGATATGATAAATGTTAAGACTTGATTAAATCGCCATTGATTAATATGTTGTAACATTAAATGGACACAGTTTAGGTTTGTTTCAACTCCATCGGTTTTATAGTTCATTTACTTGCCTTTAAGTTCCATTAGACTTGATCATCCTGTGTGTATTGAATAAGCTAGAATATCGGTTAGTAATATCTATGGATCCAATTCAGTTGATCACGATTCACGAAATGTCATTGTCATCGATCTCTTAAATTATATACAACTAACCAGGAATGTTAATGAAGAATTATAAAACAAATAAAAAAAGAGTATATTACCAAGTAATATGTTCCAGATATAGCTTGTCGATAACTAAATATAAATTACTACTACAGTGCCTCTTAGAAGTTCTTTTCAGTAAAATAATGTTCGCTTGTTAGTTTCTCTTATGATTTCTACAAAAAGAAGAAGGTTTTTGGTTTCTTGGTCTTTGTTGCAAACGGGGCATCTTGTTTGATGTAACTCTATTGTTGGTTTGGGGTGTTAGAAAGTCAAAGATTACTCGAAATTATTGAATCTTTTTTAGTTTACTTTTTTAATACAATTTTTTATGTTGTTGATTGAATGCCTTAGTTATAAGAACTAACAGTGCGTTTTGTATCGTACTATGGGAATGAGAATATTATTATAAAAGTGATTAAATGTGTTTGTTTAAGATGAGAGGGTCCACCAGTATGATAATGAATGATAGATATAATCCTAACTCCATATACATCAGAAAAGATAGGAATAGATCTTTTATAGGTAAGAGACCCACCACTACTATCAAACTCATACCCATTGTTATTCATTACAGCATACCAAACACACTTTAAGGTGTAATACAACTAAGAAGGAACACTTCAATTTTAGTCAAAAGAAATAAATCAAAACATGAAAATTAATTATAGTATTTGTCATATGATACAAATGATGAAATTCTGTATATATTATAAATAAAGGTGACTATTAGGCTATGCACAATGGCGATCTAGTTCGTCGCCGTCACATCAGCTTTCTCTCTCCGACGACCTGAAGACGACCTAATTGCCACAGTGGTGAATTGAGATTTTTTTTTTTTTTTTTTTTTTTTTTTTTTTTAATTCAAATATTTTTAAAAACAAAATTAAAATTCATTAATAAAAATACTTAACATTACAACAATAATTAAAAACTTAAACTAATAAAATGTAGACGTTACAATACTTATTAAAAACTGAAAACATCACAAAAAAGCTTCATCGTCAGTTACGTCTTCGTCACTTTCGTCTTCGCCTTCAATCTCTTGATTGCCTGCATTTCCACGGTTTCTCCAAATGTGTTCGACCAAATCAGATTTTATGTTTCGATGAGTTGATCGATCTGTTAACTCCTGAGTAACTACTAAGGATTCTGCATGGGATCTTACCGGATCATGGTCACGGTGGCCCTCTTGTGGAAACCATGTAGGACAAATCGCCCGCTGCTTGTGTTTGATGAGCATATTATGTAATATGATGCATGTATACACAATATCTTCGAGATCCTGTTTACGCAGCCCTCGAGCCGGAACTTTAAGCATTTTCCACTTCTTCTTCAACACACCGAAAGCTCGTTCCACATCTTTCCTTGCTGCTTCGTGCTTCCTCTTGTACAACATTCTTTTTTCATCACCAGTACGAGGATTTGAAATGGACTTAATAAGAACAGACCATTCCGGATATATCCCGTCACTAAGATAATATCCCCTTTTGTAAGCAACATCGTTAGCCTCGAATTCAAGTTCCGCTGCTCTCCCAGATTTGATATCATTGAAAACAGGGGAACGATATAAAACGTTTATATCGTTATTCATCCCGGAGACACCAAAGAACGCATGCCAAATCCATAAATCTTGGGAGGCGACCGCTTTCAATAAAATGAATGGATGTGGCCCGTGATCACCCCTAGCATGTTGACCTCTCAAACTATTTGGGCAGTTCTCCCAAGGCCAACCTGTACAATCAATGCTTCCCATCATCCCAGGAAACCCATGCTTATGCTCGTGATGAGCATATAATCTTTCAACGTCCGAATACGTGGGCTTTCGCACATACTCAGCACCATATAACTCCATGATAACCGTGCAAAAGTTACGGAGACAAGCGCGTGCTGTTGTTGCAGCCACTTGCAGATACTCGTCAAGAGAATCAGGAACTGCCGCGTATCCCAATTGACGAATTGCCGCAGTACACTTGACCAATGGAGAAATACCAAGTACCCCTCTACAATCAGGAGTTTGTTGAAAATAAGGAGAATGATTGGTTACCTCTTGAGTGAATAGGTCTCGGGGCATCCGGAACCGCTGACGGAATGTTTTTTCGTCATACAACGGTTCTTCGGAGAAGTAAGCGGGAACTAAACGATTATGAGCACCTACATGATCCCTAGCCGTGTGGTTTCGTCGGGCCTTTGGCAGTGACGCTTGGTAAGTGTCCCAAACATTCTGTGTATACTCCATGAACTCCGTAAACTCGCTCATAACTTCTTCCTCGTCGGAAGACGAAGAATTAAAAAATAACTCGTAAGACATAATTATCAAAATGTGTTTGAAAGTGTTTATGAGAAGTTGTTTGAAATTGTGTGTTTAAAAATGTGTTTGAGTTTGGTATTTATAATGTTGTAAAAGTGGTAAAGTTAAAAAAAAAATTAATAGGAAACGGTAGGATTTTTTTGGATATATGTGGCTTTCCACTCGGTTGAGGAAGCAACCTTCTTCCTCCCTTTTCTTCCCCCAACCGACCACAACCTTCCCAGCCACAATGGCTCGACCAACCTTCACCGAATCCACTGCGCATAGCCTTAGAGCGTAAGGTATAGGTTAAGTTTTAACATTTGTCACGTTAGCGCCACATCAGCTTTAACATTTTACTTTAACTTAACAAAAAACATCATTTATCATAACATTCTCAAGTTAAACTTTAACTCAAATATTTTTATATTCAACCCCTAAACTAAAACAAATACTTCATTTATTAAAAAAACATATCATTAATTCGAAAACATATTACAATACAAAATTAAAAAAAAGGTTACAACGAAAAAAAAAAATACGAAATAAAAAAACACACTGCAAATTAAACTACAAAATAAAGGAAATGACGAAAATACAATCTAGTGATGAGGTTGCAAGTTATATGTTTTGATGATTCGGTCTTTTTCTTCATTGATCCAAGCCACGACATTTGGATCTTTGACTTCAGTGCCAATCATCAAAAATTTCATCTCTTCCAACCTTGTTATCGTTTCATCTTTTACTTGGGTGGCCCAATACGCCGCTTGGGCGGTTTCACGTTTGATATGATACTCGTTTGTCGAAGTTTCGGTGAATTGACTTGACGAGCTCGTTCCTCAGGTGCTCGCTCCCCCAGTACTTGCCGTGCTCTCGGATCTTGCTTTCTTGGAAGCACATTTTTTTCCCATTTGGGTGTGGTTGTTCATCAAGACCAAACAAAGCCTCGTTTGTTTGGCTTGGGACATCGCCGGTTAAATCAACTGTGTGTAAAACTAGAAGGGGGTTGAATAGTTTTGCCGATTTTACGTTAGTTTCAAAAACTTTAGATTCGTTAATATGTGAGATCTTATGGATGTAGAGAAAATATAGATCTAATGATAAAGCAAGTAAATAAAGTAAAGCGAAGGGAAAGAAAAGACACAACCAATGTATAGTGGTTCGGCTACAAGGACACCTTCCTTGCCCTACTCCACTCCCCGAGTCACCTACTCGAGAGTTCAAGCACTATGTCAACAAACTCCTTCACTTGGCGGAGAAGCCTTCACAACGTTGCTTACACTTTTTCTGGTACAAAGCTAGATACCGAGTCCGTAACACGGTGGACCAAACCAACACGACTATTACACAACAAATATGTGAAATATCAAATACAAGATCTTCGCTACAGAAATCTTGCGGAGTGACAAATCAATCAAGGACCCCTTGCTTGGATGACTTGTAGAATGCTCGTGATCTTGCCTTAGAGAAGGACCTATATGAGGATCACAATAGAAAGAAAGAAGAACAACTCTCTAGATCAAGTGATCTATATGTTAGAAGAGAATGAGAGTGTTTGAGAGATTTAGTAAGAAGAGGGGTAAGTTAGAATGAAGAAATGGCTCTCTATTTATAGGCAAAAAACTTCAATGTTCCCCGGATCTCACGGATCCCTTCCACTTGGGATCCGTCTAGTGTAATCCTAGGGATCCGTGGAACGCTCCTCTTTGCCCATGGGTTTTTTGGTTATGGGTCATGGGTTATGGGTTGATCCATGGGTTTTCTTTAGATTCAATGTATCTAAGTATACATTGTATCTAGCCAACTTGGGTATGGGTTAAGATCCATGGGTTATGTTCCATGGGTTATGGTTTTTATCCATCCTAATAAACTATTACAACAAATGTTTAATTACTATATTTTTGTATTTAAATGGCTATATGTAAATGCTTTACAAAAATAACATGTATCCTTATAATTATACTTAAGATAACATTATATTTGTTATCAACAAAACACAAAGAGATCGCAAAATATTAATAAACGTTTTTACGGTTTATTTGTATTAACAATCTCCCCCTTTTTGTTGATGACAAAACATAATGTTATGATGAGTAAAACTTAAGAATAGATGTAATTTTTGAAAGCCCCTAAGTTTTACTTCTTCTCCCCCTTTTTGTCGAAACAAAAAGTTAACCCTTGGAAGAAATAAACGCTAACTCCCCCTTGACGGTAGCTCCCCCTTGTTTGGGGCGTCAAGAGAAGAAAAATAAAAATCCTACAAAAAGAAAGGTTAGTAACATGCTTAAATAATCTTGTGATTGCCGAGAATCAAGATTGGGAGCCAAGGTATGTAAACAAGCCCTTGTAATAGAACAACAAATTGTAGTAGTATTTATGCCACGTACAAGCATGTAAAAATAAGAACAAGACTTGTTCTTGAAAATGACTTCAAAAGAGAAAATGCTAAAAATAGATAATTGTAGTAGTGATTCCTTCCATGCTTGCATAAGGTTATGGATGGAGGTTTTGATGAATGATGGTATTGATGCGATCAAGGATGAGGTTGAGTATGAAACGCATTTCTTCCCTAACTTCTATTGCGATTTCCCTAGTGGATTGGCAATGTTCACAATGTAAGTGATGTGAGTAATGAGTGCGGAAGTTTTCCGGGTTGTTTTGATTTGAGTGATGCGGAAGATGTGGTGGAAAAATAGGAAAATATGGATCAACATCTGGAATGTTTGTAAATGGTGGTGGAAAAGAACCTAGATGTTCTTGTAATGTGATGGGAGCTAATGGTGGTGATGTTTCAAGATCTTGAAAAATAGTATTTGGAGATGTGGGGGGTGTTGAAAAGACTATTTCTTTTTGTTTAGGTTGTTTAGATCTTGTTGGAGTCTTAAGGAGTTCCAAAAGAGTGACTTTAGGTGGTGATGAAGTTGGTGTACTTGTTGGTGATGAGGGAGGTGCTATAAAGGAAGCATCTTGTGGTGAGTTGTTTGTTGAGGATGAACCATTTGAGGTTGGTTTTGCTAAGCAACAAGATCGGATACTAATCCGTGCGGATATCCTAGAGTTTGATTGTGGTATTTTGGATGGAGGTAGTACAAAGGTTTGGGTATCATGAAGATGATTGTTTTTACTAGGTGATTCATCTAAAGGATTTGTGGATGACATGGTGTATTGTGTTTGTGAGGATGAGATGGATTATGCAAGCATTTTGGGAGTTCTATATATAGAAAAACAAATCATTGTAATGAATGCTTGACCCAAAATGGGGATTAAAATCTAATGATTAGATATGAATTTAAGGCATGTGATCATGAGAACACAAGCATTAAAGAGCATACTCCCTAAAATAAAACAAATGTGGATTTTTCATCCAAAGTGAGAAAAATAGTAGGTAAAAACAGCTTCTGTCTCACGGATCCCACGGATCCTTCCCTTGAGGAATCCGTCCAGCATGAAGGCTGGGATCTGTGGGTCTGGTAATTCAGGTAGCACAAAATTTTACTTTTGGAAACATTTTTTCCTAGTGTGTGCCTATATTCAAACTATTTGGAGTTGCGGTTATCTCGACCCCTAAAAAGAAAAAGAAAATAAACTAGAAGTAGAAAAACATCCTATTAAGATAACTCGAAAACACATATTTAGTACATAAGTACATAATTTAGTGTTATCAATGCTCCTAATTCATTGTTGCTTAAATGAATGTACCCGAAAACACATATTAGTTATGTGTCGCCTTTAGCATTCAAAAGACATGAGATGCAATGAAAACGGGTTTTTACTTTGTATTAATAATGAAAAAGCGATTTGTCTTAAAAGTGAGAAATTGCTTTTGTGAAATTGATACGGGAAGGCATCTTTTTAGAAAATATTTTGAAAAGAGTTTTTCTTTGAAAATGTGTATGTGTTTGAAAAAAAAATAAGAAAGCTATAAGTGGAAAACTTATCTTAGGTTTTGAAAATTCCCGTATTGTTTGTGAGTTGTGCGTGAAATAGAGATCCTAGACTCAGAAAGAAGAAGGCTAGTGTTTACATACCTTGTAGAGTCAAATACGTTACGACGTTTGTTCCATTAGACCAAGACCAAGACGAAGTAGGTTGAATTGTTCCCGCTTCAACGGTTTGGTGAGGACGTCGGCTATGTTGTCTTCGGATGCTACCTTCTCAATAGAGATGTTCCCCTTTTGAACATTGTCTCTTAAGAAGTGATGTCGAATCTCTATATGCTTTGTGCGAGAATGCAATACCGGATTCTTGCTTAAGTCGATGGCACCTTTGTTGTCACATAAGATGGCTATGTCGTTTAGATGAATGTCGTAGTCGACTAACGCTTGTTTCATCCATAGTGCTTGTTGGCATGCTTTGCCGGCGGAGATGTACTCGGCTTTGGTTGTTGATATAGCTAGTGCCGTTTGTTTCTTAGAAAACCAAGATGTTAAACAACATCCCATGAAAGTACACACCCCACTTGTACTTTTTCTATCAACGTAATCACCTGCATGGTCAGAATCTGCATATACAATTGTTTCTACTCCCGTGCCCTTAGGATACCATAATCCTAATTGTGTTGTACCCTTAATGTATCTAAATATCCTTTTCACGGCTTCTAGGTGTGATATTTTAGGGTCTTCTTGAAACCTAGCACATAAGCAAACACTAAACATGATATCCGGCCTACTTGCCGTGAGGTAGAGAAGACTACCTATCATGCCACGATATTTAGTATTATCTACGGATTCGCCGTCTTCATCTTTTGTGAGTTTGGTGTCGGATGACATTGGTGTCCTAATGGGTTTCGACTCTTCTAGACCGAATTTCTTTAACATCTCCTTTATGTATTTAGATTGATTAAAGAAGATACCATCTTCTACTTGTTTAATTTGTAGACCAAGAAAGAAACTAAGTTCTCCCATCATACTCATCTCAAACTCGTCATGCATGATTTTAGAGAAATCATCACACATGTCTTGACAACTGGATCCGAATATAATATCGTCTACATATATTTGCACTATGATTATATGTGACTCTCTTTTCTTAGTAAAAAGTGTGTTGTCAACTAACCCCATGGTATAGTTGTGTTTAATTAAAAATGACTTGAGTCTATCATACCAAGCTTTTAGAGCTTGTTTAAGACCGTAAAGGGCTTTCTTTAATTTATATACATGTTTGGGTTTTTCAAAATCGATGAAGCCCGGAGGTTGAGCTACGTATACTTCTTCATTAATGAAACCATTTAGAAAAACGCTTTTGACATCCATTTGATAAAGCTTTAGATCATTAGCACAAGCATACGCAAGAAGTATTCTTATAGACTCTAATCTAGCCACAGGGGCATAGGTCTCATCAAAGTCTATTCCTTCTTGTTGGTTATACCCTTGGGCAACGAGTCTAGCCTTGTTCCTAGACACTACTCCGTTTGCATCTAACTTGTTTTTGTAAACCCATTTGGTTCCTATTATGGTTTGATTACTAGGTGGAGGGACACGCATCCAAACATCATTAGAAACGAATTGATTTAGTTCTTCTTGCATAGCCATTACCCAACTCTCATCTTTTATGGCTTCTTGTGTATTCCTAGGTTCTATGGTTGAAACGAAACAAAACAAGCTACTTTGATTTTGAACTTGAGACCTTAATGTTCGTTCGTTTAGCTTTCCTATGACTTTATCTACGGGGTGATCTTTGGACTCTTTAATGTTTATGATTTCATCATTTAAAGATTCTTCTTCTTCATTTATCTTTTTCTTTATTACTATAGCATCACTTTCTATGATCTCGTCATCGACAAGAGATGGAGAGGGTTTGGGTGGACTTTCATCAAATTTTATATTTAATGACTCTTCTACCTTCATTGTTTCTTTGTTTAATATGACGTAAGCTTTGCTATTTGGCGAATAACCTAGAAAGATACATTCGGTTGATTTAGGATCAAATTTTGTAAGGTAATCTTTAGTGTTAAGAATAAAACATTTGCTTCCAAAGACTCTAAGGTGATTTAACGTAGGCTTTTTGCCTCGGAGTAACTCATATGGAGTTTTACCTAAGATTGGTCTTATTAAGACTCGATTGAGTATGTACCTTGAAGTATCAATGGCATTACACCAAAACTTTTGAGGTATGGATTGTTCATTAAGCATTGTTCGACTCATTTCTTGTAGAGTTCTATTCTTTCTTTCTACTACCCCATTCGATTGTGGAGTGCGTGGAGCCGAGAAGTTGTGAGTAATACCATTAGCATCACAAAAGGCTCCAAATTGCACTTCATTATCGAATTCCCTACCATGATCCGTCCTAATGGACACTATAGGACTTCCTAGTTGTCTTTGGATATTTTTGCTTAATATTTCAAAATAATTAAAGGTTTCCATTTTGTTCTTTAAAATTTTTGTCCATGTATACCTAGAGTAGTCATCCACTATGACCAAAGTGTAGTAGTTGCCTCCATAACTTTGGATAGCGGATGGACCAAATAAATCCATATGTAGTAATTCTAGACACCTAGTTGTTGACACCATGTTTTTAGCTTTATGACTAGAATGAGCTTGTTTTCCTACATTACAAGCATCACAAAAGTGATGTTCATATTTTAACTTAGGTAGATCTCTTACTAGATCTTTGGATGATAGCAATTGAAGAAGTCGCATGTTGGCGTGACCCAATCTTCGATGCCATAAGGTCGAAGTATCATCCATAGAGGTAAGACATAGTTTGTCTTTAGGTTCATTACCGATTTTAATGACATAGACTCCAAGTTTCCTAATTCCTCTTCCTATGGTTATGCCATTTTTTAGTATCTTACTACCGGTTTCGGTAAAAAGTACATTGCACTTTTTATCACATATTTGTCCTATACTTAAGAGCTTAAGAGGTTAGAGATTTGTTAGAAATCATACCTTTACCGATGATTCTACTTTTGCTATTTCCAAACACCACATTACCTCCATTAATGGATTCATATGTGGAGAATAGATCCCTATTGCCGGTCATGTGCCTCGTGCACCCGCTATCCTTGACCCATTCATCGGGGTCTAGGTCGACCTTTAAGCACACCTAAAACAATAATAAACTCAAAAGTTTGGTCCCCATTTGTGCATGGGTCCATTAGTGTTAAACATTCCATTCATGTTAGACATGTATGGATAAGATAACTATGCATTCCATGGAGCAAAGTTTTGAAAAGGAAAACCGGTTTGCATATTTAGGTTCCATTTCATTTGATGGTTACTTCTTGGATAAACGTTATTAGGTCTCCTAAATGAATTAGGTTTTGAAAAAGGTGGAGCTTTGTTTCTTGCAAAAGTAGGATTATATTTTGGAGGTGGTTGTCTAGTGGTGACGTGAGTTGGTTTCTTCTTATTAATGATAACAAAATCAGTTTTAGATGAAGAATCTACGTTATTGCTACTGTTTGCTACAGCAGATCTACGGATCCCTAGCTGTACACTAGCCGGTTCCCTTATCAAGGGATCCGTGGGATCCGCCAAAATAGTGGCTGGTTTTTCTAGTTCTTTAACAAATTTTGTTTCTTTATTTTCACTAGTTGATGGATCAAGTTGTTGAATACCTAAACCTTTTTGGTTGTTACCGGTTTTAACACTATCTAATATCGTATCTAAAGTGTTCGTACTAATTCTAGCAATTTTAGAATCTTGATGATCAACTAGTGTTTGCAGTTGAATGCAAAGTTCACATTCACCACTTGCTATTTTACCCTTTTCTAAACGTTTTAGTTTTGCTTTTAATTCTATGACTTCTTTATCTAAATGTTGGTTTTGACTCTTTAAAAGCTTGTTTTTGTTAATTAGTTTTAAGCTAATATTGCATAGTTTGTCATATTCATTATGCAATGAGTCGTCATCAAGTGATGAGCTACTATAGTATTCGTGACATACCTAGTCATTTGCCATGAGACAAATTTCTTCATCCTCCTCGTCGCTTATTCCCCACGTGCCGCTCACGAACGCCTTTTGATCATCCCGTTTGGGACACTTACTAATAAAGTGGTTAGGATCACCACATTTAAAGCAAGTACGATCATCTTTTGGCTTCTCGTCCTCTTTGCTTTTCCGAAAGCCTTTCTTATCGTCATATGGTTGTTTGACGTATCTTCCCTTTCTTCTAAAGAACTTTTTAAAGTTGTAGGATCGTTATTTTTATTGTGTTGATGATTCGGGTGGTCTTGGATGATCAAAATACATGTTTGCCATAGTTAGAGAGTTAGTAGAGAGAGAGGGTGTTCTTGCTAGAGGTTTACACAAAGTAGGGAATATTAGATTGAATGAGAAGCACCACCCCTTCCATGGATGGAAGGGGTATTTATAGTTACAAGAAATACGACCTCCTATCGGCCTGTGGATCAGGTATACAGTGGGTAAAGACCCGTCCTTCCTCTACGGTGTTGCACTAAGCTATACTACGCTACAAACTAATAAATAAACTACTAAATAACGTAAATAACGATATGTCTACGAGCTAACTTATGCTAGATAATATTAGGGGTGACCGACTCTTCACTATGGAATTTTCTAATTCCTAACAATCTCCCCCTAAGGGAGGTCACCCCATGTTATACATTTCGAATCCTAGCATTCTATTCTTGTCTTTGTTCTTGAGCTCGTAGACTTAAATTCTTCATTTCAACAATCTTTGTGCTTTTGTAGCGATTCTTCAAAGTCCGCATTGATTTGTACTTTTAGTGGAGGCCTTTAACTGATCCACATCTTTGATGATCTTCGGGCTTTCTTTGAGATCATCAGCCACAGTAAATCTCTCTGGATCATCCATAGTAGTGTTGCCTTCATGTGAAGTTGTGACATTTGGACCGACATGCTCACACTTTTGAATCATGACATCTTTCCATCAGAGTAGCGGAAGCCTTACTGGTTCATGATATTTGCAGCAGCGTAGCAGAAGCATAGTATAAAAATATCAGAACCAGGTTATGTAGATATGCACAAGTCATGATTTCTTCAAATTAAGTGTGGATGCTGTGAGCATGCCGCTTTGGATTGACTTCTCAATTCTGATCAGCTGCAACCGTCCAAATGTACCTGCAAACAACAGTTAGCAATAAAACACACGAAAGTGTCTTTGATCACTTTCGTTGAATTGAGGTACACGGCCCACGGTTCCCCGTTGATCAGTACAAGTACTGCCTGTGATCAGGTAGGATTCCTAAGAATCTCCTTGACAGGGTTTCGCAGCTGTTCTAGCTGTTCTCAAACCGGAACGTCTCAAAGAAGACAACACGGAGTGAGTGAACCAGCGAATTAAGATTCACTGATTGATGAAAAATTGATTTGAAAACAATCGCGTATTGCTTAGAATAAAGAGTTTTGCAATACGACGAATGTTTTATGAGAAAGATCAATTTTCAATCAAAACACTTTTTGTATTAGAGAATTAGTACACATTCGACGTGCTAGTGAAAAGAAGAGATTCGCACATCGAATGGTTTTTCTAAAAGTATTTTTCAATCAGATATACTTTTTGAATTTGAAAACATAAGTACACATTCGACGTGCTAGAGAAAAGAAGGTTTGCACATCGAACGGTTTTTCCAAAAGTATTCGTCAATTCCATTCCTGGACCAAGGTTGATTCACGAGTGAATCGCCCCATCGTTTCTATCCAGTTGTCACAAGTTTGATCTTTAGAAAAGATCTCACATGCCACCTACCAAGAGCTTGTTTGATGTTGGCTCTAGAAGGCTTTCCATCTTCATCGTGAATATTTTCATATCACTCGGATGTTCTGGCAATACCACAAGGATAATGCGTAGGACTCTTAATATATAATCTTACTTTCCACATTGTGTGAAAAAGCAAGTCTTCAAGAATTTAGTGTCCTAACGAGATATTGTGGATGATCTCTTGGCTCTAGACTCAATTGTGCATATTTGGTTCCTGTGCCGGAGACTAGGGAGAGGGTCTCCTTCTTCAATATCAACAATCTCTAAGAGAAAGTCGATAGATTATGTAGGTTCCCCGTGAGAATGAAACAAGCCCTTTTAAGAGGAACTTGAGTGGCTTGGGAAGTTTAGTGCAGTGCGTCACTGGGTCCATGATGTCTTGTCTTCAATACCAGTGTTACCTTAGTAACAACCAGTAGTATATGTATTGAACCCGGTTTCTGCCCTAAGGTTGAATTGATGGAGGGCTATTTCTTTTCACCCTTTTTCACATTCAGTTCTTTTTCATTCTTCAACCCCTTCAGTGCTTACCGAGACTTCATAACTAGAACCTTGTTGGGTTTATTCCAGTACTAGCTCTGTCTCAGTCCGCACTCTTCCCATTTCTCATTTTTCTCCTTTTTTCATCATACCTAAGGACTCTACACTATCTAGTGGATTGTCCCTGGGTAGATCCCTCCGGTTCTGGCGGATCATGGGAACGAATACCTAACCTAACCATCCTTATAACACCATGCATAAAGTAAATTGGTCGGTCTTTTGGTATTGTTCTTTCCTTCATGAAACCAATCGAAAAATCATTTGGAAAAACAATCAAGGTACTTGTGATACGAGATCAAAGCATTTTGTACCTTAATAGTTTTGATCATTTTAGAAATGCTCCTCCTCAACATGTGCATATGATTTAAAATTGTTTGGCACATGGAGGCAAGAGTTCTTTGAAATAATTTCTTTGAAATAATTTCTTGATCACAATTTCTTTAGAAAAAGCCATTTGAATTTCTTTGGTAAAATTCTCCCCCTCAATATGTGCATAGGATATTTGAAATCATTTTATCACATAGAGGCAAGAGTTCTATTGAAGCACAACCACGATCACAAAAGCCATTAAGAAAACCATATGAAAACTCAATCAAGGTACTTTATAAATCACTTTAAAAAGCTTTCGTACCTCGATAGTTTATTTGCTCCCCCTCAATATGTGCTTCAAGATTCGAAAGCGTTTAGCACATATGAGCGAGCAGCGTGCACAATTAAATCAAAACGATTATCTTTTATCAAATTTCATAATTAAATCACAAATTCTCCCCCGATCAAAAATATCAAACCCTTTGAGATTTTGGATCCCAAGTGATTTAATTAGGTTTAGAAAACATGGGAGAAAATGTGGCCTTGTTTAAATACTCATCTGGTTTTTGGATAAATTCTCCTCCTCAACATGTGCATTATGTATATTGAAATCGTTTGGCACATGGAGGCAGGAGTGCCTTTAAAGGACTAAAACCAATTTCATTTAAAACAGATTTGAGATTTAAATCACGATCTCTACCCCGATCAGAAATATCAAACCATTTGAGATTTGTGATCCCAACTGATTTAAATCATTTAGAAAAATTTGGGGAAAGACGTGGCAAGATTCAATTTTGAAAGATGACAGATAAGGACCATTTTAAGACATTAAAGATTGTTAGTGTCAAGTATGATAGTTTTTAAGAGATCTTTTAAGTAAAACAAAACAATTTCACAATCAAACAAGAACAGAAAAAATTTCATTTTGAAAGACCTTGATTCTAAAGAAAAAATCATACCATGACATAACATTAAATCTTTAGATCACCACTTATTTTGTACAATTCAGAACTTTTGTGAAGAAATATCGTTTGAAAATATTTTATTTTAAATCACTCTCCCCCTCAATCCATGACAGAAGTCAATAATTGAGTGACTTAGGTTTTGTTAAAAAGAAGTCCGGTGATTTTCAAATTTTAGTCCAATTTATTTTCAAAACAATATTTTTCCATTTTCAAAAACAATTTTATTCAAAGTTTTAGAAAAATGGTATCATCACTATTATCCCTGCACAAAGATACGTTAGGTGGATGAGAAGCTTCCGTTTTTGTTGCTGTAGGGTTTCGAAGAAAAACCGTCTGCTGATGCAGTGAGACTTCTTCTTACGTTGCATTTTAAATGCCAACTGAGGTCAAATTAAGCTCTGTTTCTTCAAATCACTTAGAAGAAAACCATCTGCTGATGCAGTGAGACATCTTACGTTGCATTTATGCCAACTCTCCATAGAAGTCCAATTAAGCTCCGTTTCTTCATTTGTCAACCCAAGAAATAGTTACCCTTTCCTTTCGGCATCCAATCATCTTAAATTGTGGGATCCGGATCGGGAACATTCTTATATCCATGATATCTGCATACGTTAGTGAACATACATACAAATATATGGTGGTCGACATCACCCAAACAGCAATCGACTAATAAAAGTCAATCCAACATATCAAACAGATCATGTAAAGCATGGGAATAATGTGTACATCAAACTCTAATCATCTAATCCTAGCAATCATATCCTAGGTTAACATCATTTTTAATTAAGCATATTAGGATAATTAAGAAAGCCCGTTAGATGATATAAATTTGAAAACATTATCCCCCTCAATCAATGACTCAATTTGTGAAAAGTTTAAGAGTGCTGAAGTCATTGATTGAGTTTGCAGATTTAATAAAAACTCCGAAACTGATTGTTGTTAAAGCAACTCATTCTACCACCATTTTTGGAAAACAACAAATATTTTTCTGAAGAATTTTAGACGGAAAAACATTTGTGTAGGAACAGCAGTCCTTCGACATACTTTCCTCAAAGTGTTTTAGGATAAGTGCATGATATTTGTGAAAAACATTTAAGCGTAGCACTTTCCTTCCTTTTAAGAGCTGGTTGCTATCTGAAATGATAGCAAGCCATGGTTTAAGCGCGGGTCACAGTCTGAAGTAACTGCAAGCCATTTTTGAAGCCCGGGTTACAGTCTGAAGTAACTGTAAGCCATAGATTTGTGACATGTTTAGAAAGAAATATTTACACCTCCTGCTCGAACTTCATCTAAAGTCCCGTGCCATTATTGAATGACATTTCTAAGACCGTAGATGTTATCGATACCAGAAGACATGTCTTGAGAAAACATATTTTTGGTCTTTTTCAAATTTTCTGATTTTTTTTTTATGGATTTTTGAAGATTTTATATTTTTCTATTTTCTTTTTGTTGGTTTTATATTTTTGTATTTGGTTTTTTGATAAATATATACAAAGATAGAGTAGATGATATAGTATAAGAAGATGATGATACGAGTACCGAGATAAGGATATCGAGCAGCACGTCGTAGTAGATAGAATTCGTCATCTCTTAAACTTCCACCACCAAAGCTTCCGAGGCTCCAGAATAGAAGATGGAACATGAGCCTTTGAGAAAGAGAGACTTTGGCAGCTTCCCCCCAAACCGAAAATCCTTATGTTGAGCAGATTCGAAGCTCTATTTCAAGCTTGCTTTAGCCAGGTGCACAAAGAAGCACACCATTATCATTGATCCAGCTGCTCCTTTTAAGAATAATCACCGTGATTCTTCGTTCGAGGCTATATCATCCAAATAGAACAACAGCAACGTATCATCCCACATTTAAATAATCTTCTCAAATTTCTTTTTCACTGAATTCTGAAGCGATCCATTCCAAAAGGTGTCAAGAGACCACTTCCCCCAAGTAGTTGAATTGATGCAGTCAATCTCTTAGACTAGAGCTCACGAACCCGAATACACATACCCGAAGACAAAGGAACTTATACCATCGAAGTAGCAGATTAAGTCCAATAGCCAAAGAATAACCCCGATGTATACTTTTCTCTCTCCTGAAGAAAGTGTATGAAGCTCAAGAACCCGAAGTACCCGAATGCCCAAAGAGAGAATAACCGATAACATTGAAGACGCAGGCCGAATCACTGATTATCTCTGCGGGTGACAATCTCTGCGGATGTCAACACCGGAATAAGTGATTATATCTCAGAATCACAGATTAAGCCCTCAGGTAAAACAGCTGAGCATCCCCAATGTATACAATCTCTATCCCCTGATGATTGTGATAAAATCAAAATCATCACACACTTGTGTACCTCTTTCATCTTCAGAAACTGACTCTTCCATCTCTTCCCCCACGTCGTTGGAATAATAACACAAAAGCCTTCATGAGTAAAACCTTGAGTTTCTCTGCGGTCATGACATTTGTTTTACCGGGATATCTTCAATCACTTAGAAGAGTTAAGTTCATCAAGTTTACTCGTCATGAGTCAAACCTTGAGTTTCTCTGCGGTAATAACATTTGTCTTCCCGGGATATCTTCAATCACTTAGAAGAATTAAGTTCATCAAGTTTACTCGCTTTGTGTTTATATGTGAGTCTCCTTTCTCCTTGCTGGTTTTGACACTTCAGAATCAGCAACTCATTGTAAGCCCGTATACTAGAAATTTGTTGAGAAGAACACTTGAACTCTTGTGGGAATCAACTTGCTGAAGTACATTGTGATCAAGTCTAATTGGGGATTAAATTCGACATATCACATTCCCCCAATTAGTGCTCTCCCCTAGACCGACAATCTTTTTGATAAATGCCCAGATTTAAGAAGAAGTCTTTAGATCATTAAATGCAACTCGTCTTTGGTCTTCTAACATATAGCAAGAAATGTAGAACAGACTGTAGACTCGACCTTCTTCAAGATTGTCCAGTTGGGGAATAGATAATTAACATCTTCAACACACACCAAAAAGCATCCCACCAAAAGGCATCCCAATTAACTTACATCTTGCAAATCCCCTTAACTAAAATCCCTCCCAATCAAACAAGAACAGAAAGATGTTCATCAAGGAGATCAGCAATCAGGCCGCAACGAACACACAAGATGGTAACACCAAACTACCAATCACATCAAACAAGAACAGAGAGATTGTTCGGAATCATCATGTTGATGTATACGTGAAGCATTAACCAGAAGCACTTTGTCGATAAACTCATCAATCCGAGTGAAGATGTCAACCAACGGCTCTTAGAAGAGAAAATCTCCATGTGAAGATGACCCGATAAGAAGAAGCTCGGTTCTTACATGAGTTTAGAGCCGTATGACCATTTATATTCTCTAATAACAATCAACAATGCAAAAAATTCACACTTCTTCTCCCCCTCAAGAATTGCATACGGAGATGCCATTCTTGATTAAACAAGTGAACATTATCCAAATGTAGTCTATTCACACTTCTCCCCCGCAAAATCAGCACGGGATGTCGCCATCGTCATTATAGTTGAGAAAGTGGAATCAGAAAACAATCAACAGTAGCCCGGTTCACTTGATGACTGAAGCGCATGGAAAAAGTATGAAGCATGTTGATGAGAATGGTCATAATAAGAAGATTTCTCTTCTTCAGAAGATAAAGCGCACTGACACGTACACTTTTCTTTTCTTTAAGAACGAGGCATGAACTGTTGTGTTCATACGTCATAAGAAGATTTCTCTTCTTCGAAAGATAATGCGCACTGAAACGTACACATTTCTTTTCTTTGGAGTACGAGGCCTGAACTGATGTGAACAGACGTCATAATCTCTCTCTTTTCTGCTCTCTTAGCAAAACATGCAATCATCCCCATTATCATTCTGTAGGCTCTTTGTTGTGACAACTGATGGAGAAAACCCAATATGATGAATTTGACTCTGAAGTAAGCTAACCCGAACTCGTGACTTAAACTTGCACATATGTAACAAAGAGCGGTGCCGAGACTTCATGCTCCATTGAATCTCTAAGTACTCTATACTCTTCATCCAACCAACCATCAAGTATAAGACGTACATCACCTCTTGAAAATCCACAATTGAATGTGACACTGAGCACTACAACGTAACTCCTTTAAGTGATAGTTATTTTGAGGTGATAAGAGCCGAATTCCCCCAAGTGGTAAAAGAAAAGGTAAAAGACACCCAATAATAACTAGATTTCCAAGTATTCGTTTTTTGATAATAAGTTCGAACAAGGATCATGAAGAATCTTCATCCATCCATCCCCGATACCTTCAGATACTAAGTACACTCGCCCGTGATATTTCACTTCAACCTCAAATAAATAATACTGAATTAACGCCGTTGTCACATCTTCTGAACTGCTCAAATCTAGCCTTCTTTGATATTTAAATGAACTTTGATAATGGTTTCATCCCGATCATGGTCAAAAGCACATAACCCCGTAAAACCATATAATAACCAAACTGCCATGACGAATTATCCAAACACACATCCAATTCATGGAGTACACCCTTTTATCTCTTCTTCGAAACAAAAACCGTAGCACCAGCATCAAAAAGATCCCGAAATACATTTTCCTTTCTCCAAGATAGTTCCATCAATACGGGATTTTATAACTCTATGGTTTAAACCGAGAAATAGTTTCTTTCGCGGGATTTTACAAAACCAAGAATAAACCGTAAGATAGATCCGGAAATGCACTTTACTAATACCAGGATGTTTCCACTATCACGGGATTTTACAAGTCTCTGATTTAAACCGAGAAATTGGTTCTTTCGCGGGATTTTACAAAATCAAGACAAAACCGTAAACAATGTCAGCTTGAATGTGTTCAGACAATCTTTGGTTTCGGTGAATATCTGTTTTAGGGGAACATGCAGCGGTTCATCAACGGTTCATTATCCAACATCAACAACATCAACAACATCAACAACTATCCAATCAACACTTTGGTAAGCACATCATTCACGCATTCTGTCGGCTATTGCAGTGACCACATGGAGAAGTAATCCTGATATACCAAACTTGATCATGAAGTGAACTTCCCCAGATTTGTTACTTAAACTTGTACTAATCCTCGTGAAAAAGAAACGGTGTACCCAATGTACAAAACCTCTTGACATTCTCAACTGAGTGAGACACCGAAGTGATAGTTACGTTGTGGGTTAAACGAGAAAGAATCACAACCGTAATTAAATAGCCAAGTCTTTATCACCCTCAATAAACGCCCAAAAAAGTCATCTTCGCGGAAGGGTAGAAAGAAAGAAGACAAAATAAGTGAACGTGCCCAGAAAACCTCACTGCAAATCCAAATAAGAGATACCGTCCAAACAACCCCGTAGTCAACATTTTCCAATAAATACTTCTAGCCGTGACATACTATTCTTTGTGAAGATGTATATACCAAAGTACCAAACCCCATAGCCCTACAAATCTCTTCATCAAATCTCATATCACATCCAGTCTCATGATCAATTTACAATTTGCATGACACAAATCACATTTCATAATCAAAAATTCATCAAATTACAAAACTTGAAATCAACCCGAATCAGTCTAATCATCAGTTCCAAACAAGTATCATAATCAAGACAATCGAAACAAATGTATCCAAAATTATGAGATAATAATATTTGGATCTCTCAACATTTCCACCATTACATTTGTCCACAAAGCCACCATAATATATCATCCAAAAAGTCGAATTAGAGTATTAGTCCACGTGAAAGTCCAAAAACAATCCCAACTCAAATTAATGTCAGATCGGCCCATGTGAGCAGCTCCTGGCCCATTAAATCGCAAAACATGTGCAAAAGTCTACTTACCCTAATATATCGGGTTACATATAGTGAGCACACACATCATACTTGCCCTAATCCCAAATCTCTCTCAACATTTAACCCTAAATCTCATTAACAGTCCGCCTCCTTCTCTGCTTCATCAAAAAAATAACGCTTCAACACCAACCATTCCTAAGATTCCTCTTACCCAACCCCTACTCATTAAGACGAACGCCACCAATAAATTTCAAACAACACGGTTCATAAGAAATCCATGAACACTCTCCTTTGATGCATATAAATGCCACGCCACAGGGATGGCTTAGGTGGTGTTATGGTTTCAAAGAGACTTTTTCCAGGTAGGTTTTCATTAAATGAATAGTCCTTTTGATTAAGAATAAACGAACGAATGAAAGATGAATTAACATCAATTGTTAATTTCTTTTCATGTTTCGTATATTACATGAATAAACTGTAAATCGATTTATGATGTGATATCTTGTCGGGCTCTTGATCTTTATGGTCTCGAAGTTGTTTTGGCACATGGAAAAGATGACTGAGATCGATTTAAGTTTTGAGTCTTGATGGTGTTTGGGTCTTGAAATAGATTGATGATGAAAACTTGTTAGAAAGACCTCCTTGGTTCTTAATATACTGCACATGTATACTAACAAGTGAACCTGAGATCTTGGTCATATCTTCTTGATAGATGTGATTCAAATGATGGATATGAACACCACAGATTCGGATAAGATGTAGATAAACCGTTTTTTAAGAGTCATGTGTTGGTATTTGTTTTGAGGTCATGTGGTCAAAAGGTTACTCTGTATATCTTCTTCATCATCTTATATTCTGTCAAGTCGTTAAGTCAAGTTAAGTCGCTAACATTTTCAAAACAAGTCGCTACATCTTATGGACATGAGTCAAGTCGCTAGGGACAATGGTCTTGAGCCAACTCGCTAGCCAACTCGCTAGCCAAGTCGCTAAGCCAACTCGCTACGACTTGTTAAATAACAAGTCGCTAGGTCTTTAAGGTCATTTTTTTAAGTCGCTATGCTCAAAAGCAAGTCGCTATGTTTAAGCACAAGTCGCTACTGCAATACAGTGAATCTGAACATCTTTAAAGGACAACTCGCTAACATGAGCAACAACAAGATTTGACCTTTTTTTTTTTTTTTTTTTTTTTTTAACTTTTTCCGATGATGTTTCCGACCATATTCATAAGAAACCCAGAAACCGAGCATAAAAATGCATTCTTTTGACCCATTTTGACCAATGATATGACCATTTTGACAGAACAGAGATGACCAAAAGACTTACAAGAGATGTACAAAAAATAAGTCACACAAATATATGATACCAAGAATCTGATTCACACAGGACTGATGACGCATAAAAATAAATTTGTGGACCTTTTGGACCAAAAAGATACAAACCATTGTGTAAAACAGTTAACCACAAAATGAGAGAACAACTTTTTCGAGACATAAAAAATGGTGAGAAAACAGTTTAAACAAGATTCAAACCACAACAAATCATCAGAACACAACAACCTTGTCTCTGATACCAATTGTAGGATTGTTATTTTTAGTGTGTTGATGATTCGGGTGGTCTTGGATGATCAAAATACATGTTTGCCATAGTTAGAGAGTTAGTAGAGAGAGAGGGTGTTCTTGCTAGAGGTTTACACAAAGTAGGGAATATTAGATTGAATGAGAAGCACCACCCCTTCCATGGATGGAAGGGGTATTTATAGTTACAAGAAATACGACCTCCTATCGGCCTGTGGATCAGGTATACAGTGGGTAAAGACCCGTCCTTCCTCCACGGTGTTGCACTAAGCTATACTACGCTACAAACTAATAAATAAACTACTAAATAACGTAAATAACGATATGTCTACGAGCTAACTTATGCTAGATAATATTAGGGGTGACCGACTCTTCACTATGGAATTTTCTAATTCCTAACAAAAGTCCCTTACCGCCATAGCGTACTCCTCGTCTTCACTACTCGAAGAAGAGTTCTCTTCATCGCTTGAACCCTTTTTGGCTTTAAGGGCAAGAGATTTGTGTTTCTCTTTTACCTTTGAGGCTTCGGAGTCTTTGGCAAGGACAAGCTCGTTGACTTTTAGGTTGCCTATGAGTTCATCGAGGGTGAGGATTGTCAAATCTTTTGAATCTTCGATCGCCGTCACCTTGGATCTCCACTTCGATGGAAGTGCCCTTAGATATCTCCTAACATGGTTACGGCTAGAAAAATATTCATCAAGTGCTTGTAAAGATGTAATAATAGTATTAAAGTTAGCAAAAGAATGATCTATAGTTTCCTCATACGATATTGAAAATTGTTCATATTGTTGAACAAAAAAATCAATTTTATTATTATTAACTTGTTGGTTGCCTTGATGAGTTACAACTAAAGAAGTCCAAATTTCTTTAGAGGTTTTAAGCATAGAAATTCTTTCGAATTCCTTTTTCGGTAAAGCATTATATAAAACCATTTTTGCTTCACTATTTTTAGAAAGTTTTTTCTTCATTTCATCATTTAGTTTATCATGAGGTATGTTAACTAAATTCCCTTTATCGTCTTTTGAGGTAGCCTCAAAGTCGCCTTCAACAATAATGTACCAAAGATCAATATCTTTAGATTTCACATATGTTTCGAATCTATTTTTCCAATATATAAAACCATTAGTTTCAAGTAGTGGTGGTCGTTGCATAGATTGCCCTTCCTTATAATTTTCAGAACCCATAGTGATCGAAAAGTTTTTAAAATACAATTTTACTTTAAAACTTTTATAAACTTAGCTCTTTATGCCAATTGTGGAAAACTAGAAGGGGGGGGGAGGGTTGAATAGTTTTGCCGATTTTACGTTAGTTTTAAAAACTTTAGATTCGTTAATATGTGAGATCTTATGGATGTAGAAAAAGTATAGATCTAATGATAAAGCAAGTAAATAAAGTAAAGCGAAGGGAAAGAAAAGACACAACCAATGTATAGTGGTTCGGCTACAAGGACACCTTCCTTGCCCTATTCCACTCCCCGAGTCACCTACTCGAGAGTTCAAGCACTATGTCAACAAACTCCTTCACTTGGCGGAGAAGCCTTCACAACGTTGCTTACACTTTTTCCGGTACAAAGCTAGATACCGAGTCCGTAACACGGTGGACCAAACCAACACGACTATTACACAACAAATATGTGAAATATCAAATACAAGATCTTCGCTACAGAAATCTTGCGGAGTGACAAATCAATCAAGGACCCCTTGCTTGGATGACTTGTAGAATGCTCGTGATCTCGCCTTAGAGAAGGACCTATATGAGGATCACAATAGAAAGAAAGAAGAACAACTCTCTAGATCAAGTGATCTATATGTTAGAAGAGAATGAGAGTGTTTGAGAGATTTAGTAAGAAGAGGGGTGAGTTAAAATGAAGAAATGGCTCTCTATTTATAGGCAAAAATCTTCACTGTTCTCCGGATCCCATGGATCCCTTCCACTTGGGATCTGTCTAGTGTAATCCTAGGGATCCGTAGAACACTCCTCTTTGCCCATGGATTTTTTGGTTATGGGTCATGGGTTATGGGTTGGTCCATGGGTTTTCTTTAGATTCAATGTATCTAAGTATACATTGTATCTAGCCAACTTGGGTATGGATTAAGATCCATGGGTTATGGTCCATGGGTTATGGTTTTTACCCATCCTAATAAACTATTACAACAAATGCTTAATTACTACATTTTTGTATTTAAATGGCTATATGTAAATGTTTTACAAAAATAACATGTATCCTTATAATTATACTTAAGACAACATTATATTTGTTATCAACAAAACACAAAGAGATCAAAATATTAATAAACGTTTTTACGGTTTATTTGGCCTTAGAGAAGGACCTATATGAGGATCACAATAGAAAGAAAGAAGAACAACTCTCTAGATCAAGTGATCTATATGTTAGAAGAGAATGAGAGTGTTTGAGAGATTTAGTAAGAAGAGGGGTAAGTTAGAATGAAGAAATGGCCCTCTATTTATAGGCAAAAATCTTCACTGTTCCCCGGATCCCACGGATCCCTTCCACTTGGGATCCGTCTAGTGTAATCCTAGGGATCCGTGGAACGCTCCTCTTTGCCCATGGGTTTTTTGGTTATGGGTCATGGGTTATGGGTTGATCCATGGGTTTTCTTTAGATTCAATGTATCTAAGTATACATTGTATCTAGCCAACTTGGGTATGGGTTAAGATCCATAGGTTATGGTCCATGGGTTATGGTTTTTACCCATCCTAATAAACTATTACAACAAATGTTTAATTACTACATTTTTGTATTTAAATGGCTATATGTAAATGCTTTACAAAAATAACATGTATCCTTATAATTATACTTAAGATAACATTATATTTGTTATCAACAAAACACAAAGAGATCGCAAAATATTAATAAACGTTTTTACGGTTTATTTGTATTAACAAACTGGATCCGGCGAGTCCCATTTTATGCTTACGCCAAACCAACAAGCCTCCTCGAGAGCAAATGGCGCGGATTTGTGCTCGTCACGATAGGTTTGTTTCGCCCGTTTGAGGACATCCATCTCACTTTCCCCACTTCTCTGTTCCCGTTGCGCACGTTTGAAATACGTGTTGAACTTTGAGCAATCACGGTTCAACGTTTTCCACTTGCTTGTTATCGTATCCTTGGTGCGTCATTGAAAATTGAGTCTATTGAACTCATTTCTGACCCGATGCCAAAACGTATCACGATCTTGTGCACGGCCGACAATCGGATCCTCCGTAGCAGCTACATAACACATGGCAAGTAATTCTTCTTATTTTGGTTGCCAACGTCCAGGGGTGCAGTTGAGATTTTCGTCATCCTCATCGATTGGTTCGGGGATTTTGGACTTTCGTTTATCACGACTTTTGGGCTTGGGAGGAGACGTGGGTGTTTCGGGAACATCATGTGTTTCAGTTTGTGAATGTTGTGAGTGTTGTGAGAATTGTAGATTTTGAAAATTGGTGTTTTGTGTGTTTTGTTGACTTTGTTGCCAAAATATAAATTGTTGATGTTGTAGGTAAAGATCTTGGCTAGACAACCCTAGTGGGTTAGGAAAAGAGATGTTGGGTGATGATGAACCCGTGTTCGGGTTTGAAGATGAACCCGGGTTTGAGGTATTCCACTCACCGAGAAGATTCATGAATGAATCATCGTTGTTGTTGCCTCCTGACATTTGTTTTACCGAATGGAAGTATAAGATTGAGTGGATTAAATAGTGGAAGTGTGAAAATAATGGTGTTTTATTTGGGTATTTATAGTAGTAAAAAATGGTTTTGATTTTTTTTTTCTTTCAAACTAGCCATTTGAAATTGTGGGGGGTTGAAATGTTTTTTTTTTTTTTTTTTTTTTTTTTTTTTTTTTTTTTTTTTTTTAAATTCTGGCCTGCCATAATACGCTCTAACGCAACGTGCCATTAACGCCTTGCACGGTGTGAGTAACGGGGGTTAACGCCCCGACGTTAAAGTGTAACGCGAGCTACACGGTTATTATACCGTGTGCTCTTAGTGGAAAGTTAAAACCCTTCGATAGTGGTAACAAGTTGGTAAACACTCATAACCTTTTATATAATGTGAAAACCTCAAAACCATGATTTTGTGACATGCATGTTTCAGTACTATCACTAACTACATCTCACAAATTTGTTTGTTCATCAACGATGGTTTATTACTTTCACTAACATGATTTCTCACATCTCACATCTGTCAAACCATCCAAGGGTTGTACACCTTGAGTTACATTCACAAGCTTTGTCATTCATCGTGCTAGAAATCAAATTCACTTATGCCAGCCTATACTACACTGTTGGTTTAATGGACAAAATATTAATAGATGTATGTTATGATCGAACTCGAGACCACGAGATTGCACACTTTACGTATGAGAATTAAAGTTAATAATTAAATGTAAATGTTATATTTATTTATTAATTACACGAAATAATATATCGGACGTTAAGTTAATTAAGTGTAATGGACTAACAATCGTTAAATGTTACTTGGAAGGACTAGATGTGAAATTAAAGATCAAGAAGGTTCTAGAATCCCTTGTGGAGTCCTAAACCGATCGGCCTAAGGGTTTCCAAACCCAATCCATATCTAACTTGGTCACCAAGTTATATTGGGTATAAATACAAGGCTTAGGGTCTTTGTTTTCTAGCTCTTGTACTCATAAGCTAAAACCTAAAAAGTGTTTGTGTGTGTTTTTGCTTATATTCGGTCGACTACCTCTCAAGGTTGTCGAATACTTTGTTTTTCCAAAACAAATTATTTTGTGTGATTAAAACTAGCATTACTTTAATTTGATTTAGTACGTGTGTACAAGAACGTGGTACAATCACACTATTGATTGTATCTTGGATTGAATTACAAAACGGTAAGGGGTAATTCACATAATCCTATAAACCGTAATTAGAGTTCATCCAATTGCTAGTTTTGTGGATTTGATTCTTGTTCGGCTAGAATCAAGAAATGTACGCATATTCTTGTTTATGTTAATTAATTATTCGTTAATCTTTCCTATACGCTTCCGCATGTGTACTTGATGTTTATTGTTTATATTTATGATTAGTCATGTTATATAATTCCAACAGTGGCATCACGAGTCATTGGTTTTAATGAGTAATTAATTACATAAACGCGTAATAAAACAAATAATTGTATGTTGTTTGATATGGTTAATCTAGGGTTTATGTTTTAATTTTTTTTGGGTCGATTTTTTTTAATTGGGGCGTACCCCATTATTTTTTTTAAGTCGACACATAAAATTTTTTTAGGGTTTGAAAATTGTTTGCTAACCTTATCGAAACCTAGAATTAATATATATATGTTACGTGATTAATTCATGAATAATTGTTATGTGACATGGGATTATTTATATGCGATCTTGTGACTATTTGTATAATTGTTATGATATATCCATGATATTACATGCATGTTTGTCATGGATAGTTGCTTTGATATTGTTTAATTGTTAAGATATATTTATCACATGTTTATTTACGATAAATCTTGAATTGGGGAAGACTCCAATTATATATATTAATGAATCAATTATGTGCTAATTGGTATATTTTAATTATGGGTTTACGCAATCGATTCATCGATGTATGTGGCTCACTTTCTATCGCTGGAGTGAAAGCCCTAATTAATATATACATTAATTTAACCTAGACATTGATTATTAATAGGTTTTATCGAATAAGTTGCATGTGGCTACTTGTTTACACGTATTAATTGTTAGTTATGTGTGCATTTGTTTTTTAGTTGTTTATTTTTTATTAATTTACTTGTTTGTTTATTATGTATGACAGTTTTAAGCAAAGGGTAATTTTGAATAGAAAAATAATACGGACTAAACAATGGTGAAATTTGATTTGTCTTTGAAGAGTTAAGTTTTCAATAGTTTAATTGATTGATGATTTTGGTACAATGGTTAGAACGGCTCACCCACTAGAACAAACTATAAAGGGGTTAATAAAAAAGTGCGCACAGTCACACTGAAAGGATGTCTAAGGTTATGCTTTTGCGCTTACCTGGTCCTCTGCCTCCTGTGAGTTCGATTGGAGCTACTTAGTAAGCCATAAATGTACAAACTCATCTTAAGGGCGAATTAGTTTTAATTCCATGCGCCACTTCGGTGGTAATTACCCAAAACACTAAGTGTTCACACTTATGCAAAAGTACGGTATAATGGATGATAATTAACGCTAAATTCCTTGATTGGTGAACCCAATACCTCAAATCAAAACTTTGATAATTTGATCTTTATGAATTGGTAATAAAAAGTTTTTTATTAAATTTATGCTACAAGATGAATGCATGACATCTTTGTACATATTTGATTTGACCACATAAAATCAAAACTAGTACCCTTATAAATTAAGATATATGCCATCTAATTAAAAGGAACACTTGAAGTTGCAATTTACGTCATGATAGTACTTGGCGAGATTGTGATGGACATGTAAATCTCTATGTAAAGTCAGACCTTGCATGGACATATTTGCAGTTCTTTAAGTTAGACACTTAAGTTGAGTAGGAAGTGAGAACTGGACTCAAGGCATAAGATGGGATGAAACATGTTTATATTTGCAATAGCGTTGAAAAATATAAATCCCATAATGATCTAGGAATTGAAAATTGTTTGCCAATTATTGTTCGACAGATTACCCTATTATGTGCTTTCGTTACTAGCAGATCAACTGATGTAATGGAACTACGATAATTTGGATCCTAGTTTTCGAGAAAAATCTATGGTTATATGAATATTACCTTGGGTATTTTATTTTCTTGAAAAGTTTAATTATCGAAAATACTAAAATTGAATTTTGCTAATTCTTTAAATGTATTAATGCAACATTAAACCGTAAACGAAGGTTATTCCTGTATTGGTAAATTGATCTACACCTGTAAGGGTTTTGGTAGAGTCAACTTTGCTAAAAGAATAAACCTAGTCCTCTTTTCATAAGAAAGAGTGAGATTCAATCATATTCCTTTTCATGAATGAAGAAAGGTATGATAGGACAATTAGAATTGTCTAAATTCTAAATTCATAACTCGTAAGCAAATTTTAATAGTTAAGAAAATTGCATATTTCTCAGTTATTAAATTAGAAGCTAGACTAATTACTGTATAATTGGTAAAAGACAAACTAGCATATTTTATCTAGTTGTTTTGTTTTGACCATTTAAAAAGTACTACTTACAATTGTTGGAATAGTAGAACTATTAAGAAAGAAATTGCATGCCCAATTTTTTCAAGTTAATAGCATTGATGGATAGTTCATCATCTACATAGTAGAATACACTCTTTTAGTACATAAGTAATTGTTATGTATGGACTTTCTCAAAGGTGTAGGGAAGTAAATAGGACACTATTTTCTTTCACTGGTTAATGAAACACTTACAATATTGTCAAATCCAGTGGGAGTATTTTGTTCTTATTACTGAATAAGGAATTAATGTAATGATCTCTAATTCAGTGGGAGTTACAAGCTTTGTCATCTTGGTAGTAACCCAGATTATCTCTAGAATGTCTTAAGATAATTACTTTCCACTTGTAGACACTTATGTTTTCAAGGATAGTCATATACGTTTCCTTATTAGACAATGAAGTGGGTCTACATCTACTTGTTATGCTAATATCAATGACACAATCATGTTAGTCACATAAACAAACATATGTCGTGTTGTTTATCTGCTACATGATGTTGTTCCATGCACAAGTGGGAGAAATCTATATTGTGTGCAAGGTACAACATATAAGTATATGATTTAACGGATTCTGTTGACTGCAAGGTAAGAGACTAACGTTCTAATATAACTTGAACATATCTAATTCAAGAAACATTTGGTGTTGCAATTTACGTCATGTGAGAACTTGGCGAGATTGCAACAACAAAGTAAATCTCTATGTGAAGTCAGACCTTGCATGGACATATTTGCAGTTTCTAAATTAGACAAGTATTTAGAATATGTGTCAAGATGATTGATATAAGACTACTTCAAATTAAATATTTATGTATTATTAGAATGACATAAATAAATGAAGTAATATAATACTACTTTAATTTGTATATTTATGAATTTTTGGAATGACATAAATAAATGAATAAATAATGTAGTCCTACATTATTGTGAAGTAAATAAATTAACTTGAAATTACTATTAAAACCAAGAGTTGTGTTCATAATTACTTTAGTTAAACATGTTTATGATTCATTGTAAAGACATAAACATAAAGTCTTTTAAGACTTATAATAAAGTAAGACGTTAACTTGTTATGTTTTTTTAATTAAGACATATACAAGAAGTCATTGAGTTGATCAATGATTTATAAAGTATAATGGGATTATAACAGTTTATGTTTTCTTGATGAGACATGGATATGAAGTGACTTGGTTAAAAAGTACTTGTGTTATAAAGCATGTAATTGGCTTGAAAAGTCTATTATACCATTAACTTGACTTAGTTGGTAAATAGGTAAGCCAAAAGGAATATGTTTATCTTATATATTGTTAGATTGTCTTACAATATTAATTCTACTGAATACCACAAGTTGATGGTATGTTCAGTTAGAAGAATCAAACTCTGTTTGATTTGTTTGATTCAAGATAACCATAACTTCTTTCTTAAAAAGTAACAAGGTTAGAAAATTGAGTATGGATTGAATATACTCAATATGACTCCAACCTAGAAGATTGATAAAACACCATTTTATTATGGAATGTGATGAATCACATTAAGTTTTAAAATTGAAGATTCTGAATTTGTTCAACTACTTATGAATAGGATATTAACAAACTAAATCCAGGAATTATCAATGTGTATTTGTAATGTCCCAAAAAGAGAACAATGTAGTTTTGCTCTAACTGCTAGGTATATATAGATAGTCTATATATTACAAAAGGCAAGTGGGAGTTTTTTTTATCTTGAAAGATAAAATTACAAGATACATAATCTTCTAAAACACACTAGTAAATATCATGATGAGGTTAGACATGTAAATGATAGACCTCAAGATGATGGAATTTGCATTCATAGATCTGCAAGGATATCTCAGATATTTGATTTATATGTTGAGAAGAACATGAGTTACAGGATTATAGTAAACCTGGTAATCATTATGATGGATTACCAAATATTGAATTGGGTAAATTACTCATACTATGAATGTTAAAGATGTTGTCCATAAAGATAATCAATTTTGGAAACTTGGTTTATCTTAATAGTTAGACTAGAAAATAGAAATGAGCTTTGATGAGTGTGTAAAAACTCATCATTTTAGGTCAAATCTGAACTGCAAAACATCTAAAAACACTCCGAAATGCATCAAAATACTGAAAATATCTCAAAATTGTGTTTTATATGTTTCAGATGCAAAATTATTGAAAACAAATGAAAAACGAACAAAGTTTGCATAATTGGCAGTTTCAGTCCCCCGACTTTCAAAAATTGGCAGAAATAGTCCCTGAGCACGTATTTTAAAAGAAAAGTCACCAAAGGTCCTTTTGAAATCATAAGTTGTCATAATAAGTCCCTTGGTGAAAAATTTCAAAAGTTTTGAGAAATTGCAAGTTCAGTCCCTCTAAATTTCAGAATTGGCAGAAGAGACCTTCAAGTTTCAGAAAATGGTAAAAATGGTCCCTACATTATTTGAGATTTACAAGTCCAACCCTTGGATCATTTTTCAGAATGTACGCGAGTGGTCCCTGAATTTTCAGTTTTGGCAGTTTTAGTCCCTAAAGTCTCATATGGGTTCATAACTAATCCTAAGTCCAAGTTAAAGTCTCAAGCCCAATAACCCACGACCCATATTAAAATACCATACCCAACCCAGCCAAAAACCCAACTTCTTCTTCTTTCCCTCTCAAACCCTTTATCTGCTCCCCATAAACCCTAGCTTTCTCTTTCTCTGCTTCCCAGAATACCTCACCCATCTTTACCCAAAATCCCCAAACCCCAAAACACTCAACCTCACCCTTAATCCCTTTTATCCAGTCCACCCCAAATCCCAAACCCACTATCTTATTCCCTCCTTCTCCCAAGGTGTGCCACTGTGGCAATCCAAGCACATAAGTCCCCATGGATGGCTTAGATGAGCTCCAAATTGTACCTACTTGTTCAACGGCTGGGATTATCTGAAGAAAGCACAAGTGAAGCTATTTGGCTGTTTTCCCCTCTCACAGGAAGCACACAAGAAGAGAGAGTGAAGACTTATCTTAGATTTAGTATAAATAGACATTGTAAGCCATTGTATAAGGCACCCTTTTTCTTAGTTTTAAAAATTTTCAGTTTATGTTTTCAAAGTCAGTTGTAATGTTTACTTTTAATCAATGAAAATCTTTTTTTTATTTGTTGTGATTCATCTTCTTTATATGCTTATCAGTAGTTAGTTAAGTTGTTATCACAAGAAAAACGTTTGCAGAGTGTTTGGATCAAAACTGAGAAAGGGTCAAAACTGAGAATTTACCCGTTTGACTTATTAAGTCAAACCTCTTTTAGCAAATATAAATTAGCTTCAATTGATTTGAACCTGTTTTTTTTTATTAGCAAGATTTGGTTCACACTTAAAGGGGTGTTTGGTTTATGCATACTTTGGGTTTCAAAATACCATTTTATCCACTTTGACTTTGCAAGTCAAAGTCATTTTAATGTTAATATGGAGTTTGTAAAATTTTGAGATTGGATTGCCAAGTTCATGTCAGTTTGGGTGGTTTAAAAAAATGGATTTTGGACTTTCAGAATTGCACAGGACAGCAGCTTGTGCTGCTGTTCTTGGGCATTTTTCTCAGCTTATTTGAAGCTCAACCTTGGCAACATTTGTTTTTCTCAAGCCCCTGTATTACCAACTGATTCTAGTTTCAGTTTTATGCACCAAAGAGTCTCCTAACTCAGTTTAAATAGAAGTCCAAATCTGTCCCATTTCAATTTTTTTTCATTCATGTTTCAGTTCATATTGGCCAAAAGAAGCTGTTAACAACTTATTTTTAAGCTGCTACAGTCTCATTCTTGCCCCCTAATTAGTTTCTTTTGGGTCTCTACTGTACTGACTTTGTTATTGCAGCTTGTGTCTGGGTTGGGGGTTCATCATTCAGCGTAAAAATAAGCCTCAAAATGGCCACTAAGGCTGTTTTGCAGCCTGCACTGCAGCAGACCACAACAGGTCACTCGACCACTTTTTCACTCATTAGCTTATTGGAGCTTGACTTAGCTTATTTCAGTAACCAGTTGCTTTGTTAGTATAGGTTAGAATTATTGTAGCTTATTAGTGCTTGCTTTCCCTTATAGCGCTTACTTTATCATTTTAGGAGCTTAGGATTCCCCTAGTTAGATTATTTAGCCAACTGATTTCCCCTCCCCCTTTCATTAGTTTAGCTTATGTTAATTGCTCATTTCATAATTTAGCTTAATGGGTCATTCGAATTGATGTAAACTGTTATTCCAGCTTATCTTGTGTTTATGAGTACCTTAAGGAGTGTTTGGTTGGTTGTTTTAAAAAAAGGTGTTTGATTGTGTGCTTCATTCCTATCTGTGGTCAATAAACTGTTCCAACAGCTTATTGATAAGTTTTTAGAAGTCAAGTTTTTACAAAATCTCCTTATTTCGATCTCACAAAGTAGTTGCAAAAGAAAAATCTAAAAAAAAAATGTTTTGCAAAAAAACTGGCATAGCTGGGACTCGAACCCACGCCATCCAGCTCACACACAACACACTCTACCATTCGCCCTTGGGACGTGTCTCATTCAAATATTGCAAAATCTAATACATAACCTTCATTTGCAGTTTTACTTTAAGCACTCCTTGGCTTATTTTCTGCTTATTTTACAAAGCAACACCCACTGTTTTTAATTTTCCTAGGATCAGTGATTCTCCAAGTACTTTTAGTGAATTTTCCAGATTTTTCTTAAGTTGTTTAGTATTTTTTTTAATTTAATTAGTGTTTAATAGTTTTTAATTCATAATAATTAATTTAAAAGTCAAAAAAATACCCGGTCTTTTTCTAAAATTATTTTTAGTCAAATAGAACGTAGGAAAATTGATTTCACACCCGTAGCCCTTAAATTGCAAAACTTTTACGTTTATGGCTCGGGTGGTTGCCGGTTTTTACGTTTTTTAGTTTTAGCACCCTAGGACTTAGTTTAGCCTCGTTTTATCATTTCTTAGGCTTAGTAGTAGTTAGTTTGTAGTTTATGAGGGTTCCCTTGCCTTAATTACCTTCCCGTTAATTAATTTGTAGAAAACGTAATTCAATCCAAACAAATCATTAAATCCAATTCAAGTTCAAATCACGAAACTCAACGAATCCTTCCATTCACACCTCGTTGGGACACGACCCGGGAAATCACTTTTCCGGTATCACTTTTATCACACCCGTAAGGTTTGGTACGTTAACCCTTTTCCTAAAAGGTTAATTTGTCGAATTTTACGGTTATTTTGATATATATTGATATTGTGTTTTTCACCACTCACTTTACACGAATCAAATTTTGGCGCCGCTGCCGGGGAGGTGTGTTGCGACAATATCGTGAAGTTTTTGCGATTAGTGACTTGAAGAACCTTCCTCGTGAAGTTATTGTTTTTTTAAAAATAAAAAAAATACAAAAATATTTTTCTTTTCTTTGTATATATATGTAAAAGATTAAAAATACAAAAAGATTTTCCTTGTTGTTTTAAATAATATAGAAGACACAATCAATATAACATTCTCAACTGAGGTGTTATCATTATAAGTTCCCGAACAAAAGATTTAAAACTTGCCTTTGTGTCGCTCGTGTTTTGGTTTACTTTTATCGGTTTAACAAACTGTGTGAGGGGTATAAGGACGGCCTGACATTAAATTGCGGCTGAAAAGAGACGGGTTTTTAATAAGCTTCGCGCTGACCTAAAAAGTCTCTCCGCTCCTTTGTGCGTTTTACTTATAGAAGTGATCATTTCACGTGGGATTATTGGTTTAAGTTCACTGTGTTTTGCCTCGGTCTTGTTTTAATTGAAAGTGTTGTTTTCAGAAGTGCATGCGCACTCGTTCGCAAGCTCGTAACCGTAACCACGCAAACGTACCCGAGATACGTACCGTTGAACAACCCACCATGGCCGGAAACCAAGGAAACGGACCTCAAGTCCAAGTACATGGTCCACAAAATCAAGCTCCCGATCTCCGAACGATGGAGGAGCTTTGCCAACCCACGATGGATGGACGGGGCGGTCCAATTGCCCCGGTCAACATCGAGGCCATGGATTTTGGACTTAAGCATCACATGATTCAACAAGTCCAAAGTTTTTGCCAATTTCACGGATCACCGGGTGACGATGCCAACAAGCATCTCGACAAATTTCTCACCGTCACCCAAAGTATGAAGCAAAATGGGGTCACCGATGACGCCCTTCGCTATAACTCTTTCCATATTCCTTGACGCTTCATGCCACCGCATGGTTTGATCGTCTTCCCAAGAACTCAATCCATAGTTTCGATGAAATGATCTCCAAATTCTTGGCGAAATACTTTCCACCGTCGATGGTGACGAAACTACGGAATGAAATCAGTAATTTTCGGCAGCATCCCGATGAGTCCTTATTTGAGGCATGGGAACGCTATAAGCTTTCGATTGATCGATGTCCGAACCACAACATGTTGCTTGTTACCCAAATAGATACATTCTATAACGGGTTAACATTGAGACATCGTGACACAATCAATGCTGCTGCCGGTGGTACCTTTATGAAAAGGTGACCCGAAGAGTGCTACGATCTCATTGAAAACATGACTGCCCACCACAATTATTGGGATTCCTCAGCCGAGAGGAGTGAGTCAAGGAGATCTACCACCCTTCCATCTTCGGAATACACGACTCTAACCAAAAAGATTGAAGAAATATCCACTGCCGTACTTAAAATGAGTCAAAATAATAACAATCAACAAGTGAATGTCGTAAACAAGAGTTGTGAAACTTGTGGTGGTCCACATCCTTATTTCGAGTGTCCAGCCTCCGGTGGCTTCACTCAAGAGAGCGTATATGCCGCTTCTGGTTCCTACAATACGGGAGGTAATTCCTACCAACCGCAAGGAGACCGAAACCTTCTCAGCTATCGTTCTAACAATTTCCTTGGACCACCCGGGTTTAATCAAAATCAGAACAATCAAAATGTGCAAAATAGAAATAATCAGTTCAATCAAAATCAGAGTCAGAATCGGAATTTTCAAAATCAAAATCAAGGTTTTCAAAATCAAGGAAATTTCAATCAAAACCGATTCCAAGCTCCTCAACAAAATATGCATGCCCAGCCTCCTCAAGCTTCCATTGACATTGCTAATTACATCAAAAGCAATGAAGCTAAGATGGTGTCCATGCAAAATCAAATTACCACTTTGAAGAATGATTTCACTTCCGAGCTTAGAGCTACTAGTAACAAAATTGATCAATCTCAAAGCAAGATTGAAAGCATGTTTGCTAGTCTCATGAGTCAAAAGAATCAAGCTTCAACTTCGGGTGCTCTTCCAAGTAATACCATTCCCAACCCAAAAGATGAATTGAATGCTATTGCCACCCGAAGTGGTAAGTCTTATGAGGGACCCTCGATGCCTAATCCTTCTCCGGTGAGGGATGTGGAACGAGAAACCGAGGTATCAAAGGACAAGGTGCATAACTCAAGCCCACGAAGTACCGCACAAGTCCAACCTCCGGTGGTCTTACCTCAAATTCCGGAACCCGTTGTTCCGATGACCATTCCTAAGCCTTCACTTCCTTATCCTTCAAGGATTAATGACCAAAAACTCCGTGATAAAACTAGTCAACAAATGGAGAAGCTTATCCAAATCTTTCAAGATTTGCACTTCGAGATTAGTTTCGCGGACGCTCTTCTTCTAATGCCAAAGTTCGGTCCAACAATCAAAAATTTGTTGAATAACAAAGAAAAGATTTCCGAAATGGCTAAAACTTCTTTGAACGAGAATTGTTCGGCGGTTATCCTTAAAAAGCTTCCCGAAAAGTTAGGAGACCCCGGAAAATTTCTCATCCCATGTGATTTTCAAGGCATAGTTCAATGCTCCGCTTTGGCCGATCTTGGTGCTAGCATTAACTTGATGCCACACTCCATGTGGAAAAAGCTTTCATTACCTCCTCTTACACCTACATGTATGATCCTCGAGCTTGCGGACCGTACAAGTTCTCGTCCGCTAGGTATAGCCGAGGATGTATTTGTGAAAGTAGGCAAGTTTCATTTCCCCGCCGACTTTGTTGTTGTCGAATTTGATGCCGATCCCCGAGTACCCCTCATCCTTGGGAGGTGCTTCTTAAAAACGGGTCGGGCATTGATCGACGTTGATGAAGGGGAAATTACTTTGAGGGTAAACAAGGAAGCCGTTACTTTCAATCTCAATCAAGTCACGAAATACTCCCCCAATTATGAAGACAATTCCGTCAACAAAATTGATGTCCTTGACATTGTGTCGGAGGAGTATTCTCAAGAAATTCTTGGATTCTCGAGTGGCAATCCCACTTCGGTTGATCCTATTGTTGCTCTCTCTTCCCCTCCCCTCACTCCGTTTGAGGGAAGTGACTTTATTTTGGAAGAGATTGAAGCATACTTGGCTAGTGATTCTGTTCCATGGGAAATTGATCACGCTCCCATCGACATTGAGGGAGATATTCTTCTCATCGAGAAGATGCTCAATGAAGATCCTTCATCACTCCCTCCTCAAGAACTTCATAAAGAGGAAATCAAAACGATTGAAAAATCTAATGATCCTCCCGAGGTCGAACTTAAGGACTTACCACCTCATCTCGAGTATGCATTTTTGGAGGGTGACAATAAATCACCTGTCATCATTGCTAAAGACTTGAGTGAGGATGAAAAAGCCGCTCTCATAAAGGTTTTGAAGTCACACAAGCGAGCCATCGCTTGGAACCTTTCCGACATCAAGGGTATTGACCCGAGATTTTGTACACACAAAATTCTCATGGAAGATGACTTCAAACCGGCGGTTCAACACCAAAGAAGGGTGAATCCTAAAATTCATGAGGTTATCAAAGCGGAAGTCATAAAACTTCTCGATGCCGGATTGATTTACCCTATCTCGGATAGTCCTTGGGTTAGCCCCGTTCATTGTGTGCCCAAAAAAGGTGGCATTACCGTTGTTGAAAATGATGAAAACGAGTTGATTCCTACTCGATTGGTTACGGGATGGCGTGTTTGCATTGACTATCGAAAGTTAAATGAAGCCACCCGTAAAGACCACTTTACATTACCCTTCATGGACCAAATGCTTGAGAGATTAGCGGGAAATGAATACTATTGTTTTCTCGATGGTTTCTCGGGTTACTTCCAAATACCCATTGACCCACAAGATCAAGAAAAGACCACATTCACATGTCCTTATGGAACATTTGCTTACCGACGCATGCCTTTTGGCTTGTGTAATGCTCCCGGTACGTTCCAAAGGTGTATGATGGCCATTTTCCATGACATGATCGAAAAGACTATGGAGGTCTTTATGGATGATTTTTTGGTATTTGGGGATTCTTTTCAAACATGTCTCTCCCATTTGGACAAGATGCTTGAACGTTGTGAAAACACAAATCTTTGTCTAAATTGGGAGAAATGTCACTTTATGGTTAAGGAAGGAATTGTCCTTGGCCATAAGATTTCTAAGAGCGGGATTGACGTTGACAAAGCTAAAGTCGATGTCATTTCAAAATTACCTCCTCCCACAACAGTCAAAGGAGTTAGAAGTTTCCTTGGTCATGCCGGTTTCTATCGTCGTTTCATTCAAGACTTTTCAAAAATATCCCGGCCTATGACCCGACTTCTTGAAAAGGATACTCCTTTCATCTTCTCTAATGAGTGCATTGAAGCTTTTCAAACTCTTAAGAAGAAGCTCACTGAAGCACCAATTCTAGTTGCCCCCGATTGGGAATTACCATTTGAGCTTATGTGCGACGCAAGCGATTTCGCCATAGGTGCCGTTTTGGGGCAACGAAAATCAAAACATTTCCAGCCTATACATTATGCTAGCAAAACTTTGACCGAATCTCAAGCACATTACACTACGACAGAGAAAGAATTACTAGCCGTGGTGTATGCTTTCGAGAAGTTTCGGCCATACTTGATCTTGTCCAAAAGCATAGTGTATACGGATCACTCGGCCCTCAAATATCTTTTTGCTAAGCAAGATGCTAAGCCGAGGTTGCTCCGATGGATTCTCCTCCTACAAGAATTTGATATCATCATCCGTGATAAAAAAGAAGCCGAGAACCTAGCGGCTGATCATCTCTCTCGTCTTGAAAATCCACATCAAGGTGTGCTCGAGAAAAAGGAAATAAACGAAACGTTTCCTCTCGAGACTCTTAATGTGGTATCTCATCATGAAAATTCGAGTACCCCATGGTTTGCCGACTTTGCAAACTATCATGCGGGTAACTTTGTTGTGAAAGGGATGTCGTCCCAACAAAAGAACAAATTTTTCAAAGATGTTAAGCATTATTTCTGGGACGACCCCTTCTTGTTTAAGGTTTGTGCGGATCAAGTCATCCGACGGTGTGTTCACGGCCAAGAAGCCGATGAAATTCTCAAGGCTTGTCATAATGGACCCACGGGGGGACATCATGGCCCTAACTACACCGCCAAGAAGGTGTTTGATTCCGGTTTCTATTGGCCCACGATTTACAAAGATGCCCATGACCTCGTCAAATCTTGCGAATCTTGCCAACGTCATAGCAACATCTCTAAAAGAGATGAAATGCCTCAAAATGCCATTCAAGTGTGCGAGATCTTTGACGTATGGGGCATTGACTTTATGGGACCGTTCCCGTCTTCTCGAGGGAACAAGTATATACTCGTGGCGGTCGATTATTTGTCCAAATGGGTAGAGGCGAAAGCGCTACCCACCAACGACGCCCGAGTAGTTGTGAAATTCTTGAAGTCTCTCTTTACCCGTTTCGGAACTCCCCGTGCCATCATTAGTGATCGCGGTACGCACTTTTGCAACGACCAATTCGCAAAAGACATGCTTAAGTACGGTGTCACTCATCGTCTTTCTACCGCGTATCACCCACAAACTAGTGGGCAAATGGAAGTTTCGAATCGTGGTTTGAAAAGAATTTTGGAGAGGACCGTAGGTGAAAACCGTGCCTCTTGGTCGGACAAACTTGAAGATGCACTTTGGGCCTTTCGTACCGCTTACAAAACACCCATCGGGTGTACTCCTTACAAGCTTGTGTATGGAAAGGCGTGTCATCTCCCGATCGAGCTCGAGCACAAAGCCTATTGGGCCTTGAAGCATGTTAATTTTGACCTTAAGTCCGCGGGTGATCATCGAAAAGTTCAACTCAATGAATTAAATGAACTCCGTGATCAAGCCTACGAGAACTCGTTGATTTATAAAGAAAAGACAAAGAAGATCCATGACTCAAAAATCAAGAACCGCGTTTTCAACGTAGGTGACCGAGTCCTTCTTTTCAATTCTAGATTGAAAATCTTCTCGGGGAAACTTAAGACCCGTTGGACCGGTCCATTCACCATTGCCAAAGTTTTTCCATATGGCACCGTCGAGTTATCTCAAACCGACGGACCAAACTTCAAGGTGAATGGACATAGATTGAAACATTATTTTGGAGGGGACATACCATCCATGGTTGTCCCGGATCTCCAAACTTTCCCCATGAACAAATGAATGCGGGGATCGAGTCAAGCTAGCGACTCGGGAATCAAAAACAGTAGCACTCTATATGGGTTTTCACCCGTATTTCTGACTTCTTTCTACTTTCTACCACCCTAGTGTGGGGGAGTTTCCCCCCGCTGTCGTATATAAAGTTTTCTAAAAAAAAAAAAAAAAAAATCAAATAATGGCCGTAGTATTTTCCTTTTACGTTCTATGTTTCGGCATAACCGCCGGTACTTTGAATATTGAGGGCAATATTCATTTCTAGTGTGGGGGGGAATTCTCACGAATTTTATCATATGTATTACCATCTTATTCCCCCATTTTTGGCCAAAATTTTTTTTGGAAGTAAGTGTTTTGCACTTACTCAGCTTACGGTTATCAGTCCGCCATGTCTAATAAACAAAAGGATTGGCTAATCCAGGAGCAAACGGCTCTTGGTAAAGATATCTCAAATCCGTTGACGGCTTGCAATTTGCCCAAAATTGTATGGTGTTCAACTCACCATATCTTTAATTAGTGAAGAGTTGGCTAGCCCGCAAGTTTATGGCTTGTGGTAAAGGCAGTTGGAAAACCATAATTGGTAATCGACTCACCAAAGATATTTTATCTAAGAGTTGGCTAGTCCAGAAGCAAACGGCTTCTGGTAAAGACAAATCAAATCCGTTGAAAGCTGGTGGTTTGCTCAAAATCATATGGTTATCAGTGTACCATAGTTCTTACTTGAACTAAAACATTTGGCTACTCCAGAAGTAATGGCTTTTGGTAAAGAGATTCAAATCCATTAAGTTTTCTCAAAAGATTGCTAGGGACTAGCAATGGTTCAGTGTGGGGGATTGATGAGTGTGTAAAAACTCATCATTTTAGGTCAAATTTGAACTGCAAAACATCTAAAAACACTCCGAAATGCATCAAAATACTGAAAATATCTCAAAATTGTGTTTTATATGTTTCAGATGCAAAATTATTGAAAACAAATGAAAAACGAACAAAGTTTGCATAATTGGCAGTTTCAGTCCCCCGACTTTCAAAAATTGGCAGAAATAGTCCCTGAGCACGTATTTTAAAAGAAAAGTCACCAAAGGTCCTTTTGAAATCATAAGTTGTCATAATTAGTCCCTTGGTGAAAATTTTCAAAAGTTTTAAGAAATTGCAAGTTCAGTCCCTCTAAATTTCAGAATTGGCAGAAGAGACCTTCAAGTTTCAGAAAATGGTAAAAATGGTCCCTACATTATTTGAGATTTACATGTCCAACCCTTGGATCATTTTTCAGAATGTACGCGAGTGGTCCCTGAATTTTCAGTTTTGGCAGTTTTAGTCCCTAAAGTCTCATATGGGTTCATAACTAATCCTAAGTCCAAGTTAAAGTCTCAAGCCCAATAACCCACGACCCATATTAAAATACCATACCCAACCCAGCCAAAAACCCAACTTCTTCTTCTTTCCCTCTCAAACCCTTTATCTGCTCCCCATAAACCCTAGCTTTCTCTTTCTCTGCTTCCCAGAATACCTCACCCATCTTTACCCAAAATCCCCAAACCCCAAAACACTCAACCTCACCCTTAATCCCTTTTATCCAGTCCACCCCAAATCCCAAACCCACAATCTTATTCCCTCCTTCTCCCAAGGTGTGCCACTGTGGCAATCCAAGCACATAAGTCCCCATGGATGGCTTAGATGAGCTCCAAATTGTACCTACTTGTTCAACGGCTGGGATTATCTGAAGAAAGCACAAGTGAAGCTATTTGGCTGTTTTCCCCTCTCACAGGAAGCACACAAGAAGAGAGAGTGAAGACCTATCTTAGATTTAGTATAAATAGACATTGTAAGCCATTGTATAAGGCACCCTTTTTCTTAGTTTTAAAAATTTTCAGTTTATGTTTTCAAAGTCAGTTGTAATGTTTACTTTTAATCAATGAAAATCTTTTTTTTATTTGTTGTGATTCATCTTCTTTATATGCTTATCAGTAGTTAGTTAAGTTGTTATCACAAGAAAAACGTTTGCAGAGTGTTTGGATCAAAACTGAGAAAGGGTCAAAACTGAGAATTTACCCGTTTGACTTATTAAGTCAAACCTCTTTTAGCAAATATAAATTAGCTTCAATTGATTTGAACCTGTTTTTTTTTTATTAGCAAGATTTGGTTCACACTTAAAGGGGTGTTTGGTTTATGCATACTTTGGGTTTCAAAATACCATTTTATCCACTTTGACTTTGCAAGTCAAAGTCATTTTAATGTTAATATGGAGTTTGTAAAATTTTGAGATTGGATTGCCAAGTTCATGTCAGTTTGGGTGGTTTAAAAAAAATGGATTTTGGACTTTCAGAATTGCAAAGGACAGCAGCCTGTGCTGCTGTTCTTGGGCATTTTTCTCAGCTTATTTGAAGCTCAACCTTGGCAACATTTGTTTTTCTCAAGCCCCTGTATTACCAACTGATTCTAGTTTCAGTTTTATGCACCAAAGAGTCTCCTAACTCAGTTTAAATAGAAGTCCAAATCTGTCCCATTTCAATTTTTTTTCATTCATGTTTCAGTTCATATTGGCCAAAAGAAGCTGTTAACAGCTTATTTTTAAGCTGCTACAGTCTCATTCTTGCCCCCTAATTAGTTTCTTTTGGGTCTCTACTGTACTGACTTTGTTATTGCAGCTTGTGTCTGGGTTGGGGGTTCATCATTCAGCGTAAAAATAAGCCTCAAAGTGGCCACTAAGGCTGTTTTGCAGCCTGCACTGCAGCAGACCACAACAGGTCACTCGACCACTTTTTCACTCATTAGCTTATTGGAGCTTGACTTAGCTTATTTCAGTAAGCAGTTGCTTTTTTAGTATAGGTTAGAATTATTGTAGCTTATTAGTGCTTGCTTTCCCTTATAGCGCTTACTTTATCATTTTAGGAGCTTAGGATTCCCCTAGTTAGATTATTTAGCCAACTGATTTCCCCTCCCCCTTTCATTAGTTTAGCTTATGTTAATTGCTCATTTCATAATTTAGCTTAATGGGTCATTCGAATTGATGTAAACTGTTATTCCAGCTTATCTTGTGTTTATGAGTACCTTAAGGAGTGTTTGGTTGGTTGTTTTAAAAAAAGGTGTTTGATTGTGTGCTTCATTCCTATATGTGGTCAATAAGTTGTTCCAACAGCTTATTGATAAGTTTTTAGAAGTCAAGTTTTTACAAAATCTCCTTATTTCGATCTCACAAAGTAGTTGCAAAAGAAAAATCTAAAAAAAATGTTTTGCAAAAAAACTGGCATAGTTGGGACTCGAACCCACGCCATCCAGCTCACACACAACACGCTCTACCATTCGCCCTTGGGACTTGTCTCATTCAAATATTGCAAAATCTAATACATAACCTTCATTTGCAGTTTTACTTTAAGCACTCCTTGGCTTATTTTACAAAGCAACACCCACTGTTTTTAATTTTCCTAGGATCAGTGATTCTCCAAGTACTTTTAGTGAATTTTCCAGATTTTTCTTAAGTTGTTTAGTATTTTTTTTAATTTAATTAGTGTTTAATAGTTTTTAATTCATAATAATTAATTTAAAAGTCAAAAAAATACCCGGTCTTTTTCTAAAATTATTTTTAGTCAAATAGAACGTAGGAAAATTGATTTCACACCCGTAGCCCTTAAATTGCAAAACTTTTACGTTTATGGCTCGGGTGGTTGCCGGTTTTTACGTTTTTTAGTTTTAGCACCCTAGGACTTAGTTTAGCCTTGTTTTATCATTTCTTAGGCTTAGTAGTAGTTAGTTTGTAGTTTATTAGGGTTCCCTTGCCTTAATTACCTTCCCGTTAATTAATTTGTAGAAAACGTAATTCAATCCAAACAAATCATTAAATCCAATTCAAGTTCAAATCACGAAACTCAACGAATCCTTCCATTCACACCTCGTTGGGACACGACCCGGGAAATCACTTTTCCGGTATCACTTTTATCACACCCGTAAGGTTTGGTACGTTAACCCTTTTCCTAAAAGGTTAATTTGTCGAATTTTACGGTTATTTTGATATATATTGATATTGTGTTTTTCACCACTCACTTTACACGAATCAAGCTTCTTCAAAGAAATGAAAAACCCTAGTTGTTTGAATTTCCATGTAGAAATCATATGGACAAAATTTGTACACATATTTAATGCATGTTTTATGACAATATTATTAATCATACTTAAGCAATTAATTATGATTGAATATTCTTTCCTAGACACATTGAATATATAAAGATAATAATTGTCATACTTATTTTCATTAATATGAAATATGACAATGGAATGTCAAAACTCTTTCTTGAGAAATTACTTGAGCGAGGATGGTAAGTAATCGAAAGGTTTTTTGAATTCATATAATCTTTGGTAGTGTACGAAGTGCAATAATTCATGAATGGATAAATGCATGCATCTATGAAATTATTCTTATGTTTAATTATTAAATCCTGATAACGCTACACGCGTCGTTCGGGGTCAAAGGAACTTCCTTTTCTTCGAGCAAGTTTTATAACACCCCAGGCAGTGAACCTAATCGTTGTAGTGTAGTATTAGGGTAAGCCACGGGTATTGATATCGTTCTCTAGGGGAATAGGAATGCTAGTGAGAAGTTACTACGCTAAGGTTGAGGTTTAGGAAGATTATTTTTTATCTTTTTTTATATTTTTAAGAAAAGGAAAGGTACGAATCTCGGGGTTTGGATTTGGGGGTTGGTATTTCTACCGATTACTCTACTTATCTAATTATCTAATCTAAGCTGTATGTAGTCTATCTCTAATTATTGTGTGCTCGTATGATGGTTTAAAGATGTGTTTACTTAGGTTTTATTACTCCTTAATTATCTCCTATTGATGGTTGAATTGTCACGTCCTTATTCTTGATCGCGTTGTGTGTCTAGAGTCGTAGGGTATGCGTTTGTCCCTAACTCTTTGAAACTACCAAAGGGTCTCGCCTACAAAATCTCTAGGAATTATAAACTCTAACTCTAAGGTACTCTTTGGATGGTTTAGCCTCCAACTACTCTAGGTGTTATAGTCTAAGGTTCACAAAGATTAATCAAGCATTAACTACACAACGAATGACCTATCGCATTACTAGATCATTAACAATTAAGATAAGAGACAACCAATCAATATTCAATAGTTAAGTTTCATATTCCCTAAGCAAACACACAAGTAAATTAGCCGGACATGAAAAACATGCAAGCATACACACAAGTAATTGAAGACATAATTGACTTAATGAAGTAAAACACTTATCTTGATGTAAGATAGGGTTTGGAACCCTAAAATACTGTACAAGAGAGCCTTGGTTCGGTTTAGGTTTTTACTCCAAAAGACTACACACTGAAAACTAAAAAATTAGGATTCTATATATAAGATTACAATCGAGACGGCGTCACTTTATGATTTGTGACGCCGTCGGGTCGCCGTTATTAGGGTTTCGTCTTGGCCACGTAAGTCTTGCGACGGCGTCACCTTATGCTTGTGACGCCGTCCCCTTCAGTCTCTGACGCCGTCTAGATCAAATCTAGGCCGTCTGAGTTGCGACGACCTACTCTTTTAAAGCCTGACACCGTCACTTGAAAATAAGCAATTTGGCTACTTAGCCGTCACAATAGTGCTGCGACGGCGTCACAGATAACACCTGACGCCGTCCCCTTATGTTTCAGCAGCTTGAGTGTCTCGATTCTTGACTTTGGCCATTTTTATTCGTATATCCGCGCCTTTTCGTCCAAATAAGTGCCATTCCAGCAATTTGCCTTCAAGAGACCTAAAAAGTGAAAAGAAACGATATTAAGTAATAACGGATACAAAAGTGATCAAATAAGGGCTTAAACGACCCCTCAAAAAGGTACATTTTAAAACTTTATCAAATATCCCTACACTTGGTATTTGCTTGTCCTCAAGAAAATGTGCTTTTAGCCAATTAATTTATAAGTTAGGGGTCATGAAGCATTGGTTTAAAACAATCCACAACACATATAAGCCCGAAAAAAGTCATAACAAGCATGGAAATTATATACTAGCACCTCACATGGGGTGTTTGGGTACTCACATCTCTCAGGTGTATATGAAATATAACAAGTTGGAAATGGAAGATAAACACTCATTAACCGGTCCTAGTACATAGATTACCATAGGCTTGAGAATAGATCAAACCTCCATCGCTTTGGCGTAAGCACCTAGGAAAGACTATCAAAGAGGTCTTTTAAAGGGTTGTAATGTTAGGCTTACGGTAGGGAAACAAAGGGTTTGGTGGGATAGGCTATTTAGTGGTGGCAAGTCAAAAATCTTTATGTTACAAGCATACGAAGAATGGCGTTGCTAAGCCAAGATTCGACACTCTAAACTCTAGATAACTGAAACAAACAAACATGAATTTAAAGATAGATGTAGGATGGTAGCCCGTATGTTTTTTTTTTTTTTTTTTTTTTTTTTTTTTTTTTTTTTTTTTGAACACTATTTTTTTTTCTCTTTTTCTATTTTTTTTTTTCGATTTTTTTTTTTTTTTTTCATACACTTTTACTCTACCATCCTCTACGGTAACATCAAAATGATAGGGATTTATAGGCACATCCCTACACTTGAGTTTTTATTACTCTAACACTAATTTGACCCGAATTGAAAAGATCAAAACACTTGGAGTACATTATTACGCAAATAAAGGGAATTTGAATTTAACGTTCCCTTCCCGTCATTTCATAAACTTTAACTTTTCCCATGAGTCCCAATCGTCCCAAAACTGTGTACAAAGGATATGACTCGACTTAGCAACTTATGGAAGCAACTAGATAATTGAACTAAGGGTTTAGTGTGATAACAATAATGCACTAAAAGTGAGTGCATAAAAGGTAGGCTAAGGCGATTTGGGTGTATATTTGGGGGTGGGGTGTAAATAATGCTCTTCATTGATATTCTGGAAAACCGAAACATCACGAGAACCGCGAAAAGGATAGGCTCTGAGGGGTTAACTAGGGGTATCGTGTACTAAAGATGAGTACAACGCAAAGGGTGTGGGGGAATTACTCAACCGATGTGGAAGAAGTAATTATATTACGGGTATCAAACAAGGGTTATCCTAATGCCTCTTATCATTTAGTTATTCCTAACTACACAAGTTTAGTCTTACTAGCGATCTCGGGATGCATCACAAAACAAGTTCTAGAATATAATATAATACCGGTTCACACACTAAGCATTAAAGATGAATGCTTTAATTCCTACTAATCTAAGGGCGATCCTCACATTTTGGGTGGAATTTAAGTGGTAAAGGGTTTTTTGTGCTAGTCATATAACTTCCTATCCGTGAGACGCTTTTGTTAAGACTAATGGCCCACTCCTATATGTCATGAAAAATTTTAAATTTGGTGCCAAAATTACCCTAACCGACATTTTCTCATGGTTTATTACACAAATACAATTGGACAAAGCAAATAATCAAGGATAAGCATAGTTTCAAAGTTCCCGTTTTATTTTCCCTCCCTACACTTAAACTGAACATTGTCCCCAATGTTCCCTGAAAGTATCAAAGTTATGATAATAGAAGGTAATTAAAAACGAAAGAAACTAATACTCCCCTGATTAGCTTGGTAGGATCCGTGTAAAGTGGTGGTTAAATCCTTTCCAAGAAGAATGTATGCGTGAAAAGCTCCTTCCAATCTTATGTATTTTCTTCTTAATAAATTAAACCTACACACTTGAAGAAAACAAACGAAACCTTCGCGTAAAATCGGCGGTAATAATATATATAAGACTCTATTAAACTAGGATATAATGCTTGTGGAATGGATGTTTACAGAATTTCTGGAAAATTAAGACCTGGAAAATTCCAAAAATTTATAAGTAGCTCAGAAAACGAGAAAAAAAAGTAATCTGTTGTTTTTACTCCTTCCTGACGCCGTCAGGTTGCGATCCTGACGCCGTCAGGTTATCCTGACAAAAACTGGTTTGCAATTTTCTGGAAAATTTACATCTTTAGAATCTGGAAAAATTTCTGCAAAACATCCATTATGACTTGATACAAGCATTTGAATCAAACAAACACACATATATATCCTTTAATTAATTGAAATTCTCATGTTTACGTTTCTTTTGTAAACGTGTGTAATCCTCCCTACACTTATCCTTTATGTAAAATACTTTTATATCTTTAGAATCTGCGATTTTCTGGAAAATTTACATCTTTAGAATCTGGAAATTTCTGCAAAACATCCATTATGACTCGATACAAGCATTTTACTCGAACAAACACACATATATATCCTTTATTAATTGAAATTCTCATGTTTACGTTTCTTTTGAAAACGTGTGTAATCCTCCCTACACTTATCCTTTATGTAAAATACCTTTATATGCAATTAAGACGAGGTTAAAAACAAAATAAAGTATTTTTACAAATTTAAACATGAGAGTAAGCAATCAATAAAAGATATATGACACTAACAAGCAAACAATTAAGCATGGGTTGCCTCCCACGAAGCGCTTTTCTTTATTTATGAGTCTTGTAGCTAGACTCGTAGTCGTGCCCTTACGTGACTTCATTACCGTCATCTCCTCCCTTCGCTTTCCCTTCGTCAAAAGGGCGTAGACGTTGTATGCTTACCGTGGATTCCTTGCCAACGTCATCTATTATGGTGACGGTTTTATCCTTCAGATTGGTTTCCTTTACTGTAAAAGGCCCAAACCATCTTGGTTTGTTTCTACCTTGTAATGCCCTTATCCGTGATTTGTACAGAAGTACTTTTTCTCCCTTTAGAAATTCCTTAGGGTTCCTTTGTGCCTTTGGTATCGAAGTGGGATTATTTCCTAACTTCTTATCGGGCTTCCACAATGTTGCATGCAATCCTTGAACAATAAAATCTCTAAGCCCTTTTTCCCAATCATTCAATTTCTTCTTAACTATATTGCTAGGGACTTGTGGACTTTCACCCGTAATCTTCTCCATGATCTTAAGAGGATATCTTGGAACGATGGGTATCCTAGCGTACCCTTTTCCGCTTTTAAGTATCATGATGCCCTCCCCGCATTTGATGGTTGCCTTGGCGGTGGCCAGAAATGGTGTCCCAAGAATGAGTGGCATGTTTCTATCTTCTTCAACATCTATGATCACGAAATCCACCGGATAAACGATATTAGCCACCTCTATTAAAATATCCACCGTGATTCCTATGGGGTAGAAATAGGTGTGATTAGCTAAGGAAAGTCTAAGACCGGTCTTGGCTGGCTTCTCCCTAGTCAACTTATTATAGATTGATAATGGCATTATGTTCACATCAGACCCCTGATCAGCTAAGGCATTTATATTATCAATATTACCTATGCTACATGGTATCACGAAGTTCCCTGTGGTGTCTCGTTTTTTTGTTAATGGTTTTTTCATAACCAACTCATACAGAGGTCCCATAGGCAGGGCGTCATACTCTTCTTCTATTATTTTTCCTTCAAGGGCTTCCCTAAGAACCTCATTGTACCTAAAGTTGTTTACTTGGTTTGCAATGGTTTTTCTGTTAATTTCGTGCTTAAGGTAGTACTCAATGGTCTCGGGCTCATTATTAGGTTCAGACTCCTCCCTCTTGCTTTCCTCAGTTTTCTTCACCTCAACCTTTCCATCCTCAAGCATAATGGAAACGGTGTTAACAAACGAAGTGGGAGGACAATCTTTGCTTCTTACTAGTACCTTTTCGAGAACTTTTGTCTTGGTATATTCTTTTACCAGGTTCATCATTTCCGTCATTTTTGCTTGCATTTCCTCTCTCTGCCTATAAACCTCCTCTTCAAATTTGGCTAATCTCTCCGTATGAGCTGCCATGTACTCCCTCATTTGTTCCTTAAAGCTAGGTGAGAGTGGTATTGGGGAATAGAACGGAAGCGCCTTTCGGAATTGGGGTTTTGCTCACGACTTGGGGATTCCAAAAAAGGTGTTGGGTGGTTGGTGGAATTGGCGAAATTGACTGCTTCTCGAGGGATTTGTACGGGAGCTCTTTTATGCCTTTCCATAAGATAATCAACCCTTCTTTCAATAGCACTCATTTTCTCCTCGGTGATGTCGGAAGATTCAAGAGGATTTGATATGGCATTAACCACGTTAACAGGGGTTTCAGGAGATTCATTCCAATCTTCGTAGCTTTGATCAGCAAGCTCTTCTATAATACCCCAAGATTTCTCTGCATTAAAGTCGCTGAGCCTTCCACCGGCGGCTTGATCAATGGATCGTCGAGTGATGAAATCGATATGGGCATAGAAGATTTGGATTTGAAGCCAAAGATCAATGCCATGATGAGGGAGTTTACGGAGTAGGTCCTTGAATCAAGTCCACGCTTTGTAGAGAGATTCACCTTGAAGTTGTTGAAACGTTAAGATGTCTCGTCTAAGTTTAGTGGTTCTCCCTGGTGGAAAAAATTGAGCAAAGAAGCGAGAGGTGAGATCATCCCAACTTGAGATGGAGCCGGCGGGAAGTCGCTCAAGCCAATTACTAGCTTGGTCCCGTAGAGAGAATTGGAAGAGACGAATATGCGTGGTCTCCCGAGTAGTAGCATCAAGGTCGATGGAATCGACAATTTTAAGGAAATCCTTAAGATGCTGATTAGGATCTTCAGAACGAAGTCCATGGAATGCACATCCGTTTTGCACCAACCGGATGGTGTCAGATCGCAGGGCCGTAGTTTGGGCTTGATCGGGAAGCTCAATGGTGTTCCTATAGCCTAGGTGGCTTGGTCTTGAGTATTAACCAAGAGTACGGGCTCTTGGCGGGTCATTTGGTGGTAGGTTGATGAATGGTGGTTGGTTATCACGTTCCATGATGAAAAGTGATGGGGTTACGAACAAAGGTCACGAAGAAGGGGGATAGACTACGAGGAAGCTAAAAATTGAGAAAAATTTTACTTGATAGGATTCAAGCAAAAAAAACCTAAACGAGGTGGACTACTAACTAGCTATTCTATTCCCCGGCAGCGGCGCCAAAAACTTGATAACGCTACACGCGTCGTTCGGGGTCAAAGGAACTTCCTTTTCTTCGAGCAAGTTTTATAACACCCTAGGCAGTGAACCTAATCGTTGTAGTGTAGTATTAGGGTAAGCCACGGGTATTGATATCGTTCTCTAGGGAAATAGGAATGCTAGTGAGAAGTTACTACGCTAAGGTTGAGGTTTAGGAAGATTATTTTTTATCTTTTTTTATATTTTTAAGAAAAGGAAAGGTACGAATCTCGGGGTTTGGATTTGGGGGTTGGTATTTCTACCGATTACTCTACTTATCTAATTATCTAATCTAAGGTGTATGTAGTCTATGTCTAATTATTGTGTGCTCGTATGATGGTTTAAAGATGTGTTTACTTAGGTTTTATTACTCCTTAATTATCTCCTATTGATGGTTGAATTGTCACGTCCTTATTCTTAATCGCGTTGTGTGTCTAAAGTCGTAGGGTATGCGTTTGTCCCTAACTCTTTGAAACTACCAAAGGGTCTCGTCTACAAAATCTCTAGGAATTATAAACTCTAACTCTAAGGTACTCTTTGGATGGTTTAGCCTACAACTACTCTAGGTGTTATAGTCTAAGGTTCACAAAGATTAATCAAGCATTAACTACACAACGAATGACCTATCGCATTACTAGATCATTAACAATTAAGATAAGAGACAACCAATCAATATCCAATAGTTAAGTTTCATATTCCTTAAGCAAACACACAAGTAAATTAGCCGGACATGGAAAACATGCAAGCATACACACAAGTAATTGAAGACATAATTGAATTAATGAAGTAAAACACTTATCTTGATGTAAGATAGGGTTTGGAACCCTAAAATACTGTACAAGACAGCTTTGGTTCGGTTTAGGTTTTTACTCCAAAATACTACACACTGAAAACTAAAAAATTCGGATTCTATATATAAGATTACAATCGTGACGGCGTCACTTTATGATTTGTGACGCCGTCGGTTCGCCGTTATTAGGGTTTCGTCTTGGCCACGTTATTCTTGCGACGGCGTCACCTTATGCTTGTGACGCCATCCCGTTCAGTCTCTGACGCCGTCTGGATCAAATCTAGGCCGTCTGAGTTGCGACGACCTACTCTTTTAAAGCCTGATACCGTCACTTGAAAATAAGCAATTTGGCTACTGAGCCGTCACAAAAGTGCTGCGACGGCGTCACAGATTACACCTGACGTCGTCCCCTTATGTTTCAGTAGCTTGAGTGTCTCGATTCTTGACTTTGGCCATTTTCTTCGTATATCCACGCCTTTTCGTCCAAATAAGTGCCATTCCAGCAATTTGCCTTCAAGAGACCTAAAAAGTAAAAAGGAACGATATTAAGTAATAACGGATACAAAAGTGATCAAATAAGGGCTTAAACGACCCCTCAAAAAGGTACATTTTAAAACCTTATGAAATCCTAGTTTTGATTTATAATTGAAATAAGATAAATTTTAAGTATTCCTAAAAGCTAGTGGGAGTATTATGTTAAGGTTTTAAATCTTATATGTTGTATAACATATAGGAAGTAACATTCCTTGTAAGTTAAATGTTAAGTCTTAATTTGGAATAAAACTTCACTTGTAAGATTTAAGAACTAAAACATACAACCTTGGAATATATGTGTTTATTATCAATAAACATGTGCAGTAAAAATAAATGATTCTAATAAAACATGATATATCATTTGGGAAATGGATAAATGTCTTTTGACAAGATAGAACATAAATGAAATCTAAGTTTGACCTGTAGATTCATCATGTACATCATGTTGTGTATTAAAATTGTTATATCATTCTTGAATAGGAAGTGATTTGACAGCATTGATATCTAACTAAAAGTTATTAGATAACTTGTGTAATGAATATTCTAATAGAATTACATCCTCAGCCTGGAATTGCTCCTAGATTCTATGGATGAACAATATGTCAATTGTTGTGCAAATTGTCATCAGCTTCAAACTTGAAAGTTTGGAAGACATCAAACATTACACAATAAGATATTAAAGTTTACGGAGTTTTAATGAGCATATTGTTGTTTGTATACAATGATGCTGGTTTAATTGAGATGATACTCAATACTAGTCTTGGTAGGATTTATCCTTCTTAATGGCCATGTGAACTAGTTGTGATACTAAAAGCACAGTTGCATTATACATTAAAAGAAGAAGAATACTTTAAACTTAAAAAATGTTTGAAAGTTTAAATTGTCATAAAATTGGTGATAGAGGATGTCACACACTTTATGAATTATTATGTGGATTGGTGAATGCACACATACAAGGACTTCATTAATTGAATTCTTGAAATAAGTATTCTCAAAATTACAATAGATCAAGTTGGTTGATTTATGCCTTGTCAACAAGTATGATTGTCATTACTTGAGGCAATTTTCATGCATTGATCTATTTGGTATTTGGATAAGGGATGTTAAACAATTGTTATAATAAATCAAATACTTGGTATGTTTGATTTTATAATATATTGTATCCTATATTTGCATGTTTAATCTGTGAATAAATTTATTTATTCTAAATTGTCCGTTGTCAATTAATGATATGGGAATATCGTTAAATTAAAACAAATCTGAGTGATTTGGTAGAATATACTTGAAAGTATATTGATGAGAATGCATACCAATTTAAGATGATATTCAATGAATTGAATATAGGAGTTATCCCAACTACATGATTTTACTTTATTGATATTGTTATTAAGTAAATCATGAATAGTTATCCTCAGACTTGAGATACCAGATAAGTGTCATGAATGTAGTACACTTCTGTGGAACAACTTAACGCTATACGTAACTGGTAGTTGATGAGTGTCTAAATACTCATCATTTTTATAACATTTAAACTGCAAAATCATCTGAAAACACTCAGAAACACATCAAAATGATCAAAATACCACAAATCAGTGTTTTATGTGTTTTAAATGCAAAAATATCAAAATCAGATGAAAAACATATCAAATTTGCAAAAATTGCAGTTTTAGTCCCCCAAGTTTCAAAAATTGTCAAAAACAGTCCCTGAGCACATAATTTCAAAAAGAAAAGTCACCAAAGGTCCTTTTAAAATCATAACTTGTCAAATTAAGTCCTTTGGTGAAAAATATAAAAGGTTTGAGAAAATTACAAATTTGGTCCTTCAAGTTTCAAAATTGGCAGAATTAGTCCCTGGAAAATGTGAAAATGGCAAGTTTGGTCCTTGTACTTTGTGAGATTGTCAATTTTAGTCCCTTGGGCTACATTTTCAGAAGTGACAGCTTTGGTCCTTGAAGTTTCAGAAATTACATATTAGGACCTTGTGATTATTACTTATACCAAACGGACCCTAGTTACTACTTAAGCCCAATCCACAAACTAGGCCCAACACCTTTTAACCCGGCCTTTACCCGTTACCCTATCCAACCCGGTCAACGAGATAAACCAACCCAAGTCAAACTCCCCACTTGGCGCCATTTAGACCACCTTCTCCAACTGCTAACCTGCTCACTCCATCTCCCACACCTCCACCTCATTCCCCCTCATCTCCTTGTCCCCCCACCTCAACACAACTACAAAAATCATTTATTGCATCTCTCCTCACCTCACTCAACCTAAACTGCTAAAGTCCACTTTGGCGCCAAAATGATCAAACGGCCAATTTCAACTCCAAGCCATCCAAAGGTCCACATTATTAGTGGGAAAAGCTCAGAGCAAGTGAAAAAAGTCTTTTGCATATAAAAGAAAGCAAGAAAGAGAAGAGAGAAAGAGTAGTAGTGTAATTTAGTTTTAAACATGTCGTTTTTAAGTTTTTATGTTTTCTAGTTTATGTTAAAAACTTTCAAGCATTTGTAATCTTATTTTCAGTGTATCAAGAATCTACTTTCAGTCTCAATTTTAAGTTTTATGTACGAATTTAGTTAATGCCATTTTTAAGCTTGAATCTTCAAAATATTTAAAGGGTGCTAATAGTTATTATCTTGGATTCAAAAGCTCATAAAAGTTCATGTTATAGCTTCTGAAAGCTTTAGAAAGTGTAAAATTTTGTTTAATCTCAAAAACAGAAAATACCAAATAATTACTCAAAAATAGCTTGAAAATAAAAATCACATGGAGACATGATCAAGACAAGATTGCAGTGCTACTTTTGGATTATCTTTGGTATAGAGCTTCTTGGGAAGCAATAGGGTGGGTTCTCAGATCTTGGTTCTCCATTTCATGCATAAACTCATTTTGTAAGAAATTTCTAAAAAAATTGCATTCTTAGTTTATGTGTTTTAATCCTGTTAATTTTAGTTGAAATCTGTTTTAATATAGTTGATATAAGTTAATTAGTAGCTTGTTTGTTTTAAAAACTTGTTTCAGTGTTTTAAGTCTCAAAACTGTTTCAAAAAGGTGTGTTTGGGTCTGCTGAATTATCTGTCTTAAAGGAGTAGGTAGTGGTTAATTTCTGTTGTTTCATGCTTGTGAAGCTAGTTCATGCTCATTTGAATCAAGTACTTGTGCCTGCAAATCTCATTAGTCAACACATTCATTTTTCTGTCTCCACTGTTCAGCTGTTGGAGTTTTAGCAAGTCAAAAGCTCTTTTTGTGTTCAAATTTCATAAATACATCTTGCAGTAGTCCCATTTTACTTTAATATATCATTTCCAGTCCACAAATCAAGATCAAAGTTGGAAATAGTCAACTTTCCACTTTTTGCTAAAAAAGTCAAATTACAAAACTCAGATTTTGGCCAACTGGAGTGAATTTTATTGACCTCATTTCTGAGTCATTTTCCATGAAACTTGTGGTTTTAGAAAGTGCTACTGGTCTAGTTTCTTATGCCTATTTTAGTGGGATTTTGTAATTTTTTCTAAAAGCTCAAAAGAGCTTATCAATAGGATACCAAATCCCCTGTGCAGGGCATTAGGCCTGCACAGGTTTTATGCAGGTTTTGCAGAGCTCACAGTAAGCTCACAAGAGCTTGTGTTGAGCTAATTTTTGGCTTATAGATACTCAACCAGGTCCTCTTTATGTCCCAACTTTTATTTTTCATGTTCAGCTTAATTTGAATCCTGTGTTTTAGCTTAAAGTTGCCTACCTCTCACTGTTTTTAGCTTATAGCTCATATTGATCAAATCTGTTGTACTAGCAATCCAGAGGTTATGGGTTGTTGTTTTTAGTTGCTTTAGGGTTATTTTAGCTTGATCAAGTTTCTGTATCAGTTTAATGCTTGTTTGGTCCTTCTAGCTTAATCAAAGTGCTTATTTCTTAGCACATTCCACATCAGTTTCAAATCCCTCCTCATAACCCTATGTTTTTCTAATTTTCCTAGCTTCCTAACTTTATTTTAAGCTTATCCTGAAATTTTCAGATTTTTCTTAGCTTGTTTGCTATATTTCTTAATTTAAATTAGTTTTTAAGCCTTTTTAAATAGCATTTAATACAAATTTAGAAAAAGCTTAAAAAAATATGTTTTCTATTTTCTTAGGTTAAGATAAATATAAAAGTAATAAAAAGTATTTTTCCATAATTTTCTTAGTTTAAAAAGTATTTTTTAGCATTTTAATTAGTTTTAAATAGTTTTAAATTAATAATAAATACATAAAAAGTCTAAAAAATATATTTTCTGTTTTAAAATTAGTTTTATCATATTTTAGATTTTTCTAAGTTATAATTTCATTTTTCTAGGTTAATTTTGTATTTTCTTCTATTTTAGTGCATTTTAAATACTTAATAAATAGTTTTTAATTAATAATAATTAAATAAATAGTGTTAAAAATAATTTTCTTTTTTCTATAAATTTTCTTTTATCATTAGGATTGTAAAAATGTATTTTTCATATTTTTAGGATTTATATTGTATAAGTTTCACGTTTTATTTTGTACGTTCACGTAGTTTTTAATTTAAACGTACGTTTTTGGTTTTAAACGTTCATCACTTTAAATATAGTGATAGTGTTTATTTAATATCTTTTATCTTTTTAATCTTCTTAATTTGTATTTAAGTCGCTTAAATTTATAAACCTTTTTCAGTAGTGTAATATTCAATCCTAATCCTTTCCGATCACTATCATTAGTGATCATTCTATCGTCTGAGTTTGTTTAACACACCATTAAGTCTCCGTGGGACTTAACGACCCGGGAATCCACTGTATTCTCTGATCTTCATTGCATTTGTGTTTAAGCTGTTTTAAGTCTGTTTGACTTGACGGTTTAGCACAGATCAAAATTTTGGCGCCGCTGCCGGGGAGGCTTTAGCGTGTGTTTAGCCTTTTTCAGATCCATTCTTGCACATATTCCATCTTTTGTAAAAAGTTTTTTGTAAAGTTAAAAAAAAAATCCAAAAAGTTCATTAACACTTTTTCTGAAGTGTTAACAACACCAAAAAGATTTTCATTCTTTGTTTTTATAGCATGTTTTTCAAAAACCCAAAAATATCCATCCTTTATCCTCTAATCTGTTTAATTCTCCATTTCTCTTACCCTCTAATCTGTTTAATTCTCCATTCCTTATCTTCTATAACCGTTTAATTCTTCATCTCTTATCCCTCTTATCCGTTTAATTCTCTATGTCATGGTATTTGACATGTTCCTGGTGTGGAGGTCCATTTAACGGTGGAAATTGTCGGCGATGTACCAATGTGGGTTTCGGAGACAAGTTTGTCGGTAATCCCGATCCCATTTCAAATGAAACACCCGATTTTTCCTACCTACCTCCACAACCCCAATACGAATCCTACTCATGTGAGTTTTGTGGGAATGATTCTCATTACGGTTTTGATTGTCCACCACGGGTCCCGCTTGTCTATGAGCCGGAACCGTGTTACAATCAGAACTTTGGTGAAAGTTATTTTCCCAATTATCTCTGTTGTGAGAATTGCGGGGGTCCTCATGTGACTTTTGAATGTCAACCGATGAATCAAAATTTTCAAAATTCCAATTCTCCCGGTTTTGACAATTTCCAACCCCCACAGTATTCCATCAGTCATCAGACTTCCGAGCCTTCACAGCATTTCAATGATTACGAGGAGTGTAATCTTCCACAAAGTTCTGAAGAAATACGCATTCGAAAGAAACTACAAATGAAAAGAATGGTATGTAAGCTTCAGCAGATGAACATAAGAATACGATATGATGACTATGATGATGAGGATAGTATTCAAATAAGGGAATATTATGAGGACAACGAGGAGAGTGTTACTCAATTGAACGATCTTATTTCTCAACTCCCTCAGTCTATTGCTATCACACCTATCTTACCTTTTATTGCTTCCAAAGACTCTCTCATAATGGGGGACGAGCCTTCTAGCACTATTCCAGAAATGGAATCGTCTAGTGTTGAGAGCCTTGTTCCAACCCCAAGTGAGTCCGAGGTTATCTCCGGTAACATGTGTGATGAGCCTCTTAATGATGATTCTTTTCCTCCTCTTGACATTTCATATGATCATGTCGAGATGTTCTCCGATTCTGATAACGATTGTACTTCGTTTGACGATTCTTTATCCTATGGAGACATCGATTATGTCGAGGAGCTACCCTCTGAGCTAGTTAGCTTAGAGGAAGTGAGAAATTCTGATGATCTGGAAATTGAGGACGAGATACTTCGTGAACAATTGTTCAATATAAATCTCCTCGTTTCTAAGATCGAATCATTCTGTGCTAAGTCAGCTTCATCTCCTATCCCCGTTGTGGATAGTGACTCTACATTGGACAAGCCCGAGCTTGAGTTTTTTTCCAATGATTCTCTTCATGAAGATTTCTCCGGTGAACTCTCTCATGACATATCTCCTCCGGAATATGATCATTTCCATTTTGATCTTGAGGATGATATTGGCTCGGAGGAAGGTGTACTCTATCATAAGAGTTTGCTTATTGATGATACTACCTTCACCCTTCCTCCCGACATGTCTACATTTGAGGATGAAGAATGGATCTTGATTGTTATAAACATCTTCCTTCCATTCCTCACTTATGATGTGTCTTCCTCTCTTCTTCACTCCTTCGGGAGTGAGGACACTATCTTTGACCCTGGCATTTTCAGTTATCATTTGTGAGCCGGGTCTGTCTCTCTTTATCTCATCGGTGTGGAACTTTCACGTACTTCAATGTTTATCCAAACATCTTGAATGAAAGTCCGATGGAGATTGTATCTTCCACTTGCTTCCCCATGAACCAATGAATTCGGGGTCGAGTCAAGCTAGCGACTCGGAAATCAAAAACAGTAGCACGCACCATATGGGTTTTCACCCATATTTCTGACTTCTTACCTCTTTCTACCACCCTAGTGGGGGGGGGGGGGGGTTGCCCACATGTTCTTAAAAAAAAAAAAAAAAAAAAAAAAAAAAAAAAAAAAAAAAAAAAAAAAACTTTCTAAATAATGGCCGTAGTATTTCCCTTTCACGTTCTTTGTTTCGGCATAACCGCCGGTACTTTGAATATTGAGGGCAATATTCATTTCTAAGTGTGGGGGGGAATTCTCACGAATTTTATCATATAATTATACCAACTCCCCCGTTTTTTGCCAAAATTTTTTTTGGAGTAAGTGTTCTACACTTACTCATTTGGTTATCAGTCCGCCTTGTCTAATAGACAAAAGGATTGGCTAATCCAGGAGCAAACGGCTCTTGGTAAAGATTTCTCAAATCCGTTTATATGGCTTGCAATTTTCCCAAAATTGTATGGTTCTCAACTCACCATATCCTTAAAAGTGAAGAGTTGGCTAGCCCGCAAGATTATGGCTTGTGGTAAAGGCAGTGGAAAATCCATAATTGGTAATCAGCTCACCAAAGATAATATTGATAATTTATCTAAGAGTTGGCTAGTCCAGAAGGGTACGGCTTCTGGTAAAGACTAATCAAATCCGTTTACAGCTTATGATTTGCTCAAAATCATTTGGTTATCATTGTACCAAGGTTCTTACTTGAATCAAAACAATTGGCTACTCCAGAAGTAATGGCTTTTGGTAAAGAGATTAAAATCCATTATGTTTTCTCAAATCATTGCTAGGGACTAGCAATATCTTAGTGTGGGGGATTGATGAGTGTCTAAATACTCATCATTTTTATAACATTTAAACTGCAAAATCATCTGAAAACACTCAGAAACACATCAAAATGATCAAAATACCACAAATCAGTGTTTTATGTGTTTTAAATGCAAAAATATCAAAATCAGATGAAAAACATATCAAATTTGCAAAAATTGCAATTTTAGTCCCCCAAGTTTCAAAAATCGTCAAAAACAGTCCCTGAGCACATAATTTCAAAAAGAAAAGTCACCAAAGGTCCTTTTAAAATCATAACTTGTCAAATTAAGTCCTTTGGTGAAAAATATAAAAGGTTTGAGAAAATTACAAATTTGGTCCTTCAAGTTTCAAAATTGGCAGAATTAGTCCCTGGAAAATGTGAAAATGGCAAGTTTGGTCCTTGTACTTTGTGAGATTGTCAATTTTAGTCCCTTGGGCTACATTTTCAGAAGTGACAGCTTTGGTCCTTGAAGTTTCAGAAATTACATATTAGGACCTTGTGATTATTACTTATACCAAACGGACCCTAGTTACTACTTAAGCCCAATCCACAAACTAGGCCCAACACCTTTTAACCCGGCCTTTACCCGTTACCCTATCCAACCCGGTCAACGAGATAAACCAACCCAAGTCAAACTCCCCACTTGGCGCCATTTAGACCACCTTCTCCAACTGCTAACCTGCTCACTCCATCTCCCACACCTCCACCTCATTCCCCCTCATCTCCTTGTCCCCCCACCTCAACACAACTACAAAAATCATTTATTGCATCTCTCCTCACCTCACTCAACCTAAACTGCTAAAGTCCACTTTGGCGCCAAAATGATCAAACGGCCAATTTCAACTCCAAGCCATCCAAAGGTCCACATTATTAGTGGGAAAAGCTCAGAGCAAGTGAAAAAAGTCTTTTGCATATAAAAGAAAGCAAGAAAGAGAAGAGAGAAAGAGTAGTAGTGTAATTTAGTTTTAAACATGTCGTTTTTAAGTTTTTATGTTTTCTAGTTTATGTTAAAAACTTTCAAGCATTTGTAATCTTATTTTCAGTGTATCAAGAATCTACTTTCAGTCTTAATTTTAAGTTTTATGTACGAATTTAGTTAATGCCATTTTTAAGCTTGAATCTTCAAAATATTTAAAGGGTGCTAATAGTTATTATCTTGGATTCAAAAGCTCATAAAAGTTCATGTTATAGCTTCTGAAAGCTTTAGAAAGTGTAAAATTTTGTTTAATCTCAAAAACAGAAAATACCAAATAATTACTCAAAAATAGCTTGAAAATAAAAATCACATGGAGACATGATCAAGACAAGATTGCAGTGCTACTTTTGGATTATCTTTGGTATAGAGCTTCTTGGGAAGCAATAGGGTGGGTTCTCAGATCTTGGTTCTCCATTTCATGCATAAACTCATTTTGTAAGAAATTTCTAAAAAAATTGCATTCTTAGTTTATGTGTTTTAATCCTGTTAATTTTAGTTGAAATCTGTTTTAATATAGTTTATATAAGTTAATTAGTAGCTTGTTTGTTTTAAAAACTTGTTTCAGTGTTTTAAGTCTCAAAACTGTTTCAAAAAGGTGTGTTTGGGTCTGCTGAATTATCTGTCTTAAAGGAGTAGGTAGTGGTTAATTTCTGTTGTTTCATGCTTGTGAAGCTAGTTCATGCTCATTTGAATCAAGTACTTGTGCCTGCAAATCTCATTAGTCAACACATTCATTTTTCTGTCTCCACTGTTCAGCTGTTGGAGTTTTAGCAAGTCAAAAGCTCTTTTTGTGTTCAAATTTCATAAATACATCTTGCAGTAGTCCCATTTTACTTTAATATATCATTTCCAGTCCACAAATCAAGATCAAAGTTGGAAATAGTCAACTTTCCACTTTTTGCTAAAAAAGTCAAATTACAAAACTCAGATTTTGGCCAACTGGAGTGAATTTTATTGACCTCATTTCTGAGTCATTTTCCATGAAACTTGTGGTTTTAGAAAGTGCTACTGGTCTAGTTTCTTATGCCTATTTTAGTGGGATTTTGTAATTTTTTCTAAAAGCTCAAAAGAGCTTATCAATAGGATACCAAATCCCCTGTGCAGGGCATTAGGCCTGCACAGGTTTTATGCAGGTTTTGCAGAGCTCACAGTAAGCTCACAAGAGCTTGTGTTGAGCTAATTTTTGGCTTATAGATACTCAACCAGGTCCTCTTTATGTCCCAACTTTTATTTTTCATGTTCAGCTTAATTTGAATCCTGTGTTTTAGCTTAAAGTTGCCTACCTCTCACTGTTTTTAGCTTATAGCTCATATTGATCAAATCTGTTGTACTAGCAATCCAGAGGTTATGGGTTGTTGTTTTTAGTTGCTTTAGGGTTATTTTAGCTTGTTCAAGTTTCTGTATCAGTTTAATGCTTGTTTGGTCCTTCTAGCTTAATCAAAGTGCTTATTTCTTAGCACATTCCACATCAGTTTCAAATCCCTCCTCATAACCCTATGTTTTTCTAATTTTACTAGCTTCCTAACTTTATTTTAAGCTTATCCTGAAATTTTCAGATTTTTCTTAGCTTGTTTGCTATATTTCTTAATTTAAATTAGTTTTTAAGCCTTTTTAAATAGCATTTAATACAAATAATTTAGAAAAAGCTTAAAAAAATATGTTTTCTATTTTCTTAGGTTAAGATAAATATAAAAGTAATAAAAAGTATTTTTCCATAATTTTCTTAGTTTAAAAAGTATTTTTTAGCATTTTAATTAGTTTTAAATAGTTTTAAATTAATAATAAATACATAAAAAGTCTAAAAAATATATTTTCTGTTTTAAAATTAGTTTTATCATATTTTAGATTTTTCTAAGTTATAATTTCATTTTTCTAGGTTAATTTTGTATTTTCTTCTATTTTAGTGCATTTTAAATACTTAATAAATAGTTTTTAATTAATAATAATTAAATAAATAGTGTTAAAAATAATTTTCTTTTTTCTATAAATTTTCTTTTATCATTAGGATTGTAAAAATGTATTTTTCATATTTTTAGGATTTATATTGTATAAGTTTCACGTTTTATTTTGTACGTTCACGTAGTTTTTAATTTAAACGTACGTTTTTGGTTTTAAACGTTCATCACTTTAAATATAGTGATAGCGTTTATTTAATATCTTTTATCTTTTTAATCTTCTTAATTTGTATTTAAGTCGCTTAAATTTATAAACCTTTTTCAGTAGTGTAATATTCAATCCTAATCCTTTCCGATCACTATCATTAGTGATCATTCTATCGTCTGAGTTTGTTTAACACACCATTAAGTCTCCGTGGGACTTAACGACCCGGGAATCCACTGTATTCTCTGATCTTCATTGCATTTGTGTTTAAGCTGTTTTAAGTCTGTTTGACTTGACGGTTTAGCACAGATCAGTAGTCATAAGGGTTGTTTCCTGAAGTGTTGCAAAGTTTGTGGGTTAGTCTCGTAGTCAAGATAGAATTTGTTTCTTCAAATTTATTTTGGAGTTTAATACTGCTGGGCCCCTCGTAGGGTTGACAAGATGTTTGCGTGGCTACGCCCAAAGATCTCCCCTGAATATGTTCAGAAGATTTGGTAATCTTGCTCAATTACTTATAACGAGAAACATAATGGTTGAATAAAGAATGACTTAATTCCATATCTTTATTTAACATGGTATTAGAAACAAAAGGATAATAATGATGAGAAATCATTACAAGGTTTTCCAGGAGCCTTGCTCAAGTTGTGCTAGAGGCATCGAAGTGTTGCTAGACGCTAACCGATGTGATCACACTATTAAGATATGTCCAAGTGGGAGCTGTTGGTTTAATGGACAAAATATTAATAGATGTATGTTAGGATCGAACTCGAAACCACGGGATTGCACACTTTACGTATGAGAATTAAAGTTAATAATTAAATGTAAATGTTATATTTATTTATTAATTACACGAAATAATATATCGGACGTTAAGTTAATTAAGTGTAATGGATTAACAATCGTTAAATGTTACTTGGAAGGACTAGATGTGAAATTAAAGATCAAGAAGGTTCTAGAATCCCTTGTGGAGTCCTAAACCAATCGGCCTAAGGGTTTCCAAACCCAATCCATATCTAACTTGGTCACCAAGTTATATTGGGTATAAATACAAGGCTTAAGGTCTTTGTTTTCTAGCTCTTGTACTCATAAGCTAAAACCTAAAAAGTGTTTGTGTGTGTTTTTGCTTATATTCGGTCGACTACCTCTCAAGGTTGTCGAATACTTTGTTTTTCCAAAACAAATTATTTTGTGTGATTAAAACTAGCATTACTTTAATTTGATTTAGTACATGTGTACAAGAACGTGGTACAATCACACTATTGATTGTATCTTGGATTGAATTACAAAACGGTAAGGGGTAATTCACATAATCCTATAAACCCTAATTAGGGTTCATCTAATTGCTAGTTTTGTGGATTTGATTCTTGTTCGGCTAGAATCAAGAAAGGTACGCATATTCTTGTTTATGTTAATTAATTATTCGTTAATCTTTCCTATACGCTTCCGCATGTGTATTTGATGTTTATTGTTTATATTTATGATTAGTCATGTTATATAATTCCAACATACACATCTCTTAACTCATAATAGAGTTAACTTTAAAAGTTTACTTTCACAAGAGTTTATCTTAAGTACTCAAAATGCTTGATGACACTAAAGTCGGCATCAATCTTTCACTGTTTGTTCAGATTCACCCAAGCGTGTAGCCTCTCAGTTGATCTTCTTAGGTGTTAACCTTTTTCCGGCTCTAGCTTCTTGCTAGATCTTCAATTTTAATTTATATATTTTGACTCCTGTTACCAAAAAAAAAAAAGAAAAAAAAGTAGTATATGTTTAGTTTTTGGGAAGAACTATTACATTTTACTGCTGACGTTTGACCATGGTGACAATTTTTTTTTTTTTGTGACGACCTTGATTAAACCTTTGACCGTTAACAGTTTTGACTCGTCGATCGAGTAAGTATATCTATGCATGAGACTTTCTTTCCTGGAAAATTTTCTATCATGTTATGGAAAACTCTATTCGATATTTAATTGGTTCTAAATACTTTTACTTGTTAATTTGAATTAAATGACGAAAACTTCCTTAAAAGTTTTCTATATAAATATTATATGGATTATAATTATAATTTTCCAATACATTACTAAAAACAGTAACAATACTACTATTTTAACCGACTTTTGCTGTTATAATACTCCTTTATTTGCAAATCTGGATAAATTTGTAAATTTTTTAAGTAGCTTCTATATGGATTTAACAATCTGTGGCCCTCTTCCTCCTACCTTTTTAATGGTAGTAAAGTTATGGAAGCATGACCCACTCTGCCAATTTTAGCTGCACACTATGGCCCTTATCATCAAACTTAAGTTTCACTTTCTACAACCAAATTATACATGTAAAGTAATACCTAGTCTCCTACTGTGGGGGTCCTTTTTTAACTTTTACCCATTACTTAATACCCATACACCATGTGTGCACATGCATTACATCTGTCTCAACCTAATAAATGATTTTCTTCACAAACACATGATCACAAGCTTGGAACAACTCAAAATATATCATATAAACACAACGTATATTGATGTTTGGTGCTAATTCATTCTGCTGTTTGGGATTTGCAGGCATCTGTTTGAAGTTTGTTCACCCAAATATTGAAAGCTCACACTTTCACAATGGTGTCAAAGGGATATGATGCACGTAATTAAGACTTAAAAGTAACAGCCGTAGACCTTTATGCATGGGAACTGAAGCACCTATGGCTGGAATAATGTTATTCTACAAACATATAATACCACATAAAGATAGTCGAGCACAATAGTAATTTGTTAATTAATGCGAGTGTGCATGTATCCATACTTGCTAGATGAATCTCGCCGAATTTAATAAATCTAACAAAGAGAAAAGAGAAGTTCGTACAAAGAATATATAGGCATAGTTTCATACTCAATGTCACTCGTCTCTCTTAGAGCACTCACAACAATAACACCATAACACCAATAACACCGTCCACGTCAGCGCCACATCAACTTTACCATTTAAAATTAACATCCTCAAAAAACACCCACAACAATAACATCCCAATAACACCATGTTATTCCCCTTTATTACATATACCTTATCACAATAACAACCTTTACCACACAAACACCCACGTTATACAAACAATATGCGTAGAGATTAGAAAGATATTATGCGTAGAATAAGAAAGGAAAGATGAAAAACTTGGTGACTTGAATATGAATTCGTGTATGTTTAGAGAGGTAGAGAGAAGAAAGATGAAAACAATAAGTTGTATATTGCTTCAAGGAAAAACACACACACACACACATTCAAGCACACCCCTCAAATGACATACTTGAAGGGTATATATAGTACAAGAGAAAGGATGCCCTAAGGCTTGGCCATGGGCCTTGAGATGGACTTGGATTGGGCTTGGGTTACACGAACTAGACAAGGCTAGCTTAACTTAACTAATGCCCAATTAGCTTAGCCCAATCCACGAGTCCGTTGACTATTCTATCACGATATCTAACACACGTTACAAAGTTCCTAATCGTGAATGACCATCACTTCTAATAAAACTATTAAGGCTAACAATCTCCCCCTAAGGGGTGGTCATTCAAAAGATGCTCCACTTGATAAGATCTTTACTTTCCTTGAGCTTGAACTTTGCGTGTAGATATAGAATAGTCTTGATTCTTTGTTCATTCATACTTTGTGATCAGATAATGTGGTTGTCTGCCGTTGTCAACTTCGTTGGTTAGGTGTCTCCACGCCTTTCTCCACCATGCTCACACTTCTATTTGACTTTGAGTTTCCAATGATGAAGTTCTCGAGTCTTTACACTTTGTAGATTCTTTGACATAGACGAAGAATCATCTTTAACTTTGAGTTGCCTTTGATTTTGATGAGAACTTTCATGTGTTGTTGGTATGAGCATGTGGCGAGTCTGCACGATCCATCCGCTCCGGAGCTTCCATAAGAAGAAAACATAAAACAGGTTAGTAATAAGCGGATTCCGGCACTTACAAGTTTGAATTTCGAGGGTGTTAACAGCATAGTGTGAAAACACGTCTCTAATTCTCACAGAGGCCGTTCCTGAACTGGAGTCCCACAAGTGAGATAACGCGATGTACCGAAATACACCTACAGTTCAGATGAGTCGCTGAGGTACACCGAAGCATCACCCCACGACTGTAGACCGTTTGAGACACACTAAGCGTAATCCACGGGGAGTTACCGAAGTGACCTGCTGTCAGGGCTGCTTGATGTTGACCCTGGCAGGAGTTTCCATTCAATCACTGAGGATCACAATTGTGAAACCTCTCATAAATGTTCTGGCAGATTGCTAAGATCTGCGTAGGACTCTAGAATATATCACTTGTGTTCTTATTGATGAACAACAAGCGATGTCATGTCATGTGTTCCTATGAGATCTTTTGATGAATCTCGTGGCTCTAGACTCAATAGTGCATTTTGGTTTTCCTGAGCGGAGACTAGGGAGAGGGTCTCCTTCTTCAATATCAACAATCTCTAAGAGAAAGTCGATAGATTATGTAGGGTTCCCAGTGAGAATGAAACAAATCCCTTTTGAGAGGAATTGAGTGGCTAGAAGGTTTAGTGCAGTGCGTCACTGGGTCCATGACGTCTTTGTCTTCAATACCAGTGTCATCTAGTGACAACCAGTAGCATATGAGTTGAACCCGGTTTCTGCCCTAAGGTTGAATATGGAGGGCTATTTCTTTTCACCCTTTCATTTACTTTTCTTTTTAATTCTTCAACCCCTTATTTCTCCTTTCTCACATTACTCCTTTTTTCAATCATTCCTAAGGACTTCTAGTACTAACTATTTGTGATGTCCTTGGGTAGATCCCTCCGGCTCTGGCGGATCATAGGACGGATTTCCTATCCTTAGTCACCTTATAACTCCATGACTGTCCTATTGTTGCCATAAAACCATTTTTCTTGAAAATATCTCAGAATGTTTATGATAGAAAACATGTTTGGAATACTCCGAGAGTTTTATATTTTCAGAAACACTCCCCCTTCACATGTGCTTATAAGTTTTGACTGAAATCTGCACATAGAGGGTAGAGTTCGCACTTTTTGAATTGATCGACTTTAAATGAACAAGACCGATTCGAGACACGTTTACATCACTAGAGAACTAGCTTGAAATTATTACCCGTCCTGGTCAAGTCCATAGAAAGTTTCTCGAGATGGTACATTATTCTGACTTAGATTACTCGTCAATTCATTGGTTCCGACTGAGTCGAGCTCATTTGAGATTCAAACAACGATCATTAAACCTTTTTTATCACATTTTAATCACGTTTCTCCCCCTCAAAAATAGCATATCCATGATGTTTTTGAAACAAAATGATTAAAAGATATGTTGTTCGGAAAGCATTTGGAGAGAAACTGATTTAGCATGAATTTTGGAACAATTCTGGTTTTATACTCCCCCTTAAAGAAAGCATATTTTTCATACATAAAATTTAGAATCAATTAAGGGTTTAGAGGGAGTTATCTTGGTACCAAATGTGAGAGATTTTGAAAAATCTTTTTGAAAAATTACGAATCAATGGTACGCAAGATGAAGATTTTTAAAAATCTTTTGAAGATATTGAAGAAGAAATATCTTCATTTGTTTTAGGATAAGTGCTCGATATATATGAAAATTGATTTTGCGTAGCACTTTCCTTTCTTTAAAGTTCGGGTTACAGTCTGAAGTAACTGCAAGCCATTAATTTGAAGTCCGGGTTTCGTACTGATGTATACGAAAGCCATTTTATGAAGAAATTTTGAGAAACGACATATTTTAGAAAACATATAAAGTACTCCCGCTCAAGCATCTGTACATGCCCGTATCATTGTTGAATGACATTTCTAGAAACGTACAGAATATCGATTATACGAGAGACATGTCGTGAGAAGAATATTTTTGGATTTTTGAAATTTTCTAATGTTTTTGAATTTTTGAAAATTTTTCTGATTTTGTATTTGATTTTTGTTGGTTTTTCAAATTTTGTATTTGGTTTTTCAAAAATATTTACATAGAAGATTTGAAGAAAGAGAAATTAAGTTGGGACAAGTAAAAGTGGAGTTAAGAGTGGAACTAGAAAAGGATTTCCACATGCGAATTTTGCATAAAGTTCTTCTTTACCACACGGGGTATATGAACCTTCAACACTTTTACAAGTACCTACATCCACAGAAGATGAATTTTCACAAATAACAGTGTTAGAAGTACATGATTCCTCACGGTGAGGGTGATCACTATCAACGGTTGTAGTGGATCTGACTTCCTTATCCGAATGATTGTCACTATTATCTGTGTTGGTGCAAGTATCAAAAATCTTTCCTGTGGGAATCCATCTAAGACCTATTTTGTTGAAAACTTTGCCCGTGGGAATCCACCTAAGGTAAGATCTAGGAGTTGTTTTCTTATCAGATGCAGCGGAAGACTCATTTTTGGAAAAACTACGTCCTGAAGAGATCCACCTATTAGGTTTCTTTTTGTTTGACATTTTATCAACGGACTTGTTTCTATTTGGTGTCTTAGTGGATTGTGCCGTGGCACGAGAATTATCTTTCTTGAGATATTGTGAGACACATGCATCATGATTAGCTGAAAAGACACATTTTTTACATGTAGTACAGACAAATTCAATATTCTTGTTTAAAACAGCAGCTTCAACTTTGTCACTACAGTCTTTTGGAAATTGATTCTTGTTCGAAAAAGACTTAGGATTCCTAGTGTTGTTTTCTAAGGGCATAGCATTTTCTTTTGCGCACCTACTCTTAGATGTAAGCCAATCCCTAGTCTTTTGAAGAGTGTTCCTAGGTAATGGTTTACTACTACTAGCAGTGCCTTGAAGTTTTGTAGAATTCATCACCCTAGATGTTGCACCTAGAATTCCGTCTTTTCGAGTCTGTGCCTTTTTCCTAGCTTCTTCTAGATAGTGATTGTTGACCATGTCGCTAGAACCGACAAATTCTTTAACAGGAGTTTTGGTCACTTTAGGTTTTTCAGCAACTGCTTTTTCTTTTTCAAAACCTTTGATAATTCTCTTTTTAATAGGCAGGGACTGTGGAGTGACTGTTTTTGACAAATCAATTTTCTCATTGACTTTTGGAGCAAACTGAGAAATAGACATTTTTGGTTTGAAAACCGGTTTGGGAACATTTGTTTTCTCCTCAGTCAATGGTTTTGCAAACTTAGTATCCACTGCCTTTCCTTTTAGACTTTCCAGCTGAACTCTCAAAAGATCATTTTGCTCTTGCATGTCCTTGTAGGCACGCACATACGACAGTTTGTCATACTTGCATTCCTCGGTTTTTCGATCAAGCTGTTTAAAATAGGACACGTTTTCTTTTTCAAGTTTTTCAAGAGCTTTTTCATACTTTGAAACAATTGCGGAGGTCTCAGACTGGAGTCTTTCATGATCTTCAACAGAATATGTTTGTAAAATGATGGACATGATATCAGTAGTCATAACATCTTCGAAGAGAGAATCATTCAAATTTTCCAAAACTTTGATGTGTTCAAAACTGTCATTAGCTTGCTTTACCAGGGATTTATGGTCCTTGACAAAGTCAGCTGTTTCTTTCAAAAATGCTTGTTCAACATGAATTACCCGTGCACTGATGGTAGTTAACGGAGGGGCAATTTGGGTTTTAAAAAACTCTTTTGTTTCGTCATCATGACGAGTAAACCAAATGTTAGTTGTAATATTGGTTTTAGACTTGACAGTCTCTTGAAGATACCCAATTCTAGTTTTAATGTCATCTAAAATACTTCTAGTATCACTTGCGTTAAAAGGATTGTTTGAAGACATTTGTTCAATTTTTGAAAGAGATTTTGAGACAACTACAGGAGTTGAGACTGGTTTAGAAACTGGTTTTGAAACTGGTGTTGACACTTTGTTTGAAACACTTGGTGTGGTGGAAAACGTTGATTGTTCTTTTTGATTAACAAAAGTAATCCCATTAATTTTGTTCCATTTGTTATAATCAATCGGTTTAAGATCTGGATTCTTTTGTTTCATTTTTGATCTACTCTCCTTAGATAGTTCCAACGTTTCAAGAGAATCACGAACAATTATGGGTTCATGCAAAGGTTTTCCATTGGTCAACACATTCTGAGATTTCTGAGCTTTCTTGAGGAACGAAGAAGGGTTGTTACCAAGAGCCATTTTATGTGCAGTGTGAAAAATCGGATTTGCTTGATTAGAAAGCATCTTGTTTGTTTTAGCGGAATGACCCGTTGTAAGAAGCAAATTATCCAATTTTTTGACAGTTTCATTTTTATCCAGAATTTCATCAAGAAGAGAATCTTCTCGTTTTGAAAAATCAGCAATCAACTGTTTCTTCTCTTTTTCAAGATCAGAAAACAGTGCTTTTTGTTTAGAAAGTTGGTCATTTAGTTCAGAAATTTCCTTGTTTAAAGATTTTATTTTCACGTTCAAATTCACATCAAGTGTGTCATACTTGAGTTGCAATTGTTTTTCTCTTAAAACAGAATCTCGATAACCAATTTCTAATTCTGAAAGTTTGTTTGTATGAAATTCAAAGGCTCTGGCGTTCTCTTTGTAACTCTCAAGCTCAGCGGTCAATTTCTTATTCACGGCCTTAACCTCGCGATTGACCTTACTAACTTTCTCAATTTCAATGCCACATTTATTGATTAATGATTCAAAATAAGCACGTGTTTCCTCATCAGTCTCAGTATTTTGTGCCACACAGCCTCCACTAGGATCCACATATGGAGTTTCAGAGTAAGTATTGCTACAACTCGGATTGTCCATGTATGTATCATAAGTAGGTGCTGATGTCACAGAATGCTGTTTATCATGAGTAAACACATCACATATGACATTGTTATAGCATGGATCAATGATTGGTACCTCAGATACTGCGTTGGCGTCATAGACAGGAGGTGCGTCGGATTCAGTGTCGTACTTAGTCTCCTGAAGATTTGCCATGTAGATGCAATTCGCATTAAGTTCCTCGAGGTCTTCCAATTCGTCCACAATAGCGAAAAAATCATTTTCCTCAGCACTCAACTGTAACCCCGCTTCTTGCTTATCTGCTAACAAAGCAGCTTTTTGAAGAAATTCAGCATTCTTCTTGTGTGGCTTAGTGGGGACAGTTTCGTGCCATGTGACCCATTCCTTGACAGTTATAACACTTAACCTGATTACCCTGATTCACATTTCCATAATTCCTAACGACTGGAGCTGCAACATTCCCATTCTGATTACCCACTGCTCTATTCCCAACATTCTGTCCCATCTGATTTCCAACATACTGACCCGACTGATTACCCTGATACGGAACCGCCTGATTACCCATGCGACTGCTAAATGCTTTATCCAATAAAGAAAATACCTGTTGCAAGGTCGCTTCTACTTGGTCAGTTTCATGATCAGTGATTCCTTGTTCCTGGTATTGTGGATACGGTTGTTGAATGACTTGTTGTTCTGGTGGATAGAATTGTTGTTGTGGTTGTTGAATGTATTGCTGCAAGTTGTTGTTGTTGGAAGATGATGAAGCTTGTTGTTGTGTATTCACTGAAGGTTGAGTCTTTGCAATAAGTGCCAATGGATCATGATTCTTTGCCAATCTTTCTTTCCTTACTTCATTCGCTTCAGATTGGTTTTGTTTCAGAAAATCGTTTAGTTGATCAAAGTTCACCTGATGTAAGTCTTTTGTTTGGTTAACAATAGTGACATATCGTCCCCATTCTTCTGGAAGATTATTCAGGAACTTGATGTTTTGAACGATAGTTCTGGGTGCCAACTTGTTTCTGATAAGCTCATTCATCAAAGTGCAAAACCTTCCATAGTAGGATTCAATGGATTCTCCTGGTGTAGATGTAAACTTTTCCCATTCAGTTAGCAGCTTGTTCTCCATGTCTTGTTTACCAATTTTTGTTCCATAACATAGCCGTCTAACACGTTCCCACATATCGAAAGCAGTTTCATAACTGTCTACCGCAGCAAAGATGTCTATTGGTAAACCCAGTTGGATAATATGAATTGCCATGTCATCTGCATCGACTTGTTTCTGATCCTCTTCAGTGTATTCTGATTCAGTTTGAAGATGAGAGGATGGTGGGACGGGAGGTGTTGCATCTGCATTTCCAGGTACAAGAACTTGTCGAGGCTGGAAGGGTCCATCCTGAATGGATTTAATCATGAGTTTCCCATTAGGTTTGGTCTTTATGTAACGAAGCATACGGCTTGTCCATTGAAGATAACCACCTTTTGCCAACATATGAGGTCGGTTTTCGGCACCGACTGCATGAATGTCTTGTTGAGTTGCCATTGATGAAGGTATGATCTGATAAAGTTGATGTAGGATCGATTCAACGATAAAGGAGTTGTGGTTGATGAAGATTAAGCTCGGTTGAGGTGATTCTGAAAGTCGTACTCGTGAACTCGGTTCTTAAAAAATTTTCGCCCAAAATTTGAAATTCACTATAAAAATCAATTCTAAGGACGTATGAAAACTTTGAGTTATGACAATTTTGACGCCAAATTTGACCAGAAAAATTTGAATTTAGGCCCAAAAATTTGAATTTTTGACCAAAATTTTCACAGTTAAACCAAAATTTGAATTTCGCGTAAAAATTGAACGTTTAGTCTCCTCAAAAATTTAATTTTTTTTTTTTTTTTTTTTTTTTTTTTTTTTTTTTTTTTTTTTTTTTTTTAAACCTTTATGCGTAGAAAGAGCTTAGGCGTAGAAACAGGAAGTTACGAGTAGGATTGGTGCTTATGTGTAGGATCTTATGCGTAGGATCTTAGGCGTAGGATCTTATGCGTAGGTTTAAAGTTACGAGTAGAAAAAGTTATGCGTAAGATTTAGCTTATGCGTAAGGAAAACTTAGGCGTAAGAAAAATGCTTATGCATAAAGTATTCTACGCGTAAGTCGAAACTTATGCGTAAGATTAGGGTTTTGCCCAAAAATCCTTTACACTATCACAGTGTAAGAGATATCCAAAAGTCGAAGTGTTCCACAAACTTATCCAAGTGAGGGAAGCACTGAGTCACCGTTTAAGCTCGAAGAATCTGCACCAAAAAGTTATGAGTAGAACCTTATGAGTAGTTGACTTTCTTACGAGTAGAACTAGGGTTTTGACCTACTCGTAAAAAATTTCCAACGATTCAAACAATTTCGCTTGCACAGATATCCTTAAAAACACTCGAATAACCCAAAAATGTTGACCTTTTTCACCCAAAGTGCTTAGAAAAGTTACGAGTAGAAATGACCAATGAACCAAAAACGAGTTCAAAAATGATGAAAAACACGTAAAGCTTCAAACTTTTTGCAAAAAACTGAAACTTTAGCACCAAATAAACCTTAAACCACAAGAATCTTGAATTTTTGAGTGCAAAAATTAAAGCTTTAAGCTTTTCAAATATGACTAACGAGATCTTTATGCGTATACCAAACTTCAAAACAAACACAAACACTCCTAAACCATTGTTAGGCGATTGATACCAATTGTTATTCCCCTTTATTACATATACCTTATCACAATAACAACCTTTACCACACAAACACCCATGTTATACAAACAGTATGCGTAGAGATTAGAAAGATATTATGCGTAGAATAAGAAAGGAAAGATGAAGAACTTGGTGACTTGAATATGAATTCGTGTATGTTTAGAGAGGTAGAGAGAAGAAAGATGAAAACAATAAGTTGTATATTGCTTCAAGGAAAAACACACACACACACACATTCAAGCACACCCCTCAAATGACATACTTGAGGGGTATATATAGTACAAGAGAAATGATGCCCTAAGGCTTGGCCATGGGCCTTGAGATGGACTTGGATTGGGCTTGGGTTACACGAACTAGACAAGGCTAGCTTAACTTAACTAATGCCCAATTAGCTTAGCCCAATCCACGAGTCCGTTGACTATTCTATCACGATATCTAACACACGTTACAAAGTTCCTAATCGTGAATGACCATCACTTCTAATAAAACTATTAAGGCTAACACACCATAACACCACTAATATTTCATATTTTCAATTTCAACCCCTAAACTAAATCAAACACTTCATTTTTTAAACCAAAACAAACATTTCATTAAAACTTAAAACATATTACAATACGAGACTAAAAAAAAAATACAACGAAAAAAAAAAAAAATACAACGAAATAAAAAAAAATACAGCGAAATAAAACGTTTCTACGGACGAGGTTTCAAGTTATATTTTGCGATGATTCGATCTTTTTCGTCATTGATCCACTGCACGACCATTGGATCTTGCCCGTCAGTAGGCGTCATCAAAAACTTTATTTCTTCCAACCGGGTTATTGTCAGATCTTTTTCCTCCGCGGCCCGATACGCCGCTTCGGAGACTTCTCGTTTCATACGAAACTCGTTTGCCATAGTTTCGGTGAAATAAGCTGACGAGCTCGTTCCTCCAGTGCTTGTTCCCCCAGTACTTGTTGTAGTCTCGGATCTTGCTTTCTTGGTAGCACGTTTCTTTCCCATGGGGCGAGGTTGTTCATCTTGACCAAACAAAGCCTCGTTTGTTTCGCTTGGGACTTCGCCGGTTAAATCAACCGGTTCCGGCGTGTTCTATTTCTTATAATGACGCAAAACCTCCCAAGCGTCTTCGAGGCCAAAAGCTGATCCCTTGGTTTCCTCACGATACCATTGCTTTGCCCGTTGCATCACATCCAGCTCACTTTCCCTGCTTCGTTGATCCCGTTTCGAACGTTTGTAATGAGAGTTGAACTTTGTGCATATGCCGTTCAAAGTTTTCCACTTGCTTGACAGCATGTCCTTGTTGCGCCGTTGAAAGTTGTTTTTATTGAACTCATTTCGCACCCGATACCAAAACGTATCCCTGGGTTGGCACTTTCCAACTTTCGGATCCTCCGAAACAGCTATGTAACATGTTGCAAGTAATGCTTCCTCTGCTGGAGTCCAACGTGAGTTAACAACAACTTCGCCTTCATCAGAATCAACTGGTTCGGGCTCGGGGTCTTTGGATTTCTTTGATTTTCGCTTAATGCGACCTTTTCCTTTTTTTGGAGGAGACGTGGGTGTGTCAGCAACATCATGTGTTTCAGTTTGTGATTGTTGTGATTGTCGTGTGAATTGTAGGTTTTGAAAGTTAGAGTTTAAGGTGTTTTGTTGGTTTTGTTGTTGCCAATACAGAAATGCTTGATGTTGTTGATACATTTCTTGGCTCGATAAGCCTAGTGGGTTGGGATTGAAGATGAACCGGCGTTCGGGTTAGATGATGAACCCGGGTTTGAGGGATTCCACCCACTAGCAAGAAGATTGTAGAAAGTATCGTCGTTGCCTCCAGACATTGTTTTTTTTTTTTTTTTTTGCAGTTAATAGAAGTTGAAAGATTGAGAGAATGAAGAGGATTTAGTAGTGGAAGTGTGAAAAGAAATGGTGTTTTAATTGGGTATTTATAGTGGTAAAAAAAAGTTTTTGAAATTTTTTTTGAAAAATAACGGCTAGTAGCCGTTTAGGGTGTTTTTTGAATTTTTTTTTTTAAAATAACGGCTAGTAGCCGTTTAAGGGTAGAAAGTGTAAAATTTTGGAATTTTTTTTTTTTTTTTTTTTTTTTTTTTTTTTTTTTTTTTTTTTTTTTTTTTTGCGCCTCCCCTATAACGCCCGTTGCTTTGGCAACGCGGGCTTCAAATTCTCTCTTTAACGCCGAGCTCCCAACGGTAATAACGCCGATAACGCCGTTTTTTCTTCTTTAACGCTGTTACGGCGTTATTATTGCGAGTGCTCTTAAGTCTTAACCTTTCTCAGATTTTATTATACCTAGAGTACTCGTCAGTGTATGACTTTCCACCTTTTGAACCTCTCAACTATAGACCTACTTTTATGACATATGATGATCAGCTGCTTTTGCCTAACAATCCTTAATTTGTATCTCAAGTCGCTTCCAAGAGTTTCGTTTTCTAGATTTATCTGTAAATGCATTAGATAGGCTATGTTTGACACACAAGATTATGGAGAGATTATGCTTATTTTTTCAAAAAATAAGCTACTTAAAAAATACTCTTTGTTTGACAGACATAGCTTATAAGAGATTATAAAAAAAATAATCTTCCATAATCTCTGAAAATAAAAGGTAACTTCATTTAGCTTATAAAAATAATCTGCTTTTATAATCTTTTTAAGCAACAACACCAGCACCAGCATAAGCAACAACGCTAACATCAGCACAATTTATTTTTGACAAACATAGTTGTCATTATTTCCTTCAATTTAATCTCTTGTAAGACATTGCCACATATTACCATATTTTCATTTCAAATTTTTTCTTTTCCCTATCTAGCTATTAGCCTATTATCCTTTTTAGCAAAATCTTTGTTGCGACATTCTCGTTAACTTAACTCCTGCAATTTTGTCACCCTTGAATTTCCATTTTTGAGGATAATTGGTCGTTTCCATCTTTGATAAGATTGATGACAAGCTGCTTTATTAAGAAGTAAATATGGAAGAATTCAACTGTACAGATAACAAGCCTTTTTCAAAATAAAATGATTTATAACCCTAACAAAGAGGTCTTACTCACCTGTGTAACAGCTTATCCCCCTCTTTATTTTCTTTGCTAGGCACTAGCGCCTTAATTGCTAGCCACCGCGTTTTAATCAAAATGTTACAAACTTATATGAAACATTGATTGGTAAAGATGGAGATAAATAATGAGTGTATGACACTTGTGAGAATTACATGTATGTGGCGGCATTTATCTATACCATTAATTATGTTTATTTATCATTACTTTTTCGGAAATAATATCATATCATTCTTTGACTTAGTCAAATCTGGGCATGATTGTAATGATCGATTCGTTCAAAAGTTTAAGGCAGAGGTTAAACATGTTTTCTTTCGGATAGATAACCGTTTAGTGTAAACATGAAAGACACAAACAAGTTTAATTACGTAATTTACAAAAATACTATGATTTAAGATCATTTGAGGACAAAAGATTATTTACATACAAGGGATCAATCTCCACATTCCATTTTTATTTGATCTAATGGATGAGATTAATCACAACAATTTAAAAACCCAATTTCATCATTTTTTTTCAAATATTAATATCTTTCAAACCGTTAATCGTTAAGCGAAAAAAAATATATCATTGGGACGAGCATTTAATTATCTTTTTATAGATAGACACTTTGATATACTTTCGACAATTTTTTTTTTTCGTATTTTTCACGTTTTTTTTAAAGTTTTTTCTTTTTTTTTACATTACTGAAATTTGCATTAAAAAATCATATATGATAAAACACTAATTTGAATATCACATGTGATATTAGTGTAATATCATATATGATATGTAATATCACATGTGATATTAGTGTAATATCACATATGATATTACATATCATCCTCATATATGATTTAACACTAATATCACATGTGATATCCAATTTAGTATTTTATCATATATGATTTTTTTCATGCAAATTTCAGTAACGTAAAAAAACGAAAAAAATAACGAAAAAACGTGAAAAAAACAAATTTTTTTTCTTTTTTCGAAAGTATATCAAATTGCCCGTCTATAGAAAGATAATTAAATGCTCGTCGCGATGGTGTAAATATTTTCACTTAAAGATTAATTGTTTAAGAGATATTTAAATTATAAAAAATAAGTGAAATAATAAAATACTTTTAATCTCAGCCATTGATTTCTTTTTAGATGGATGGTGGAGATGAGTCCCTTGGTATGTGAGAAAAGTTTGGTATGTAAAATAACTCTCCTCAAATACTATAATATATACTTTTTTGGGGAAGTATCTTGTGAGATGGATTGCCCTAGAAGCTTAAACATGTGACATCCATCCAAAAAGAAAGAAAATAATGTAGAATGGTGTAATTTGCATTACTAAATAATGAGTTTAAATATCATGGGACTTGTGGTCTAGTGGTTGAAGCTTAAGCAATTAAGCGAGCCACGAGTGAGAGTAGTACCGGATGAGTGACCTTTCGGGAAGTCCTCATTTGCGGACCACAAGCTCTGTTGATATTAGGCAATGAAGAGGAGAGCCTGTATGCCACTAGTTGCGCAGGTTCGAATCCAAGTCGGCCCCGGTTTTCTTCCAGCCGTTACTCCAGCGATTTATAATCGTGTGGAGGCGGTATGGTTTCCGGGCGAATGCCGTTTAAATCCCCTCTACGCCAGCGTGGAACCGGTTAAGACAACATAGTCTGGGTATGTGGTGGATTAGGGCCCATTGTTTGGTGGGTGTGATCTTAATCCTAAAATGAAAGTCACCGTTCAAAAAAAAATAATGAGTTTAAATACAATATAAATGATCAAACAAGCTTGACTCAATACAAACAATGCTAACATTAAATAATAGTTCACTAATAGTCCCCTACAGTTAACAGCGTGAAGGAACATGCAAAACGCGAACCTGTCATGTAGTAACCTGATCCCGAACAAAGTGAATGTCAATCTCAATATGATTTGTGCGTTGATGTTGCACGGGATTGAAAGATAAATAAACCGCACTTACATTATGACAGTAAACAATAGTGGCAGAAAGAAGAGGAAAATGAAGCTCTCAAATAAGATTTCGCAACCAGGACGTCTCAACTCTGATACCATGTAAAACGGTGTAAATTTTATAATTGAATAATGAGTTTGAGTACAATATAAATAATGTTAACTGATCAAACGAGCTTGACCCAATACAAATAATGCTAACACTAAATACTAATTCATTAACAATCTTCCATATATACAACATGCTTGCTATAAGGCAAGTATCCTCCCAAAACTCTAAATAAATTACACGTGGCATTTAACACCATCCAATGAACGAGATTACACGACAACCTCAAGCAACCAAACTTCCTCCCTCATTCCCCCAAAATCATTTTTCCGAAATCAGTTTTACCCAAATCAGTTCATAACCGAAACAATTAATACCCTAAAATCAATTTTCCCCCAAATTAGTTAACCTACGAAGAAATCTCCAAAATCAGTTATCATGATCCTAATAAATTATCACAGTAATAATTTTAAAAATGTTGAATGAATCAATTACTATGTCTTTCTATTATCATAAACCAAAAATCAGAGATACAAATGTGTGTTTTCCGTTTTGTTTAACAAGTTTTAATTTGCAAACATGTGTGAGTGTTTTATTATTTTGGTCTCAGTATATCACTGATGATCTGAAAGCATTGATTTTTAATAGTGTAGATGATACTATATTGTTGAAAGCATTTTAGGTATTGATATGTAAAGTTGTAGATGATACTATATGTCGATAATGTAGGAAACTTTAAAAATTGATATAGTGTATCGAAATTTTAAAATAATGTTAATAATGTAGGAAACTTTGAAAAATCCGTTGATTACGTAACAATCTCACATTATTTTTCAGTAAGCATTATTTGCAAGCAGGTACATTTTTTAATTATTTTGGTCTCAGTATATTACGAATGATCTGAAAGCATTGATTTTTAATAGTGTAGATGATACTATATTGTTGATAATATTGATATGTAAAGTTGTAGATGATACTATATGTTGATAATGTAAGAAACTTTGAAAACATTGATATAGTGTATCAAAATTTGAAAATAATGTTGATAATGTAGGAAACTTTGAAAAAATTCACTGATTACGTAACAATCTCACATTACTTTTCAGTAAGCATTTTCTTTTTCAAATATTTGCCTTAATTATTCACATAAAGTTTTGAATTTTGAATTAGAGTTTAACCTAAATAAGTTTTCTATAAATCGGCTTCTCATATGCAGAGTTAATCACATCTCTTACATCCCCTGTATCTTATTCAGTGAAACATAAGGTAATGTTGTCTATGCCTAAACACTAAAATATGATATTCTTAATTCCTATTAATAGTTTTTTTGATCCGTATACATTGTTACTATACATCACTGATCTTTGGATTTTTTTTGTAGCTAAAAAATTGGAACATAATTTGACTCAATTATGCGTCATAGATCCTATGTTAGATGATATCAAGGTTGTTTCACGCTGTATTAGCATAGAAACCCCATTCGTTAGAAAAGCCTAATGATGTTTGGACCTTAGAATTTGTATTACAAGATGCACATGCATGTTCATTATTTTTTACACAATTTCTACAAATTTAGGTATATGTTATAATCATGTTTAAGAAATAGCCATCGAAGATGTGATTATGTAAATAGATTTGAACTTGTTGATGATATAAATTGTGGATCATGTGAGTCCCAAACCTCAGATCTACTTAGCTTGTATAAGTATATTGCCTTGGATGATTCCAAAACAATTGTGAATGAAACAAAGCTTTATGCTATCAAGTATGCGGAATCTACTTGGTAACACTTAGAAGAATAACCAATAGAACAGTAAAGATGCAATAGACAAAGTAATAATCAGAACACTTCAATATTATTAAACAATAATACGGATACTTTAGCTAGTATCAGGGTATACAACCTTTAAGCTTTTCACACGACTAAGATCTCATGATGTATATGCTTGATATAACCTAGGACCTCCTATTATATGATAAGGAGTCCTTTACAAGAAAACTATCTAAGTATATCTTCTAATTACATAGAATATATCCTAAATATTCTGTTACAACTTTCACACGTTTTTACAAAACACACAGCAGTACTAACTTTAACTAGTAGTACTAACTGTTATACCTACCAATACTAGCAGTACTAACTTATACCTGCAATATTAAGAAGCTCTTTTATTTCCCAACAATCCTTCCCTAAACTTGTGATTACCCTTTAATGACAAGTTTCTTTATTTGGTCTCTGAAGATTCTTCAACTTTTTTGCTTCTTTTCAGATTTTACTTCTAATGATATTGCTTTTCTTTTAAGACTGCTTCCTTCAGTATCTGGATCACTAGCAGTATCAACTAGAATATTAGAAGTACCTTCTTTATTTTGTACTGCTTGTGTACTAATTCTTCTAGATGCAGCAATATCAACTGTAACTCCCATCTGCCTTGATACTTTTTTCACATTCTTCACAAGCTTTTCAACATCAACTGGCTGCTCTGTGTTTTGATAAGATTGATAATCATCTTGTCCCTTGTTAGAATCCATCCTCCCCTGTTTAGAAGAATCTCCTTGCTGCATGTCTTCATCAGAAATTTTTGAGCTTGATGAAACCTGTGACAACTGGCAATTTAAGGAGTCTATTTTAGGTAACCGCATTACGTTAAACTAAACCGAGCTTTGCCTTTATCACTATTTTTATAAACCATGACTTGATTTTATATCGTCTATTGGTTTTTACGGTTTATTTCACTATTGGATGAGTTATCGTATGAGTTTTAACTCTATTTGGTAGGCACTATTCGATTCGGCACTAGAACAACCTAAAACGAGAAATATTGTAACTTTTAGACCGTAACTCGAAAATTGACAAATAAATAGTCAAAACTCGTGGAAAAACATAAATAACAATGATAGAAAGTCGAATGAACATTGTGAGACACTCGGGGGACAATATATGAGCTCGGGAATGGGTAAACGGGACGTTTTACGAAAAATGGCAACCACGACCCCTCTCCTTTGCTTAGGCCGGCCGCCCCCTCCCCTCCATCTCTTTTATTATTTAGTCCTTCATTCCAAAATATAAATACCTCATTCACCCTCATTTTTACTTCACTTTCTCTCACTAAAAACACACACAAACACACTTTCTCTCTCTCTAATATTTCTCTCTCATCAAAAATAAAAATCCTAGCCACCACCACCACCATTGGCCGCCCCCTATCCGGCCAAATTCGGCCAAATTACGGCAAGTGGTATCTCACCTCCACCACTATCTTGTAGATCTTCTTTCCCTCTTTCTATCCATATAAAATACTCCCACAAAAGCTTTCATTAACACCTTCAAATCTTAAGATTAAGATTCGTACTTTTAGGGTTTTCATCAAATATTGCAATTCGTGCTTGAATAAGGTAAATGGAACATGGGTAAAGCTTTTTTAAGCTATAAAAACCCACGAATGAGTAATAAGGGTTTCGACCCTATGTAGAAATTTGGGGCTTTTGGGTGAAACATGGAATTAAGTCTAATTAACATCTAAACAAACAATTAGTTAGTGTTTGGTAAGCATGTGGTGTATCAATTTGATGGGTTTATGCATTTTAGGTCTAGTTTCATATTTTTTATTAGAATAGATGATGGGTTTTGTGTTTGGTTAATGATTGGAGCTTGAATGATTGGATTTGGATGTTGTGGAAGTGATTTGGTTGTGTTTGGAAGTGAGTTATGAGGCGTACGGGCCACTAGGGACTCGTACGTAGCTCATGGTTTGTGTACGTGACCCACATGGACCTTGGGTCTGGGTCGGGTCGTTTTGGTAGCTTGTTCGTTGATGTAGTTGAGGTTTGGAAGAGACGCGTGGAGCCGAAAAGCTTCTAGAGCTTGTTTGGTTCACGTGGTCTTAACCGCGACCGTGTCATGACCATTAGGGTCATAACATTGCTTTCGGGTATATTTGGTTGATTGATTGGTTGGCGAGATTGTTTTGAGTTAGTTTGGGATTGAATTGCGCTATTATGACTTTTAAATTTGGACTTGATATATATATTGTTGACTTTGAGCTACGTCGGCGTTACTTTGACTTTTTAGTCAATAGTTGACTCCGACAAAGCCGTAACATAAACTTTAGTATAATTTGGACTATTGATTGATTAAAAGCTGAGAAGTCATGACTCGTGCTTGTGGACTCGAAACGAATAACTTTATGAGATTAATATTGGAATTTGACGAAATATATATATAAACATGAAAATGCTAATAGACTATGAAATATAAATAATAAATGGGCTTTTGTACCAAAAATATCGATAACAAGTCTTATTTTGTTATTTAATGCTTTTAAATGGAAACTAACGACTAAATTGGAAATATTTTATAATAAATAAGTAATTAATGTTTCGAGTACACGTTTATCAATAAATGTCAATTGAGGACATTTAATACTAGTTTAAGTATTTGTTGGATCAATGTACTCTAACCAAACTAACTATATAGCTTGTTAATGGTTTAATAACCTTGGATAAATCCTAAGTTATTAACAATGAAACACTGAGCAAACTTTATTAAGTATGCAGAATTTACTTAACAAAGCTAAGAAGAATTAACTTTAACTTTCAACGATATTATTAATAACTCTAAATCTGCTGGTTATGCAAATTCTTTAACAACTCTAAAACTCTAATATCGTACTTCTCTAAAACTCTAAAGAAACACGTATATTCTAATGCCAACCTAGGGGTCCTTTTATAGGCTTAAGGATAACCCTAGTCGGTTTACAATTTGTAACCTTGTACGACAAATAATCTAAATAAAGAATATTCTAGAATAACAAAGCTTTCCATAAACGAATATAGCAATTCTTTAGCTTTGCAGTACTTTGACTTCGACATCATACTTTGAATTTCCAGCACTTTGACTTCTCCAGTACTTTGACTTTCATATCCCAACAATTCTCCCCTAACTTGAATTATACTTGCTTGACTTCAAGTTTCCTTAGTATCTTTATCTTTAACTTCTGTTAGCTTCTTGGAAAGATTGTGTCTTTATCAATTGTCTTTATCTTCAGATTTGTCTTTGTATTTACTGTGCTTGGATTGTCATCATCAAAGTAATCTTTATTCTTTTAGCAACATTCTTTACAGCAACCTTTATTTGTAATCTCTTTTCAACAACTTTCAGCAATCTCCATCTTTTCAGCAACTCAGCAACATATGACAATTTGTACATTAATTCAGTTTAAGTTTCAGTCTATTCTCATCACTTCCAGGTGTGTAAACTCCTGTGAGAGGTGAATCATTGAAATTTAATTGATTTTGATATCTCTTTACCAAAGCCATTAACTCTGGAGTAGCCAAATGTTTAGGTGTGTAAGAGCATGGTACATTGATAACCATATGATTTTTAGAAAATCATCAGCTATCAACAGATTTGATTTGTCTTTACCAAAAGTTGTACCCTTTTGGACTAGTTAGTTCTTGCAACCATGGTGAACTAATTACCATATAAATGGTTTTTCCACAACCTTTACCACAAACCATTTTACTTGTGGGCTAGCCAACTCTTTACATTTGCTGATATGGTGAGTTGATTACCATACAACTTATTAGCAAGTTGTCAACTATATAACGGATTTGAGATATCTTTACCAGAGCCGTTTGCTCATGGATTAGCCAGTTCTTTTGTAAACATGATGAACTGATAACCTATTGTTATAACCATCTCAAAAACCATTTATTTCTTTTAACCTTTGTTTCAAAATATTTATCACTTAACAAAAGTTTTCTTTCAAAATTATTAACTGGTTTAATGCTGCAAGCAGTACTTTGGCTAAAGTACTGTTTGACCAGCAGTACTTTGAATAAAGTACTGATATTTCAAAAAATTATTCAATAAAAATTCATACCAGTTATTCATATATCATCATCATCCATAGTTGTCCATCTGCTAAACAATTTGATGACTATAAGTGCAGTTTCATTATCTTCTTCAACTTTCATACCATGCTCTAGCATTCTCCTCATAAGATCTGATGTAAGCGGATATCTTCTATCTGCTAACATATGAATCATAGTTCCATCTTCTAACTCTAAAACATGTACTCCAGATTCTTCAAAAAATCTCCAGCTGATAATCTCCCAATCTTCTTGATTTTTCCAAATCTCATCAGTGCTTGATTCTTCAGTTTCCCAAACAGTTGTGAGATCTCCAAGCAAGATTAAACCAACACCTTCTGATGGAATGTGTTCAAAATATTCTTACACCAAATGATATAAATGAAATAAATCCTCTCTATCTATTATGTGCAGTAAATCCCATAGCATATTAAACACTCTGAAGCTTTCATCTTCTCTATGAAACATCAGATAATTTCCATCCTTAGATTCTACAACTTCAAAAGTAGATATTGGTGACTTTTTCTTCTTCTTTACTGTCTTCTTTTCTGCATCATCTTTAGAAAACTCAAATTCTACAATTCTTAAGTATTTCCTTAGTTCATCATCTGTATCAGATCTTAACTCAACCTTCTTTGATGACTGTTCAATTTCAGTTGTTCTTTTTCTTTTTAAACTTCCTTTTCTATCATCTTCTTTCTGAGCATCATCATCTTTAAAATCTTTGATACTATCAACATGCTTCTGATAAGCTTCTCTAACAGCTTCATACAGCTGTTTCATCTCAACATAATTCAACTTCTGCAATCCAATATATCCTTGACCTTTCAAATAAGCCATCATTGCATTTCTTTCTTTAGCACGATTTGGTCTTCTTGGTAGAGCAGAAACAGGAATAGGTGTCTTTAATGGTATAGCAGCTTCAACATTCAATTCTTCTTGTAATTTCGTAGCTGCTTCTTTATCCTTAGCTTCTTTAATAGCAACTTCAGCATTCAATTCAGCTTGTACCTTTCTAGCTGCTTCCTCATTCCTAGCAACTTCAGCAGCCCTTAGTTGTGCTAAAGTAGGTTTCTTTTTCTTCTTTGTTTCAATCATTTTACCTTTCTCTTTATCTTTAGGATCTAACACTAGTTGAGATTGAGAAACTTAAGATTGTTCTTCAGCAACTCCTGGAATACTCACACCTCTTGGTCTTGATAAATTTTGCAATACCTCAGCTGCAATTTCGTCATCACTTGCAGTATGTTCAACCATAGGTGTATCAACTTCTTCTTCTTGTGGAATTGTTGAAGGACCAGTTTCTTCATCAAAATCTAACACCTTTGTTGTAATTAGTTCTTGTCGAGATGTTCCTTGAAAACCAGTACTTTGATCAGCATCACCTTGATCATCAGTACTTTGAACTCTAGTACTTTCTTCCTCAGTACTTTCAATATTGACTTGCACTTCAATACCTTGAGGTTGAACATCAGTACCTTGAAGTTCAGCTTCTTCATTCAAATTCTTATCTTCTAATTTCCTCCCCAATTGGAATGAAGATTGCTGAGGAACCTTTTTGCCTGTAGAAGTCTTCTTAAAATGCCTGCGCTTCTTCTTGTCAGCTTTGACCCATAACCTGTGAAGTTTAACCAAGGGCCAAACAGACTTCTTAAACTTTCTAAACTTGATCTTCAATAAGGCTATCTGAGCAGCTTGAGCCTCAGTTGTTTTCTTCAATTTGACTAACTCCCTTGTCAGAACATAATTATCCAGCACTAAACCTTCAGGGGGTATAGTAGCAGTGTCTCCTCCAGAAGATGATGAGGGAATAGGAATATCTTGTTCTGGTGACGCAATAGGAGGAGTAGTATGGTTTGATGAGGTGGGAGAAACTGCAGTACCTTTAATAACATCAGTACCTTGTGAAGCAGTACCTTGTGATGCAGTTTCTTGAGATGCATCACTTTGAGAAGCAGTACCTGGTATTGAAGCAGTACCTTCTCTGTCATCACTCTCTGCAGCCTCATCGCGTATTGCTTGAACAACCTCCATCATTGATGTGGTTAATGGGGTGTTCCTACCAGTAAACAGATCACTTTTCCTAGCCATAAATGTGAAGATCTTGGCTGGTTGTACCACAATAGGTAAAAGACTTGCAGGCTTTGGTACATCTGAAAGTTGTTTATTCAAGAAGACTTGAATAAATCTCGGATACATTAACCATCTTGATCCATGAGAGATGTGTGAGAGCATTCCATCTAAGATTAGCCTTGAAAAGTTAAACATATGGTTTGTAGCCAATCCTACCAGTGCAGATGCAATGTTTGAACCAAATTGCTCCCAAGAAGTACTTTTAGAGCTGATACAATAAAGAAGAACATGTACCAAGTACTTCCAATGTGGACTGAACAAGGGCTTCTTGAATGTTGTTGTGTCAACCAAAGACCCTTCATATCCAATATCTCTCAGTGTATCCTAAAGAAATTGTTTGTCAAAACGAACAGCTCCTTCTTCATCATCAAACAATAAATCTTCACGAATGGATGCTTCAGTAATCTTGATAAATCTACCAGCAACTTTAGCTTGAATATAAGATTCATCATTCTCCATATGTGACCTGGCAGTTGCCCAAAACTGCTGTATCCATGGCTCAATTATATCAGGTTCCACTAAAAGTGCATAACTAATCAGAGATCCAATGAGAAAATCAATGATGTCATGGAAGATAACATTAGCCTCCGTTTTATCTAAATTCGCGACCATATTGTGTTTAGAAACGGTGTTACGGTTTGCTATTGATGATTGTAAAAATGAGTGATGCGATGAATAGATAATTGTGATAGAGAGAGAAATATGGAAAAGATTGGTATGAATAAAGATGAGAGGGAAAATTGGAAAGTAGTTATTTATAGGTAGGATTTGAAAAATCACAACCCATAATAACAAAGTTACCGTTAGTGTGTTTTACCCCTCAATATTACCGTTGGAACAGTACGTTAATAAGACAAGCAGTTCTTTCCACGTGTGCAGTACTTTCCAAAGCAGTACTTTTAGAGCAGTACTTTCATAGGACAAAATAGCAGTACTTTTCCATCTTCTTCTCTATAATAACAAACACTCCATGTGGGCATTGTATTGCCTCCCCTTAAGCAGAGCACAGGACTGTCTAACTAACTAACCAGTCCTCCCCTCAAATGTAGCTCAGTAACTAATATTCTCCAAAACACCTGACAGAAACTCCTTGTCTCCTGTCATGCTCACAGAACAACCACTATCAACAATAAAATGATCTTTAAGCTCCTCTTCTGGGTTGCCCTGTCTAATAAGATGAAAACGTTAGTTTCTTTGAGGAACCCAAGCCGTTACTGACTTGTGTTCCCCTTGTGGAGTGACATACTTACATTCTGTAAGTATGTAGTCTCCACTATTTTTTAAAGCATGATCCAGTATTATCTTTTGATTCAAAACTTGTGGATTTTCAACAAAACTTTCTTTTTCAACTAAATTATCTTTTTCACCCTTATTTGCTGAAAGTACTGTTTGTTCCCCATCAGTACTTTCTTTCTTAACCCATCATTTTGTAACTTCTGGTGTAGAGTCCCTTGATCTATCTACTTTCTTTGAGTTGTAATGCCTTCTAGATTGATAGTAATTAGATCTCCTAGGGTTCCTATTCTAAAAGGTGTTTGGTGAAAACTGAGCAGTTATTTGAGAACGTACTGGTTTTGGCTTAACAGTACCTTGGAAAGTGTTTGAAGGTACTGGGGTTTTTGAAAAAGGTCTTCTCTGGTGAGGGTACCTATAGTCTTGTGAAAAGTTGTTATGGTTAACCCTATGTGAATGATTCCAAACTGGTTTATTCTCCCTAGGTTTTTGGTTTGCAGATCTGGTCTTTGGGAATTTGCTTAAGTAGTCTGAGTGAAAGTCACAGTCCTTGATCAGATGATCAGAAATATAACAAACAAAACACAAATTTTGACCTATAATCCCAAAATTTCTTCCTCTATGTGAATAACCAAACCTATCCTGTCTTCTAGGTGAATGATAAGAATTATGATGACCAAAGTTATCTCTAAAAGGTTTAGCAGTATTTTGAAGAGGTTTTCCAAAAGGTACTGCTGAAGATGTGGCAGTACTTTGAGTTGAAGGTACTGCTTGACTCTTAACATCATCTATCTTAGGTGTCTCAGCTGTTTCTTTTGGGGTTGCAGACCTAGATTCACCAGTAAGCTTTTTCCTAAACTCTAGATTGTCTACTCCAAAACGGGAAACATCAGGTCTAAGAGGTTGATGACTACCAGTGGGATGAGGGATAGCTTGATAACCTTTGTCTTTCTTATATTCAGGAGGTGTTTCGCTAAGTGATTCCTCATTACTAGATGTGTCTACATAGTTAATAAGTTCATCATCACTAGTTGTTATATCCTCAAAATCAAGGTCATCCTGATTACTAGGTGAGTTTTGTTCTATGCTACTGAAATCCATACCAAAACCTAGTCCAGTTCTAATGTAAGCTCTTCTCTGTTTTTCAACATAACTAACATGAGAGAGACCAGATTGTCCCCAAGCAGCAAACTTTGCTAGCAATTCATCTTTCTCCTTAGTCAGCTTTTCAATCTCAGAAATCTTACATCCTAACTTCCATTCACTTAGTTTTAACTGATAATCTTGTTGTTCATACTTTTCAGCCCAAGCCATTTCATTATTTTCATGTGTTATTATTTTGGCTTCCATTGACTCTAAAGTAATTTGGTAACCAGCTACTTCAGACCTAGCCGTTCTACACTTATCTCTTTCAGTCACATAATCATTAAGCACTTTTTGATAAAAGTCATGACACTTAGAACATACCTCAGAGATAGGGGGTGAACTTGGTGAAGTAGCTACCATAGCAAGCAGAACAGGTTCATCATCACTCTCCATGCTCCAGTCAAAGCTTCCATAACCATCTCTAGATTCCATAGCAGCAAATCCAGGTTCCTCATCAAACGCTGTGCTCCAATCAAACTCTTCCATTGATTCTTCTCCTACTTCCTCCATAGCTACCATACAATAGGTTACTGGTTCATAATCAAACTCAGCACTCCAGTCAACCTCTGATAGATTCTCTTGAGCAACTAAAGCTTTTGTTTCAGTAATAGGAATTTCCTTTAGTTCAAGCTTTGGTTTCTCAGTCATCCTGTTTACCTGATATTTAGCAAACCTGCATTCCCTTGCAAAGTGTCCAGTCTTCTGACAGTTAAAGCATTCAATCTTGGACTTGTCAAAAGTGATACCCTGTTTGGGTTTGAAGTCTATGCCTCTTCCTGTTTTCTTCATGAACTTCTTGATCCGAGCAATGATCATAGCAACTTGCCACCTGATATCAATTTCTTCAAGAGCATCCTCTTTAATCTGTGACAGATCTTCTTCATATGTAACAGGTAAGGTAGCTTGTTGTGCAAAGAATGAGCATACTACTTCATCAGAATGGATGGTGCTTGATGGTGATGATGTGGGGTTGGTCATAGTTGTGATAGAATGAGCAGGATAGCCAGTACTTTGAGTAGGGTGAGCAGTACTTTTAGTGGAAGTACTGCCTCTCTTTTCAGATGACACAAAAGCTATATTGTGAGACTTTGAACTTGTCTGGCCATTCATCTCATGCTCATACACCTTCAGATGGTTGTAGAGATCATCAAAGTCCATAACATCCAATCCAGGTTGTCCTCTGATCATAGTAGCAATCACATGCCATGTAGATGGCAAACTCCTTAAGAACTTCAGATTGGCATCTTCAACAGATACCTCTGCCTTCTATAACTCAAGCATGCTAAGGAGATTTTGGAATCTATCATATGCAGCATCAAGACCTTCTCTTTCACCAACAGTGAAAGTTTCAAACTGTTGCTTCAACAGATTTCTGTGCATCTTCTTGGAAGCATCATTACCTTCAAATCTGGTCTTGAGTGCAGCACATAGTTGCTTTGCATCCTTAGCATCATGGAACTTGAGTAGGTGACCATCTAGAATAGCAGACAAGAGAATGTTGAGAGCCTTCTCTTGATTCCTTACTGTAGCATCTGGCAAGATGGGTTTAGGTGCTTTAGGTTGTCCAGGAATTTCTACAGGTTCTTCCACAACTTCATTACCATTGACAATCACATTCCAAAGTGAATGGTCTGTAATTGCAATGTACTGCCTCATCTTCATGCTCCATAGATCGTATTCTCCCTTCTTGATAATTGGAATTCTTAGTGAGGTGTTTGATGGTGGTGGTGCAGCTTCAGTCGACATCTTTAGGGTTTTGTAAAATAGGTTTTGAGGGTTTCTTCTTAGTCAGAGTTTTCATACAAGCTCTGATACCACTTGTTAGATCGATGTACTCTGTTAGGTCACTAGATTTACAACACAAGCTTACTAGAAAGAGATAAAGGCTATTGAACAATAAACCAAACACACACACACACGATATAGTAAGACAGTTACGCGTAGGGCATGAGTGAAAGGAATAACTTGAACAACCAACCCTCAAGTGAGGGTTATTACATAGTATTTATAGGCAAGGAGCTAGGGCAACACTCCCACTCCTTCCCTTTTCCTTATTGGACATGGGCCTAAGCTTATGGGCCTTCTACATAAGCTTGACCTTAAACAAACATAAAGGCCATAATAAGCTACCTATTACATATAAGTAACTAACACTAGAATTAAGGTTTAGGAGTGATTCCAACAATCTCCCCCTCAAGTGTTGGTGATGAAAAACGGTGAAGGCGTTGATGTAATAGTAGCTTTGACGTCTTCTGACATTCTTCTTTCTTGTGAGAAGGAATGCCTTGATTCGAACAATCTCCCCAGTGTAGAGAGATAGTTTTCTTTGAACAGTTATGCTTTGACGTCATCTTTAACTTTGTTGTTTGATCATTGTTCTTTGTGATGAAAGTGATAGTATGTTGTTGTTTGCATCAAGTCTGCCTTAGGTCTGCTTCGCCGCTACAGTGTCTCCATGTCATTCTTCAACATGCTCACACGCTCTTTGACGTTGGAATTTAGTACTGATGAAGTTCTTTAATCTTTAACTCTGTAGATTCTTTGATTTGACGAAGAATCATTCTGACTGTTGTGTTGCTTTTGGATAGAACTTCCATTAGTGATGATATTGGCGTGAGCATGAGAAGAATCAGCACGATCATCCCGCTCCAGAGCTTCCATAAGAAGAAAACATTTAAAACGGTTAGTAATAAGCGGATTCTGGCACTTACAGGTTCGAACTTCGAGAGTCTTGACAGCATAGTATGAGAACACTACTCTAATTCTCACAAAGGCCGTTCCTAAACTGGAGTCCCACACGTGAGATAATGCGATGTACCGAAGTACATCTACAGTTCAGATGAGTCGCTGAGGTACACCGAAGCATCACCTCACGACTGTAGACCGTTTGAGACACACTAAGCGTAATCCACGGGGAGTTACCGAAGTGACCTGCTGTCAGGGCTGTTTGATGTTGACCCTGGCAGAAGTTTCCATTCAATCACTGAGGATCACAGTTGTGAACCTCTCATAAATGTTCTCGACAGATTGCTAAGATCTGTGAAGGACTCGATAACGTACCACTGATGTTCTTATTGTTGAACATCGAGTGATGAAATGTCAAGTGTACCTAAGAGATCTTTTGATGAATCTCGTGGCTCTAGACTCAATAGTGCGTTTTGGTTTTCCTGAGCGGAGACTAGGGAGAGGGTCTCCTTCTTCAATACCAGCGATCTCTAAGAGAAAGCCAATAGTTTACGTAGGGTTCCCTGTGAGAATGAAACAAGCTTCTTTTGAGAGAAACTTGAGTGGCTAAGAAGGTATAGTGCATGTGTCACTGGGTCCATGACGACTTTTAATCTTCAATACCAGCGTCACTAAGTGACAACCAGTAACATATGAATTGAACCCGGTGTCTGCCCTAAGTTGAATAATTTGGAGGGCTATTTTTTTTCCCTTTTCTTTGCAATTCTTTTTAATTCTTCAACTCCTTCTTTCTATGATTCTCATTTTCTCCTTTTTATAATCGTACCTACGGACTTCTAAGTACTAACTATTTGTGATGTCCTTGGGTAGATCCCTCCGGCTCTGGCGGATCATAGGACGGTTATTCCTAACCTTAGTCACCTTATCACTCCATGACTAACCTATGTTGCCATAAAACCAATTTTCAAGAAAATCTCTCAAAGGGTTTATAAATGAAAAACATGTTTGAACCACTGTGAGAGTTTTATCTTTTAGCAAAAATACTCCCCCTCCATATGTGCTTTAGAGTTTTGACGGAAATCTGCACTGTGTGGGAAGAGCGCGCACTTTTGAATTGATCAACTCAAGATAGACACTCCCCCGTGAGACACGGTTACGTTGCATAGTTAAAGAGTTACATTGTCAGCTTTTAGGTGACAACTAGCTCTAATAACTACCTTGAAAGTGTAGACAAGCCTCGAAAGGTTGTCATACCCGTCAGAGTTCATGTCTACCAAGAGATTCTCGAATGGTACTTTCTACTCGGACAAGTCCTTTGCGAGACACGTTTACATTACTAGAGAACTAGCTTGAAATTATTACCCGTCCCGGACAAGTCTTTCCGAGTTACTAACAGTTTAGTACCGTCAACTCGTTGGTTAAGTCTATTACACAAAGATTCATTTGCATTTACACAACATATTTCTTATCACATAATTTTCTCCCCCTCAAAAATGGCATATAAAATGTTATTTTTGAAAAGTTGTGAATAAATATGACCATTTCGAGTGTTGCGGGAAGATGACCACTATGAACAATTTGTGAACAAAGTTTTAACGCAAGTACTCCCCCTCAACAAGTGATATAAACGGTTGAGGTTTTGAAAATCTTACGGGGAAGTACTTGTCCTTTTGATCAAAACCTTGAAAAATGAAAGGTTTGATAGGTTTTACTCAAAAGTAAGAAGCTTTCGCTCCTTTTATAAGGATTGTGGCACTGAAGCGTGCCACAGGGTCCTTTCTTGACAATTGCGGGTTGTACACTGTTATGTGTGCACAAGCCATATACATCAATCACACATCCAAAGTAGTAAATGAAAGATGCAGATTAAGGGGTACCAGGTAGTCCAGAGATGTCGCCAGGAGTGTGAATCGGGCGTTGAAAGCCGGTGATGTTAATCCTGGGTCGACCACCAACATAGCTTTCCAATCTTCTGAGCTGATCCCTTCTATACAACCGTTCATCAATCATTTTGATGAGCCTTCTCACATCCCTTCGATCCTGAGAATTTCATCGCTTAGGAGACCCAATCTTTTGACATATATCCTTCAACCTATAAGCCAATCCGTCCCTAACCATCTTCAAAGTGTGATCCCCAAACTTGTGAAGATCACTACACGCCATTAAGCAATTTCGTTGAAGTTCACTACGGTAAACGACGCCAAATGGTTTGCTGATGAGTGTATATTGTGAGAGCTGGTTGATGTCGGAAAGATCAAGCTGTGGTGGAGTGAAGTTGACACGGGTCTGATAAGATTCAACTGCTAGCTGGAGATCTTCTACATGTTCTTTGATGACTATGCGTCTGATGAAGATGAGCAGTGACTTGATGAATTCACGTTGTACTTCAGTTGAAAATTGCGTCATGCGACCCTGTACTTTGGCAAGGTACATGTCTTCAATGTCGTTGATAGACAAATTCTCAAAGTCAGCTTCAGAGAATGCATAATCCCGTTCATCTTGCCTTTTGACCACAATCTTCTTGAGAAAAGTGTAGTCCCATTTGGTTGAAAGATCAACGTGTTTGATGGAAACGATATTCTTAGTACTGAACACTGCATGTTGAGACTTCTGAACCTGGCAGCTTCTGTAGTAGATTCTTCGGCATTCTGGCCAATGATGAATCCCGTACATTGCATCTCGGTCGTATGCTTCCACTTTGTTGGCTGCTGTGCAATTTGAGTATATGGCTGCTGGGAATGGAAGTGTCAAAGATGTAGCGTATTTCCTTGATCCATCGCCACCGTGTAGAAGAAATTCCAAGTCTTTGTTGAAGAAATATCTGAATGGAATCCTAGGTTCATTAGGTTGGCCAATTGTTGGTAGAGGTTTTGACCAGTCGGTGTAGTATGGAGGGTTGTCCCGTTTGGTGAAGTCGATGTTTGCTTCTGGGTTGAGCCAATCCATGTTGTTAGACATAGCTCGAGCAATGTTTTCAAGGTGATATTCGACCTCGATGGCACTTTCTGAGCTATCTTTCCACAGTTGAAAAGCTTCATTCTTGATTCGTCTCAACTCGGATTTCGTCATCTTCTTCACATGGAACTTTTCTTGCAGAATCTTAGCATGCTCCAATGTATTACCGTCTACCAGATCTTGACCTTCTTCAGGGTAGGGAGTGGAATTGACAAGTGTAGAAAACCATTCAAATTCCTCTGTTGTATCTTCATCTAGCCATGATACGACGTTAGCCGTGGGCGCCTTCTTCTTCTGTTTCTTTGGCCTAGATGAGGGTGCTGGTTTTTGTACTTTGTCGGGTGAGGCGGGTTGTTGTTGGGGCTCATGGTATTCTTCATCGACACCACCCGTATACTCAAAGTGGTCACCGGTTTTCTGAGTCTGGGGTGGTGTCTCAGAATCATGAGGTTTATCTGCAGAAGAGGGAGGAGAAGATCTTTGTTGAGTAGGAGTCCGTTGTGGTGGAGGTTGCATCGAGTACTGAATAGAGGATGATACATCATACTTCTTTGTGCGTTTGGGCTCTTTATCCTTATCCTGATCTTTGTCTTCATCATCTCTTGAACGTTTGGGCCTTACAGCTTCTTCTCGGAATGAGGACCTGAGTTGGTATTCCAGTAGAGCTTCAAACAGTTTAGCTTCGTGTGAGGTAAACGTTGCAGAGCGTTTCGACATTTGCGCTACTAGCCGGTTCACCAATTCATCATCTGAGAAAATTGTGGATTCAACTGGATTGATGCTTAAATTCATCGGAGTTGATTTCATGGCTAGTTTGGCTAGATGCAAGAGATTTGGATACAGTTGTCTGGTATACATCTCCTTTGTCAGTTTCGGAACGACCTCCATAAGGAACTGGTGAGAGTATCCTTTGATCATTTCGTCCATTTTCCCTTGAAGATCATCTTTCATGAGCTTCTGGACATACTCCCTTTCATCTTGCATCTTGTCGAGATCATCATGAATATACTGTATCTGATCAGCATAGAAATTCATCTTCCTGTAGAGGATGTCTTTCTTTCTGACTTGTTTGACAGCATTCCCAATTCTTTTATGAGCATGAGATATCCAAGATCGAGTTGGCTTCTTCACTAATTTGGATGTTGATTTGGTTGATCTTTTAGATGGTGGTGGTGAAGAATGAGATGATGAATCTGATGATGAGGAGACATGAGGAGGCTCGGGGTCCTTAGGGGGTTCAGAAGTTTCCTCCTTAGACATAGCCCTGTCATCAGTCTTTGTTTCATCAACAGGTATTTCCTCAGTCTTTTCTTTTGCTGGTTCCTCAATCTCATATTCAATAGAATCTTCCAAAAGTTGTTGTTGTTGCAGAAGAGTGGTGGCACCAGCTCCCTTATCGGGTCGATTAACCGTATCAGGAGATGGTTTAGAGTGGGCAGCACCACTTGAACCTCCAGGGACACCCATTTGATCCTTTGCAAATTCCTTCGCAACATGTTGGAGTCTAATGAATTTGAACTTCTTCCTGTATGAAGTATCCAGTTGCTCTTCTTCTTCATCTGAGCTTTCTTCATAAGGCACAAGTACATGAGTTTTCCCTTTGCCATGTTCAGCTGGAGGACTGGCAGGTTTAGATGCCGTTGTGGTTTCATCTTCAGCAATTTCAGAGTGAAAAGTCTCTTCATCTGAGGCAGTACCTTCCGAGTCCTCGTCAATTAGCTTTCTCGGTGGTTCAGGTGTAGGAATAGGAACAGCTTCCTGAGAAGGAACTTTCTTCTTTGGAGCAGGTTTCCTCTTTGGGACATTCCTTTGACTCTCTGTGCTTACTGCACTTCCAGCACTTCCTCTTCTGGTTCTCCGAGTAGGTGTTCCAGAAGGTTTTTCATCGAGATGACCAACTTTGCCTTCTCTTACTGCTACCCGATACCTTTTGTACGTTTCAAGCTTCTTGATTTCGTTAGTCAGTAGGTGATCAGGTAACACAGCACCCTGTTTCTTTGTAGACTGATTGATGCTCCAGACAGTCAGGTTTTATCACACAAGCTAACCACTTGTGAATGGTCAACCGTAATAAAAATCCAAACAGACTAGAACCAAATGCAATTGAGATCTGGAGAGTATAGTGTTTCCACAGGTCGTTAAGTCCCACGGAGGATGAATGGTGTTAGAACAGATTCAGATGTCGAATAATCACTAAGGATAGTTATCAGTAAGGATTTTGGAATATTTATACCTAAAGAAAAAGTTTTGTAAATTACAGGGGCTTAAATGCAAATTAAAGAAAATTAAAAAGCTATATTATATTAAATAAACGCTATCACTATATTTAAAATGATGTTTTTATAAAACAAAATAACTTAAATAAACTATTTTAATTAAAATGTAAACTTAAATTATCTAAAAACGTGACTTAAAATGAAAACGTGCGTTATGTATAAAAATTACGCGAGTGTGCAAGGAAAAACGTAAAATTTGTGAAATAAAAGTCCTACGAGTGTAAAAACAATTTTCTTACTTACTATATGACAAAAGAAAATTTTAGAAAAAAGATTATATTTTTTTTAACTTTCATATTTTTTATTATGAATTAAATACTATTTTAGACTAATTAAATGATTAAAAATACTAAAACTATTAAGAAAAATCTGAAACTTTTTTGTAAAATACTTTATACTAATACAAAACTAATAAAAATAAAAAGGATGTGACAACTTATTGTAATAAGCTAGAAATAAGCTAAAAAGCTCGTATAAGCTAAACTGGACAAAACGGGTTATGTATTAGATAGTGCAAACCATAACCAGTCAAAGACCCAAGGGCAGTTGGTATGGTGTGTGTGTGGTGAGCTGGGTGGCCAGGGTTCGAATCCCAGCAATGGCTTTTTTTATTTTTATTTTATTTTTGGACTTTTTCTTTTACAAACTTATTAAGCCAATGATATTAAGCAACTTTTATAACTACAACTTTTTATGAAATCTACTAATAAGCTCAGTTTGAGCTTATTTATCTTAACAGTTGACAAAAATTGGAAATAAGCAAAAGTTTAAGCCAAAATGGCTTATAAGCTAAAAATAAGCAAAGGGTTAACTGAGAACAAGCTAGATAAATGATAATAAGCTAAAATGATAACTGAGAAGGCAAAATAACTTATAAATAAGCACTTAAACAAACCAAAATAAGCTTAAACTTAACTGTTGCACAGGACACTTATTGGGTTTCTAGGCAACTTTAAGCTGATTTTTAAGCACTGAAATAAGCTAAGAAATGAAAAATAAGCACTGTAACTAATAAGTTGACCAACTCAGCTTTCCAAAAAGCTAAAGCTCTCACTGTGGTGATGTCTAATGAGCTTATGGTGAGCTTGAGAAAAAACTGGTAAACACTGAGTAATGACTCAATGTATACTGAGTCAAATGGGACAAACTAAAAGCTATGTGCAGGCTAATCAAATAAGCTACAAAGTGAAAAACAAGCTTTGGAACCTTGAGATAGCTAGGTGAGCTTCTCAAAAAACCAAGAATCACAAGCTAAAGCTAACTGATGAGCTCTGTGTGAGCTTGTGAAAGTGACTAGCTCAACTGTGCACAGGGCATGTTTTGACTTTGAAAGAAAATGAGCTAATGTTGACTTTGATGAAGTTTAAATCAATACCACTTACTGATTATGATATATTAAGCTGTATTAAGAATGATTTGATCAATTTTATCAACTTATAAACATGAAAACAAGATCATGGATCATGAAATTCCAACAGTGAGTTTAACAAGTTGTAGTCAAAGGGAATTTTGACTTTTCCACAAATAAGCACTGGTTTTCTTGGTATGCTTGAGTTATTGAGACCAAGTGTGGTATGTATAAAACAAGAACACTGTCTTGAACCAATTCTAACACAGTTAATAAGGCAAATCCAAACACCCTTTAACTTGACTGTATTGAAACTTTTCAAATGATTTCAAGGTTTAAGAACATGCCACTGATTATAGACCTTATATTATCCTTTAATAAGACCAAAGAAACATAAAACAACAACATTAACAGCATAAAAATGAGGAATGACAATTATGCTACTTTAACTGTCAAACTAAATTTTTTAACAACTACAAATTAAAAAGAATAAGCAACTGATTTTATTGTTTAATTCTACTTAACTATGACTAATAAACATAAACAAACAGAGATTTAAGCTGATAAATGTCTTACACAGTGAAATGCCAAAATGGATTAAAAGGCTTACAACTTGGATCCAAGCACAAGACTGGGAACTGAGGCACACAAGCACTACCTAAAGCTTCCCAATAAGCACTAAACCCAAGGGCAATCCTTTATTAACCCTGCTCCAGCTTCTGATAACCTTCCATGGATTTTTGATTTTTCACTAATTTATTTGTATTTTTGGTATTTTTCTCTTTTTTCTTCTAAACTGATTTTAAGGGTTTCTAAAAGCTTTAGTAAGCTTTCTAGGAGCTTATATGATCTTACTCAGTCCATAAAAACAGCTATAAACAACATTAAGCTAACTTGAGATTTTAAGCTTTGAAAAATGCATAAACTTGAAAATGATACTGAAATTTGAAATTGATTATTGATAAAGGTTTACATACACTGAAATAACTTAAACCAAGTACTTGAAAGCTAAGAAATACACTGGAATTTGAAAAGTGATTAAAACGACATACAGTAACTAATTGAAAACTAGATAGATGTCTTTGAGCCTTCTCTTCCCTTTTATATACTCAAATTAGGGTTCCACTTGAGTCTCTGAGTAATTCCCATCATTAATCTTGGCCTTTGGATCACTGCAACTCATCTCAGCCTTTGATTTGCAATTTGGCGCCAAAAAGTGAACAGTGCCGCCTGCTTTCTATGATGGATTTTTGACCAGGGTGAAGAGGATGGGGGACAAGAGTGATGGATAGTGTGTTGGGGATGAGGAAAGGAGTGGGGAAGCATTAAATGAGGGGAGGCACAGGTGGAAGGCTATGGCGGGCAAGTGGGAGGAAGGAGATGACAGGGGGCGGGATTTGACTTTGTTTGACCATTTGATATTGAAGGGGGGTCAAAAATGGGGGGTCAAGGTTATTTGGCAGGGGGTCTTTTGTTTTGGCAGGGGTTTTAATATTACAAGGGGTCCAATTGGTTGTAGCTTTATGACAAGGACCATTAATGTAAATTCTGCAAACTTGAGGGACCAAACCTGTCACTTTTCCAAAGTTATCACAAGGACCAATCTTGACAAACTTGAATAGTATTTTCAACAGTTTAAGTCAGGGACCATTTAGTTTTATTTCATTTTATAGTAAATTCCAGGTACCCTAAGTTTTCAACAGTTTTGTTTGGGAAGTTTCAAATTTTTAACGTTTTAATGTTGAAACCAGGGAGTTCAAACTTTTTACAGTTTTTATCAGGAACCTATGAATTTTTTCACTTTTATTAGTTTATACCAGGAACATGATAAGTTCAAACAGTTCTAACCAGGAACACTATTGAAACCTTTTCACTGTCCAAACCAGGGAGTTCAAACGTCTTAAATGTAATTACCAGGAACAGTATTTCGATGTTGGTTAACCTGGGGAACATTATAATTTTGGGGACGGTTTTGTTTTCTGGGGGACGGTTTATTGGAACTGGGGG